>SJXQ01006425.1:0-124561 GCA_006408695.1 Aepyceros melampus
CTATCGTACTAAGTACTTATTTGGTCGATGAATGAATGCTTACCACCTATTCTAAGAAATCTGAAAGACTTGGTCTCTCTTTTGTGGGACAGGGCATTAAATTAGGGGTAGTATTCTACCAAAAGACAGAGAAGGCAATGGCACCCCACTCCATTACTCTTGCCTGGAAAATACCATGGGCGGAGGAGCCTGGTAGGCTGTAGTCCGTGGAGTCACAAAGAGTCAGACACAACTGAGCGACTTCACTTTCACTTTTTACTTTCATGCATTGGAGAAGGAAATGGCAACCCACTCCAGTGTTCTTGCCTGGAGAATCCCAGGGATGGCAGAACCTGGTGGGCTGCCGTCTATGGGGTCAGACAGAGTCGGACATGACTGAAGCGACTTAGCAGCATTCTACTAAAAGAAGGAAGAAACATATTAAGAAAGCAAATATGAAATATTTTAGTTGCTATGTAATGTCTCAAAATTGATCTATAAAGAAATGAATGATACAGAACCATATACGAATCACCATGCTTATTTCAGTATCTGTGGGTGACTGAAAGAAAACAGCCTTTCCCAGGAGCAGTTGCTGCTTAGAATCCAGTATACTTTACACTATCCATTTTTCATAAGACTTTTTTCTGGGGTATAAGAAAGACTTAGACATAAACATAATCAGAAAGAAAAAAACAACATATCTATAACTGTTGCCTAGCCGAGACTACCTGAGGTATTGGGATTTTGTGCAGGAAACCAAGACTTTAAAATCCCAAATCTTTCATAAGCTTGAATGGTAAATACTTTTTCTCCTTTTTGTCTCTGATAGCACTGAATTATAGTCCCACAAAAAGTTTAGATGAGAGATTTTTAGTCTTTTAGGCAAGTTTATTTTCTGAAGAATAATTTTGACTGTTGTGTCTTATTCATTAAAAATGCATTACATATTTTAAAAACCATTCACTAATGATATAATTTAAGTGTCTAAAAAATTTTGGTGTTGGCAACTTTTCCTCAGTAGTCACTGGGTAATAATCTTTATCCAATTACTATTCATTTGATCAGTCATTATTAGGTTTTCCTGAAGAGAGTGCCTGTGTGTATGCGTGCTGTGTGCTCCGCTTAGTCGCTCAGTCATGTCCGACTCTTTGCGACCCTGTGGAATGCAGCCCACTGGGCTCTCTGTCCATGGGGATTCTCCAGGCAAGACTACTTGGGTTGCCATGCCCTCCTCCAGGGGATCTTTCCAACCCAGGGATCAAACCCAGGTCGCCTGCATTGCAGACAGATTCTCTGCTGACTGAGCCCCCAGGGAAGCCCAAGTGTGTATATAGGCATATATATGGAACATTAATTCTTTTTATTTGGTATGTGATTTATATGATTCTATATATATCGTATAGTCAAATAAGTGGGCATGTATAGATTTATTAAAATTATCTTTCAAAGAAAATACAAAACACCTGGTATACAGATGAAAAGTGGTTGAGAAATGCATTTATTGAGTGGAAACTCTACTAAGCATTTCAGCATTTTAAGGAGTTAGGAAAGAATGGTGAAAATATGGGTGACCTTTCCTAAATAATTTATAAGTAGAAAAGAGAAGATAATGGTCACTTACAGTGAGAAAGAAAAAAACAGTGGAATAGATATACAGCCAACTAAGGTCTCACCAGCTACTATACGTAGTTGGATTTACTGAGCTCTCTGGGCGGACACCCTGTGGGACTGCCCTGGAAAGGTCACAGAGCGGAGGTGGATCTCAAGCAGAGTTTTCTCAGGGGTCATATCACAAAAACAAGCAAAATGAGACAGGTAACCAAGCATTTACCTCTTATGTAAATGTTTTCTATTTGGCAATGATATATATTGGATGAGAATTACATATTTTATTATTTTGGTAACAGATTTGGTGTTTTTAATAATTTGTTAATAAAGGAAAAATCTAATATTAAGCTGTAACCCAGATGCCAGAATGCTCAAATTAAATGGCTTGAAATTGATTAATCTCTTTTTTAGGGTAGATAATAATATTCTAGTAATTCTAAACAACATTATTCTTATATATAGCCTAGCTCTTAGAATTCAGTGTAATCCTGTATACATGATTTTAAAATGTTTTAAATATCTTTTTAATTTAGTTTAATATTTTTTATTGTTTATAATTCTGAATGGCAAATGTGAATACATATTTGTTAAGTGTCATATATCTAATAATTTGTGTTAAACATTTTAAGATTGAGATGATAATTCTGTAGGCAGTTAAAAAAATCTGGAAACCAAAAAAAAAAAAAAATCTGGAAACGAGAGAACATGCTGCAGAAATATTTAAAATATACTCTAAAGATAGTTGAATTTAGTTTCATGTCCAATTTATATCACTATTATTATTTTAAAAATAAAGTGAGGCTCTCCAATTCAGTGGAAAAAAAAAGAGTTGTTTCAGTGTGATGAGATGTCAGGCTGGATTTCCGATCAGAAGCAAATTTTTTCTTTTTTCAATAAGAGTAATGGACCTGTACAGTGACACACCCAACAATAAAATAAGCCCCAGCTTTACATATTGAATTTTTCTAATATATTTTGCTTTCTGTAAATGATACCTATTCTAGAACATAATGTTTCCATATAGAAAATCAGAGAAAAATATAAATGAAAACCTTGGTAATCCTTTGGCCTTAGCTATAACATAGGTAACTTCTTCAGATTAGCTTTCAAGCCTTAAAGGTTAGCAGCCTTAACACCCGAAGAAAGAATTGAATCCAGTGTGTGAAATCTCTGTTCCTCTATACTTCCTCAGACAAATAAGATGTGAATATAAGTTCTTAAAGGACAGTGATCAAGTTTTCTCTTTTTTCATGCTTCTCTTCCCCTATTCATCAACATATATATACATATACGTACATACATACATATACACACACATATTTACACTATGTTGATTGTCAAGCTGAATGTTGATTATGATATGCAGATACAGTGAAATTAGGAAATGTCTCAATTTTCATTTTACGATGGCATTTTAAAGTCAGCCTATCTACAAACAAGTTGCTTAGTCATTCAGCAAATATTCACTGAGTACTGGCCTGTGTATCAGGCACTGTGCCGAGCACTGGGATTTCAATATAGAGAAAATGGACATTGTGCTAACTTTTTAGTAGGGAACGACAATTTAAGAGGAATTATCCAGTATTTTAAACTATTTTTTCTTAACTGAGAAATGTTACTATTAGCTTCTTGATAAACACTTTGTGGAAAGAGTAATGTTAGTATGTATCGTCTGAAGGAGATGATTTAGGAAAGCTTGTGACAATTTCTGAGAAAAAAGTGAGATGGTGAGAACAGATAATTTCAAAGAACAATTCTTCATCCATATGACAAATAATAGTTTTGATGGGTGCACATGGTAATTTCCAGGTGGCTCAGTGGGTAGAAGAATCTGCCTGCAATGCAGGGGACTCAGGTTTGATCCCTGGGTTGGAAAGATCCCCTGGAGAAGGGCATGGCAACCCACTCCAGTATTCTTGCCTGGGAAATCCCAGGACAGAGGGGCCTGGTGGGTTATAATCCATTGGATCACAAAGAGTTGGATACAACTTCATTGACTAAGCACACACACTCTTGGTAATATGAGCATGTTCTGGGACATCTAGTAGTGTGTAGCTTTTCTTGCAGGAAACTGGAAACGTGTCAGGATGCCTTTCTGAACTCTGGCCTTGCTCCTAACTGGAGCCATCGCACTGGACTCTGAGTGGCATTAGCACCATACCATTCAGAGGTGAGAAAATCAGGAACCGTAGTGAAGCTTGCGGGAAGAGTGAGTACTTGCTGGGCTCTGAGCTGATGATGGTAATTAATAGAAGAAGCAGAATAGACATGTGGCATTGGAGGGACACTCAGTAGAGTTCCTTGGATGTCAGCAGATCTGTTGTAGATTTTGAAGCTAATGTGTCAGTCTGATGGATGACTAGGGCAAGTGACTAGAAGCACAGGGGGTGGGAACTTGCTGGAAGGAGCCGTGAAAACATGTCATGGATTTAGAATCAGGAATCCTGAGTCTAAAACTCTGTTTTGATCATTTTTAACTGTATGACTGTCAAGCCAGTTTTAAAATTCCCGATGCTCCATTTCTTCTGTGTAAAGTGAGAATAATAATAATCTTAAAAGCTCTGAGTAGGGCTACATGAATTAATGACTTGAAAAAGCCTTGCCTAGTGAGTAGAGGGTCTCATACGAAAGCACACTAGGATAAGAGGAAACAACAAATGAGAAGGACTGCATAGTTTAGCAGAAAAGATTAGGATTTTCTCGGCTGCGGCAACGTTCCACTTTGCTTTTTGGTGTATAGTTGTTCAGCTAACGTTTTGTGAGCACTTACTGTGTTATGAGGTATCTTTTGGAGAGTTTTATCTGTGTGACTTGTTGCTTCCTCCTTAACCATGTGAGGTCGATACGTTACTGTCCTTTCAAAAATGAGAACTTTGTGGCCTAGTTTAGTGACTGAACTCAAATTTGAACCCACATAGTTTGTCTCTCGGAGAAGGCAATGGCACCCCACTCCAGTACTCTTGCCTAGAAAATCCCATGGATGGAGGAGCCTGGTGGGCTTCAGTTCGTAGGGTCGCTAAGAGTCAGACACGACTGAGCGACTTCACTTTCACTTTTCACTGTCATGCGTTGGAGAAGGAAATGGCAACCCACTCCAGTGTTCTTGCCTGGAGAATCCTGGGGACGGGGGAGCCTGGTGGGCTGCCGTCTATGGGGTCACACAGAGATGGACACGACTGAAGTGACTTAGCAGCAGCAGTTTGTCTCTAGGGCTTCCCTGGGGCCTCAGACGATAAAGAATCTGCCTGCAACATGGGATACCTGGGTTCAATCCCTCGGTTGGGAAGATCCCCTGGAGAAGGGAACGGCTAGCACTCTAGCATTCTAGCCTAGAGAATTCCATGGAGTTCCTTCTTAATCCTCCTCCTAAGATGATGAAGTTACTCCATCCACAGCAGGACAGAAGGGACAAAATGTTACCAAGTGAGGGATAATCTGAGTAAAAAGATAAGCTTATTTTGACTTAGTCACACACATTTTTTAAAAGGATTGACGTCATCGTTCATTTTACCTTTGACTTGTGAGTTGTTTCTTTCAGTTTTGAGTAATTCTGATACGGAAAGTAAAAGTTGTAGTGATTGCCAAGCTAATCTTTTCTCCTACATGATGCAGTCATTCTCATTTTGCTGCTTCCCCTTGTTCTAGTGTGCTTTCATATGAGACCCTAAAATCGGACGTGTTTATTGTCTAGACCACAAAGGATCCAGAAGGAAGATAAAACAGCCTTACAGAGAGGATTAAGTGAGTCAAGAGCCATACATGGTAATCCAGCTCTTCAAAAGTAGGCATCATGGCCTTTATGATTGGTTTATGATAAAAAAAAACCTTCCCTGTTTCACTCACACCATGCTAAATTAATGGTTTTCCTGGCAAGTCTCAGAACAGTTTTTCTTCTTCTGTCCTTCTTATTTGTTAGAAGAGCTGGGACATTTTTCTCAGGTTTACTGACATCTGCTTACTTTTCAGTAAATGTACTCTGGCATCATTCTGCAATGAAAGCTTTTGGAAGGAAACAAGCACTTGAATGAAGGACAGGTATTTTGGTTTCCATAATAATTTCTTTGTTCAGTTTTTCTAAACAAACTATTTTTGAATTTTAAGTGCCTGCTTTGCAGATTATTTAGGTCAGAAGATTTATAAATTATCCTAGAGTTCTCAGAGCAACACTCCTTCATCCCTGAATCCTCTCTGTTTCATTCACCTTTCGGTTTAGTAGATTGATTTCCTTTTTTGATAAGAGAGTGAGACTTAGAAGGGTAATGTGATGAGAAGATGCAGACATGGCTGTCCTTTCTTTTCAGAAAAGACAGGGATCTGTCTTATTATTGCTGCTTTATTATGGTAGTAATAATTGGTGTTGATAGCAGCAATATCAAAAATAATTGCAGGGTGTTGAGAATGTCCTGTGTGTCCCACGAGTTACTTGTTGTTCAGTTGCTAAGCTGTGTCTGACTCTTTGTGACCCATGGACTGCAGCATGTCATGCCTCCCTGCCCCTCATCATTTCCCGGAGTTCACCCAAGTTTATGTCCATTGAATCGGTGATGCCATCCAAACATCTCATTCTCTGCTGCTCTCTTCTCCATTTGCCCTCAGTCTTTTCTAGCATCAGGGTCTTTTCCAGTGAGTTGTCTGTTTGCATCAGGTGGCCCAAGTATTGAATGAATTATTCATGAATTCATTATTATTAATTATTTACTGTAATCATTATAGTTATCCAAAGAAGTAGGTGCATCCTTTAATAGATGAAGAAGTTGGGGTTGAATCCATTGATTAACTCTCCAGTCAAACAGCAAGTCAGTGACAGAGCTAAGATTTGAACCCATGACTGCCTCCATCCCATCTCATATTCCAACTTCACTACTCCTACTTCTCCATTTACAAAGCTTGTCCTTCAACCATCTCCAGGCAGAACAATTATTATTATTTTTTTTAATTCTTCACTTTCAGGGGATGTTATTTGCATTTTACAATCATATATGCCTATTAGTTAAAGAACTGTCACCAAATCTCAGTGTGGTTCTTCCCATCTAGAGTAAGAAATAATTACATTTATTTTTTCTGTCCAATGTAAATATTTCTTTTTTAGCTGCCTGGATGGACACTGGTGTGTCCCCCAGACACTGCTGTTCTGTTCCTCAGTGAGCAGCAAGTGACAGAAAACTTTCCAGTGTTCCTGGATGTTGGCAGAAAATGTTTAAAAATGTTGGCTTTATATATTCGTCCCAAAACGTGAGTGTGGGTTCTTTTCTCTTTCTGTTCCTTTGGTTTCCTTTCAGAGATGCTTTATATAAGGACCAGGGAAGGCCCAGGCTGAATCCGCTGGAGTTCGTGCAGCCCTCAACCCCATCAGGATCACTGTTGCCCTGAATGAGGAGTTCATTGTGCTCCAAGACATTATGTTGAAGCCCTTAACTGTGAACTCTCAGTCAAGATGCTAGACTTGCCAGTTAGTTACACAGAAACTATTCTGTCTGGGCTGGAAGTGGCAGTTAAGGCAGGGGAACTTTGATCTTCAAGATAAAGTGGATACAGACACTAAGGCACTGTTGCCATTTTACCCCAGTTTTAATTTGTATGGTTTTTTTTCTCACTTTAATCTAAACTCATTAAACCTGTATCTCGTGAATGGTGGGATGACACACATCAATGAGTGTTTTGTTAGGAAACATTTAAGGACAGCCAGTGCAGCCCTGCCCCAAGACCTGCCCACCCCACCCCCCACCCCAGTCAAGAGTTACAGGGATGGTTAGTTATGTCAGTTGGTTTTCTTTTAGAATGTGTGCCAGACTTTAATCTCTGGGTTTGATATTTATGCAGTTATTTATTTAATCTTTTAACCCTGTCAAAGTTGTCTTAGCGAGCTCTAAGATGGCAGTAACCATAACAAAGTCACAGCATCTGTATTTATTAAGCTCTTGCTATATTCCTGGCAGCGTGTTTAAAGCTCTGCTTACTGTATCTCATTTAATCCTCACTAGTACCTGATGTGGAAGCCATCACTCTTAGCATCATCGTCTTCCTGTTAGAAGTAAAAATAATCAGGTGGACAGAGATTCAGCCATGACCCGACTTTGTACAATAGTGGGTAAGAGAAAGCACAGGGCTTTGAACCTGGGTATTTGGACTTGGGAGCCCTGTTCATCTGGCTGCCTGGCTCCTCGTTTGTTCTGTGGTTTGGGGCAAGTAAGCCCACCTTCAGGAACTTGTTTCCTGATCTGTGGGAAAAAAAATGTACTCTTGCATTTCAGCTTATCAAGGAGACTAAATTAGCATATGTAAAAAAAGAACAAATCCCTGTACACTTTTTAAGAAATACGCAAATAGATGAGATGATTTTAATGGCATCAACACCTTCTAAAGATTATGTTTCTATATTGCCAATTCTATGAATAATCTCAGAAAATAGATCACCTCACTTATAAACAGGACCTCTGCAATGGGCTATCAATGTAACGTTATTGTGATTTTTGCATCTATGTTGTTGCTGATGGTAAACCATATTATCTTTAGGGTGAAGGTCATTGAAAACAATTTTGTATTTTATTCCAGAGTACCACCCTTACATATTGATTGAATGTTCAGGGTTTCCCAGGTGGTTCAGTGGGAAAGAATCCACCTCCAATGCAAGAGACACAGGTTTGATAGATGGGTCGAGAAGATCTCCTGGAGAGGGAAATGGCAGCCCACTTCAGTATTCTTGCCTGGGAAATCCCATGGATAGAGGAGCCTGGTGGGCTACAGTCCATGGGGTCACAAAGAATCAGACACGACAGGAATGACTAAACAACAACAACAATTGGGTGTTTATTGTCCTCTTGTGCCCATTAATACCCTTTGCAGGGGGAGGGAAGACTGACAATTATAAAAACAAAAGAAATGGATGTAATAGTTCTGCTTGTAGCCAATGAAATGAGGTAAATAGTTGGATCATTGTTACAAAAATGTTATCAGCGTGAGTAGATAGATTTAGCATTTAAAAACTACTCTCCAAAAAAGGCAACCTAAACCCCGCTTATACAGTAGCAGAAGTTTTGATACTGAATCAGATTGCCTCAATCCTTCTTTTCCCCTGAGTAGACAGAGCTGCAAAATAGAATATTTTTAGAGGCAACACTTACCACAAAATGTTTCTTCTAAAATTTAATTTGGCTTCTTAAAATATAATACCGTTTTATAAAAAGTACAGATATCTGACCCATGCAGTGCATATTTTGTATTCCTTTGGGTATTTATGAACACATAATTTAGTAGTTTTTATGTTCACTTAATTTGTTTCCTTAAGAAAGACAGGTGTGGAACATGCACCTGTGTGTGTGTGTGCGCGCGCGCGTGTGCATCTGAATGTGTGAAAATGCAGCTTAGGGATTACAGCAATTCAGTGAAGGTCATAAGTGACCTGCCGTGCCCTTGAACATGCTGTTTATAATTGCTGTGGTTAGTTTTTCTTCTCACTGTTTTTACCTATAATGTCAAAACACAATTATATGGAGTTGGTATGTTCACTAATAGCAGTTTATCTCTGCATGTTTATAGACAGAGTCAAAAGCCAACAACTATAATTACATCCATGTTTCTAACTTAGCAGCAAGCTAGAGAAGTGTGGTTGAAGTATGCTGTGGGTACAGTGCAGCCAGTAGGAATTATAGGGTAAAGTCATTGCTTTGCATTCTTTTGGTTTTACAATAATTGTTACTTAAATTTTGTTTTCTGGATTTTACCGCTGTCTGTTGTGTTTATATGACCACATAAAGAGTAGTTGAGTTATGTGTCTCTCCACTCTATTTTTCTACTGCTTGCCTTCCTCTATAAATGGACTGGTCCTCCTTTCACTTTCTTCTGACTCAGCAAACAGTACATTACAGTTAATAGTTTTCTGAAGCAGCCTGATATTCATGCTCTATGGAACCCATAAGACTTCTCCTATTTGCATTTTATGTTTAATTGGATAATTGTGGGAACCATGTTGAACTGTTAACAACTGTCAAGCCTTTGATTAATCTTTTGAATGTTCATTGGCATGGTTCAAGTTAGCAACTGCAATGCAGATTTTTGTTTGGGCTTTTTGTTTTGTTTTTGTTGCTGTTCTCATGATTATTTGAGGGTGTTAAAAGGATTTATCTGGAAAAATATATGTAATTTCCCACTTTGGCTCACCTTACATAATGCAGCAAAGAAGCAGCAATGCAGTTTTTGGATCACTAATTTATTTGCATGTGAGATATTACAATCCAGTAAATCTCCAGAAAAATTACTACAAGAAACCATCTTATATTTTGAATTACCTCAATGATATGAAATACAAAGAGAATCTTTATTTCGGAAACAGTACTGAGTTGAGTCCATAGTTTGGAAGCAGTAATTAAAAGGGAACCTTCATAAATTTGAAGAATATTTGGTATTGAATCATAGAACTAGAGATGAATTATATAGAAAATAATTTGTTTACTTGTGTTTGTTCACTTCATATGGGTCTTATATGAAATGAACTTCAGAATTAACATAGCAGAAAGTTCTATTCAAACATAAATAACTCTCAAGCACCCCTAATTTTTTTGTCTGTTTTGCTTTAAGTGCATGTCAGCATCCTTGTGGAACAATAAAATGTTTGCTTTTCTTTTAGTGCCCTGTAGGCATTTAAGATATCTGGCCTAACAGTATACAGTTTTGGGAGTTTGTGTGCATGTATTTTGGTATTGGATAGAGAAAACAGATGCATAGTGGAAAAGTTAGAACGAATAAATGAATATTTACAAATAAATCCTAAAGACTTTCCGTGAATGCCATAAAGACTTACAGGGGCTTGATACTGTTTGATTAGTCTCTGTATTTTCCTTATGTTGATTGAAACTCACTCTTACTAGAATGTGTACTAAGAAATGTAAGACTTTATGTCACAAATTTCAGAGTAGAACTTTGGATAGCACTATGTCCAGGCTTTTAAATATTAGTTTTAATTGTACTTTGTTGTTGTTGTTTAGTTGCTAAGTTGTGTTTGACTCTTTGAGATCCCATGGACTGTACCCTGCTAGTCTTCACTGTCCATGGGATTTCCCAGGCAAGAGTACTGGAGTCAGTTGCCTTTTCCTTCTCCAGGGGATCTTCCTAACCCAGGGATCGAACCTGCATCTCCTGCACTGGTAGACAAATTCTTTCCTGCTAAGCCATGAGGGAAGCCTTTCAGTTGTATCAGTTCAGTTCAGTTCAGTCTCTCAGTCGTGTCTGACTCTGTGATCCCATGAATCGCAGCACACCAGGCCTCCCTGTCCATCACCAACTCCCGGAGTTCACTCAGATTCACGTCCATTGAGTCCGTGATGCCATCCAGCCATCTCATCCTCGGTCGTCCCCTTCTCCTCCTGCCCCCAATCCCTGCCAGCATCAGGGTCTTTTCCAATGAGTCAACTCTTTGCATGAGGTGGCCAAAGTACTGGAGTTTCAGCTTTAGCATCATTCCTTCCAAAGAAATCCCAAGGTTGATCTCCTTCAGAATGGACTGGTTGGATCTCCTTGTTGTCCAAGGGACTCTCAAGAGTCTTCTCCAACACCACAGTTCAAAAGCATCAATTCTTCGCTCACACTCAAATAGTTTCTCATTGTCAGAGCTGAAGTAAGTACAGCTAAAATTCCTCCAACCAATTTCTGCTTCTGCTCCAAGGAAACCACTGTTACCCATTGGATCTGTAACCTTCCGGGCTTTCTCCTGTATCTCAGGAGTTACTTTGTTCTTGTTTTGCTGTGTGTTGTGGAGAGTGTTCTGTTGGTCATAAAAAAGATGTATCCTCCAAGGAGCCACAGATCTTACCTGGGTTTCCATCCTGAGTTGTCTTCTAGGTTCTCCCTTTCCTGACACTGTCTGGTACAGGAATGAGATTCTTTGTGAACTGGTTGCTATAGGAGGAGACTAGCCAATGAGATGTTGCATTTTTAAAGGCATGTTGGAAGATCTCCTGGAGAAGGGAATGGCTACCCACTCTAGTGTTCTTGCCTAGAGAATCTCATGGACAGAGGAGCCTGGCGGGCTGCAGTCCATGGGGTCCCAAAGAGTTGGACACAACTGAGTGACTAACATTTTCACTTTCATAAATTGAATACTAAACATAGGAGCATTGATCTTATAGGAAATAAATCTAGTTTTAAAATCAATAAAATGAGGTTGCCAGGGTAGGAAAGATTGAAGTGTTAAAATTCGTGGGGATAGATCTTCCTGAATAAAGATTTGATGCTGGTGGATAAATAAGGGATTGAACCTGGGCATTCTTGTTAAACTCTTGAGTTTGTGATTGTGAGTTTATGTCTGTATGCACATGCACGTATCCAACTATTCCTTACATCAGCCCTGTGAGGCAAGCTCTGTTATTATCTCTCTCTCTCTTTTTTTTTTTTTGTATATATTTGAAGAAACCAAGGAACAAAAAGGTTAAGTCATCTGTCCAAGGTCACGGAACTAGTAAGTGGTGGAATTAGGATTTGGACATAGGCAATTTTGTTAATCTATTATTTTAGATCAGATCTTAAGCTGGCTTAGTGAAGCTAATCCAGGATAGGAATAACCTCTTTAGCAGACTTTGTACTAAACTAGATATACAGAGCTCAGATTAATTTCTCTTCCTTGGAAATAAAATACTGGATTCTACCTGTCATTTCCAGAGTGTGTTGTTTTGAAGTACCATCTTGGATCAAGTTAATAGGTTGGAATGGGCACTTCAGCTGCTTGTAAAGCAATCCTGCTACTTATGTTGAAAGTGTATTTTGGTGCTTTAGTCAAATGCACACAAGATGTGGGGGAAGGAGGATTATTTTAGATGAAGAATATGCAAGAGGTAACACTAATTCTTACCTCTTGAGTTTGCATGATTTTTATAAGACCATTTTTGGAAGCTTGGGAGCTTTATGGTAATTGAACCTTCCATTGAGGCTCAGGATGTGCTCTTTAGCCACCTCCTAATAGGATAACTGGAGAGAAAGAGTGAGGAAGGAGTGTATAGAAGGAGCAAATTCAAACTGGAAGCAGCACGTGGTAAGGCCTATAAGTGTTCATTCAGGAAAATGTCTTAGGTGCATTGAGTTGTAGATGAGCAACTTACATCCAACTAGGTTTGTACTTTGTTTCCTGAAATATGTTATTTCAGTTCCTCCTGCCTCATAACCTTTTCCTTATAGTGTCGTTAGAGCTCTTCCACTTGCCATCTCCAAGGAGACAGTCTGATGACTGTTAGCCTCAGCTTCCCTATTTGGATTTTCCATAAGCTCTCAAGCTTAGCAGTCTTAGGTAAAATGTTTGTGTGAAAGGTAATGGAAAGGGGATATAACTTTGAGAATATATTTATTAATAATGAAAACAGGATGTACAGCTTTCAGGCCTGATAGACTTCATTCATTCATGGAGATCCATAGACATAATATTCTGTTATTATTACGTAGTATAGAAGAAGGCACTTCCCAGGTGGCTCAGACGGTAAAGAATCTGCCTGCAATGCAGGATGCCCAGGTTCAATCCCTTGGTGGGGAAGATCCCCTGGAGAAGGAAATGGCAACCTGCTCCAGTATTCTTGCCTGGAGAAATCCATGGATAGAAGAGCCTGGCATGCTACTGTCCATGGGGTCTCAAAAAGTCGACACAACTGCATGACTAACACTTTCGCTTTCACTTTTAAGGGCTCTGCTAGGAGACCTGGCTACCACTTTTGTTTCCATTGCCAGTTACGGATACTTAAGCTTCAGTTTCACCATCTGTAAAATGGTGTTAGTGGTAGCAGTTGTTCCAGAGGATAATTTTGATAATATGCATGGAAGGGCTTTATGAACTGTAATTGGGTGCGCCTCCTCGTGTATGTGTGTGTGTGTGTAAATAGGTGGTGGTTTAGTCTCTAAGTTGTGCTCAACTCCCATGACTGCATGAACTGTAGCCTGCCAGGCTCCTCTGTCTAATGGGACTTTCTAGGCAAGAATACTGGAGCGGGTTGCTATTTTCTTCTCTAGGGGCTCTTCCCAATCCAGGGATTGAACCCTTGTCTCCTGCATTGCAAGCGGATTCTTTACCGTCTGTGACACCAGGGAAGCCGTCCGTACAGATATGTAAACATCTTTTGGTTTACTGTCTCTCCCTGCACTAATGAAAAATGCCTGAGACTATGAACTTTGACTTATTCTTGACACCTTGCTTAATATGTAGTACTGGTAAAGTTTTTGTATTGAGCCTATTTTGGATTTTTAGCCTCTCTTAGATAGCTTACTGAAAATCTAAAGTTAATCCATACTTTTTTTTTTTTTTTTTTAACTCAGTGTACCTATAGTTGATAGATGGAGCAGACTTGTACTGCTGGGAAATGTAAGGGACACAGGACAAGGTTTTAGCCTCAGGCCCTGACTGGTGATACTTTCTCACAGTCCTAGTTGTTCACTTTCTCCAGAGAAAGTCGTCACTTATGAATCACGCTGGGGGTAAAGGTCTGAATTCCCTCTGTACAGTCCAAACGTTACACCTTAGTAAGCTTCTTCCAGGGTCCTGCCCTCTTCCCTGGCCCACCTTTGTCACGTTTTGTTTTCTAACCTCCACATCTGAATGTTCTAGACTGTGCTTGCTCATAGCTTTACGTATATTTTTTTCCTGATGTCTGAGACAACCGGAGGGGATGCCTGGTCTTCCTTTTCCATACGGTTGTTTGTTGATTTCTATGGATGTTTCAGACCATTGAACTGTCCAGGTTTGGAGGTCCAAAGAAAGGCTTCTATTGAACATATGTGTCTTGTTAGCAGTGTTATGACAAATAGCAGCAGCTGTATAAACTAATCTTTCTATAGCTTCACAGAGGGGACTCAATTAACAATGGACCACTGTCAGCATTTAATCCTTTCTACCTCTTGGTTCTTGTGAACTTTTCTATTAGGTATCAGGATTATTCTTACCCACAAACAGAAGAAAATGTCAAAATTTACAAATCAATTGAATGTCCCTTGGTGTTCTCTACGTTGACCTGGAGAAGGGAAGATAATTATAATGATCATTTTATTGGTCCTAATTAGAAACATACTGGTCGTGAGGATGGTTGTGACAGAATTTATGGATCACTTTGCTTTGGAGTTGTTTTTGGACTTAGCACCAGAGTCTGGTCTTGAGTGCTGAAGTTTAGAATGACTGTGGCATAAACAGGGCAGCAAGGAGCTTCTCCCAGATATACTCATAGAGACAGACACTTCTTTGTGAGCTGTTTGTCATGTAGAAGTCGACTTTTGTGTATGACAATCTGAAGACATGAGAAATAACAATCTCAAGTGATCTTTTACCTCATTAGATAATTTCTATCTTTGTTTCTTTGTCAGAAAAGAAAGCGGGCATGCTGGATGTTCAAGTACGGTGGGGAATTTGGAAAAGCAGAGTTATAGCTTTATGATAACAATGAACAAAAGTTCAGGTTCAAGTTTAAGTATACTTGACATTTGAACTTGTTTGAAGCCCTTACTTTGGGTCTATCTGTAGAGGACATCTGAAATTCCTTTGGCTTCTGATCTATGGCAAGTGAACAAGAATGGATGACAAAGGGATATAAAGATAGAGCTCAAACAAGTTGTTGTTAATTCTTTCTTTCACCTAAGAGGACTAATGAAAAGCTTAAATTACTAAATTCAGACTAGACCATTGCCGCTACTTGCCAAGCAGTCATGCTTGTGCGTCTGTCTAATCCATATTTGAAAGCCACAAACAGAAGCACATAATTTGGCAAAACACCAAAAACATGTCTCGGCACACTTCTAGAGAGTCTTCCAAATGACTTATTGATTCAAAAATTTTAGAGCGTGTGTGTGTGTGTGTGTGTGTGTGTGTGCATGCAAGTGCACATATATTCATATTGATGAGATGCTTCAAGTAAGTTCTACCAGCAAACTGTGTGTATTGTACTTGTCTCAGGAGGCGGGGAGTTGAGGACTTTCTTTCAAAATTCTGAATTATAGAAAGCAAAAAATAAAGCTGATTATCGGGCAGTTACTTTCTCTTTTACTTTCAGGATAAGTGCAAACTTATTACTTAAAAATGCTCCCCAAAGCACAACATATAAAGCAGTTTATCCTTAAGGAAGGTTAAAATATCTGATTTGTTTTTAAAATGTATTTCGAGGTTATGTTTTGTACAAATGGTTCACAAGTAGTAACTCATTATAAGAAAAGAAATCTTCATAGCACCATGAATAAATTTCTTACATTGATAAATTATTCTTTTACCAAAGTATTGTTCCTTTGCCAGGTTTCTGCTTGATGTAGAAAGGATACACTTTTTAAAAGCACATGATCTGAATTTAATCCAGAATACTTGAAGATATTTAGAAAGTAACGGCATGAAGTTATATTAACAAGGCAGATGTGGAAGATAGATGGTCTGTAAGAAATTTCTGGTGTGGTCTACTTCCCCTTGTGTGAATATTATTTTTTAAAGTCGAGGGCTTTTATGTGTAGCATTTTACTTAAACATTGCAAGCTTCTCTTGGACATTATTATTCCTTATTTGTTGTTGTTTAGTCACTAAGTCATGCCTGACTCCTTGTGACCCTATGGACTGTAGCCTCTAGACTCTTATGTTCATGGGATTCTCCAGGCAAGAATATGAAGTGGGTAGCTGTTTCCTACTCCAGAACCCGCATCTCCTGTCTCCTGAGTTGGCAGGCAGGTTCTTTACCACTGGGCCCCCGGGAAGCCCATTCCTCATTTAAGGAAGAGGAAATCAGAGTGCCAAGAGTTTAAAATAAGCTGCCCAAAGTCACACAGCAAGGAAGTAGCAAAGGCAAGATCTCTCTGAAGCCTGCCTGACTCCACAAATTATGCCCTGGACACTCCATCTCTCAGCCTTCTCAGATCCATCCCTTTGAATTGCAGGCCATACTGCTGTGAAGGTAATTGCACGCGGAGTATTTTAACGTATTTCCTTATTCACTTTTTTTTTTATTTACACCATCTTATTTAATATTTATCTCAGTTTGATGAGATAGATATTGTCCCGATTTTACAACTGAGAACCATTAAGTCCTCACCCAACAGGCAGTCAAGAGCTGAGCTTAAGTATGGGATCCTTCCTTAACTGTTTTTTTCTGTTGCAGTTTAAATGGCTCAAATCCAGAGAAAACCAATGCTAGGCTCTGTATCTCATACTCAAAAGTTAAGCATGGTAAAGCTAGAACTTTGGGCTGAGTTAAAAAACCAAAAAAAAAAAAAAAAAAAAAACCACAGTACCTGACCATGTAATTCTTTGTGAGCACCTTCTCACATTACAGGTGCAAATTGGTAATTGGTTGAGCTGTGTATGTGTTCAAACACATTTTGGTTATGATTGAGTTCCTTTTTTTTCCTTCCTAGTTTCAAGGAAGTTTGTGGTATTCTGGTAGGGGTTTGACCATGACAACTTTTAGTCTTTTGGTTTCATGAGGCATAATAGGATTAGATAGATTAAGGCGACTGAATTCACACAAATGTAAAAAACAAAAAAATTGGGAGGGGAGATGGGGAAAAGAGTTAGATGGGGAGAAGGAGTTAGTTGTCACTGTTTTATTTATCAATTTGCAGCACCATTTGAAAAAATTCACAGGAAGGTGTTGTCCTTCCTGCAGGCTTCATTTTGTATCAGTTTCTTAGTGTCCAGGGAAGGAGAGTGTCATACTCATGACCTTTCAGGTAAGTATTTATGATGAGGAAATGAAAAGGCTGAAGTCTTAAGCTGAATGTGTAATCGGGTTTTCACTGACATACATGTTCATTATCCCTCAAGGTAATGCTGGTGGTTGGGTTGACTCAGGAGGTAGCCTTGAGAATCTTTCTGGCCTGGCAGGGTTTCGCTGCCATGGCCCCATGTACTTTGTTCTCACTATTCATTCCAGCTGCATTTATATCCCTTTATTAATTCTCTTACTCTGACTTTGAGATTGACAATTACCAAGACCCCCAAACTTGTGAATTCAAGCATGTTCCTTTAGAGGACGTGAACGTTGATTGATAAAGAAGAAGCTGACATGAGATCGCAAGAAAGGTAATGAAGTCTGGATCACTCATTTAAATATGACACAAATGGAGAATTTGCAGACCTGAGTGCGTGCTGGGAGGCAGTCTTGGCCCAATCCATGTAAACGCTCATCACAAATTACCATCAGTGCCATCTACCATGCTGAACTGAGGTCCATCGGATAGACTGAGGCAGGGACTAGCGCTAAGAACTTTTAGCCATTGGTTCATCTGCTGGATTTTATCATGTGAATGGTCTAGGACAGTTAATTTGACTTTTTCTTGAAACAAATCAACTAGAAACCTCTCTTTTATTGGTTGCCTAGTTAACTAACTGCCTAAGTTCAGTTGATTTGATTTTCTCAAGAAATCAGTTAATTTCACTAAAAAACACACGTAACTCTGCCACTTCTTGTATGGTGCTTAAACAGTGTTTTCAAAAGATGATTATCCTTTGATCAGAATGGAGGAGGTCCTTTTTTTTTTTTCCATTTTTTATTTTAACAAAAAGATATACTGCTTACTCCCTCTTTTTGGTGAATTTCAGTCTATTTAGACTTAATTCTTATGCCTCATATTGAACATTTGTTCTAGAGAAATGTGATCCCAGGAGTGCTGGTGATGTGCTGTTCAGACGGTGCTGTGCTTTAGGTTTCTGTTCCAATCTAAGATTTCAGAAGAGTCAGTAACTGCAAATAATGTAAAAGGGGAAGAGTGAAGAATGCTTCTAACTTTCCTTTGAATGAATAGCTCTGCTAGAGCAGCAGCTATTAGAAAAACAAAAACAACAAAGAAAAGCTGCCCAGCTCAGCACACAGAGGTAAATTTACTTACATCAGACTGAAAAATGAGGGCTGGGCTTTGAAAAGACATCCCTTCTGACTAGAGGAAAGCTTGTAATTTTGGCATGGCTGCAGCCCTCCTAAGCCCCTGAGAAATTCTGAAAAACATTATAGAAGACTGTTCTTAATATTAATGGATGTCTTCCTGTGCGTGTGTGTGTGTGTGTGTGTGTGTGTATCTATGTATGCACAGGGAAGAAAAATGCCAGCCAGGGGTGGGAGAGAGAATGAGAAGGATTAGGTAGAATGAAGAACTACCAGTGAAAGTGTCTCATTTCTGCAAAATCCATTGCATCTGTCACTCCTCATCCAGTAGAGTATCTCAAGATGATTTTCAGAAGAACCCCAGCCAGTTAGACACTTCAGATTATTAGCCTGGCGATACTATGGCCCTCTTAACTAACTCTTCCTAAAATACTTTGTAGATAACATGACTCACTGATGTCATCTCAAATCATGGTCTTATCTGTTACATGACATCAGAGGTGAAAAAAAGACTGTTTCCCCGTGTCTAGTTGTGGTGAGCGTCACATCGTGTTGTACTGTGGTGAACAGTTTCAGGGGCACCAAGGGCCTGCAGCTCTGTCTCTTGGGAGGGGACTTTTCCTTTGCAGCTTAGCCTCAGGAAACCTGAACATTTGTGTTTTCAAGACCACATACCATTGGGAAGGAAATAGGGGTGGAGATGCGTGCTGAGATTAAGTGGCTATGAGAATCCCTGTGCCGTGCGGGATCTGGGAACTGCTAGGGTTTCTGTAGCCCTCTTTCTGGCATGCCTTTAGAATCTGCGAAGTTCTGCCTGCAACAAACACTGATACTTGCTAAGGATACTCTTTGCAGAATAATGTGTTGACTTTTCAGGCCCTTCCAGACAGACTTCTGTACAGCTTGCCTGACCAGCATGGCTGTAAACTGTGTGTGTGGCTTGTCTCAGGAGACAGACGGATATCTGCTGCCTTAGAGTCCACCGTCATACTTCTTTGGGATATGTAACTGTTACCTATCATGGTAAAGGAATTTAATAATTGTGGGAAACAGTTGTTCAAAAGCAACTTGGAGATTATTTTCAGGAAGGAGGTGTTAACTCCTCCTAGCCCTGAGTCAATCTCTCTGTTTCGGGCACTGGCCCACGTTACCTTTAAGGACGCTGGCTTTTTCTGGCTCAACATGTGGAGCAGTTACGCAGATAATAAACAAAGAGCCAAACTTCTTTTCAGGATTGACAATGTGGGGCAAAAAACAGAAAATGCACCCATTTAAAAAGGGTGCCTTGATTTGTGTGGAGTTTAAAGCTGGGAACGTGTTTTCCCAGATGTGTAGCAAATAGTTCTGTAGCATCACTGCCTAGTTTATAAGTGATCTCCCTGGCCTGCTCTGGCCAGGCATGTTTTCCTGACTTAGGACTGACCCTCTTCTTATAATCTTAATTCATTTTTAGTCTAGGCTGACTAAATCTTCTGATTTGGCAGAGTAGAGTGTCCGGATTGCCGTTGTTATGTTTGCTCTGGATTTATATCTTAAGTTGAGGTTAAGTAACATATTTACATAAATCAACTCAGCACTAGATTCTGATACAGAATTGTTTTACTGAGAGAGAGAGAAAAAAATGAATTGTATTGGTTCCTGAGATTTGCTTTCATTTTATGTTAAACCTCAAAAGATTTATCAATTTAACATGTTCCGTGTTAAAATGAACTCTTCTGTGGGTTTTGCTTCTTATAAAAGAGAATGAAAAGAAGTTTATTTGCCAGAGCTGGTTATATAGCTTTTGCTACAATGGGATGACTTTTCTAGAGGTAGCATGTAAAATATAGTAAGCCGATATCATTTAGCAAAAATAGCAATATGCTTTTATTTGTGTTTTCTTATGGGTAGCGCAGCGAATCCAAAAAATTTGAAAAGTTCTTTCAGTAATAAAGATAATGCAGAAAGGTAAAGAGGTTTTAATTTATGGTTGCCAGTATTTAATGGGAGTACTTTTTATTGTGATTCATGCAAATGTCTTTCCAGAATTGTATTTCTTTTAAAATAATGGCAAAGAATATGTCATGGCTGTATTGGATGGGTCATCTATTAATTCATACTCTATTTAAAACAATTTTTAATTTTGTTAAAATATACTTGTATATATTTCTAAATCATAATGAAAACATTCAGAATTTGGGGATAAGATATTTTAAAAGATATCTTATCATTGCAAATGCCAGAAATATATAGAATGAGCAAGAGATTGCTGGTTATTTTAAGTTTATTGAAAAAACTACACTGAAAACTTGTTACTTTCAATATTATGAAATATTAGCAAAGCACTACTGACTGTGAAATATAATGTTAAATGTCTGACTTTAAATTTTAATATTTTTATGACTACTGAAAAGAATTTGCCTAATTTTAACAACGATGGTTTTATGCGTTCATAAAACTAGGAAATGCTAAGTAACTTCCTGACAGGTTTTTATTTTCATCTTGAATATATTTTCTTCCTAGACTATTATTAGCATTGCTAAAATATCCTTCTGTACCTAGGGGAGATATTCTGTCTCCTGGGTTCTTGCAAGTGTATCTAAGATGCCCCAAGTGAAGGAGGTCGCATTAATTTTGAACAGAATAGTTTTCGTGGTGGGATGGGTTTGTATTGTGTTTTGCTTTGTTTAAAGAAATTATTATTGACTCCTTAAGTGTTCTTGAGGTTCCATATTCCATGACTTTATCTCATTTTGCACCATTTAACGTTAGTGTGGCTGTCTGGCCAACCACTCATCCTTTTTCATCCATTCACTTGAGAAGATAGGATCCATATTTCCAGTCTCTGCAAGGTGGAAGCATGTGTTTTGTCCAGCTGAGTCTCTTGGTCTGTTTTTTTTCCCTGGTCCTAATACATGTTTATTCCTACATGTGACAAATCTGCAGTCATGTTTTCTTTCTGAGTTATAATGACTCAGATGTCATAATTAATTTGATGAGCAGTGGGGGTTATTAGCCTTGTGCTTCACTTGCTAATAGCTGCACAGTTTTTCTAAAGTACTCTTTCAACTAAGGAGGCATTTCTTCACATAGAATAAACAGTACGGCACAAAAGCCTCAGTTAGATAACTATCCGTGGGCTTGAAAAGCTGCCAAGCAGATGTTGTTATTGGAGCTGGCCCAGGCGAGATTGGGCAAGGCAGATGCTCGCGGGGCGGGGTGGGGGGAGGAGAAGGGGGAGGAGATGTAAGAGAGCAGAGGTTGCGGGGTGGGGGGAAAGGGAGGTTCTACAGGACTCTTGCTTGCTTTGCAGGGGTTGGGCCAGATTTTGTTGGGGTGGGAGTCATCTTCTCATGAGCCACCTCCATGGTGATGGCCTCCTGTTGGCCTCTTGAAATGTACATAAATGAGGATGGGGTGGGGTTGGAGGGGACCCTCTGTAAATATCCACATGGGAATGAATCCTTGTGTTCATCCAGAGGGCTGAGACTTCTGGTTTGCATTAGGGCGGCTGTGTGCAATTTTTGAAGGGCCTACGGAGACTCTGCTTCATACCTACCCACATATGTAATGGACATGACGGCCCTGACATTTACCAGAACTCATAGGTTCTGCTTTATTGCTATAAATTAGGTTGTGCAAATTTAAGACAAAATACTGTTTTGTTTCCTGTCACCTCACCATATAATTTTTTTTTCTGAGACTTACCCACTCTTTATTAAAATATTGTGAAGTAGTAGCATACTTTAAAAATTAAAATCAATCTTGGAATGTGTTAGATTTGTATGAGGCAAACATGTGGCAGGTTTAATCTAAGCTGATCTTGTTTCTGTCTGTTGTCTTTTTCTTTCTTTCTTTCTTTTTTTTTTTTTTTTGGTGATCTAAGGCTTTTTAAAACTCCTCTCTCACTCCCCTTCACTAGATTAAATTCTGTAATCTCATTTTTCTTTGAGCTGATCTCAAGCCAGTGGTCTGGGGATTTTATAGCCAAGGATAATTTTTGATAATGGGCTATTAAAACACTTGCAGCTCCTATCCTGTCTTTCAAATTAGTGTGTGCACAGATTGTCTTTCTGGGGAAAAAGTCTTTCCCTTGGCAATAAGCAACTGATTATATGAGTGTTAGATTTGTATGAGGCAAACATGTGGCAGGTTTAATCTAAGCTGATCTTGTTTCTGTCTGTTGTCTTTTTCTTTCTTTCTTTCTTTCTTTTTTTTTTTTTTTTGGTGATCTAAGGCTTTTTAAAACTCCTCTCTCACTCCCCTTCACTAGATTAAATTCTGTAATCTCATTTTTCTTTGAGCTGATCTCAAGCCAGTGGTCTGGGGATTTTATAGCCAAGGATAATTTTTGATAATGGGCTATTAAAACACTTGCAGCTCCTATCCTGTCTTTCAAATTAGTGTGTGCACAGATTGTCTTTCTGGGGAAAAAGTCTTTCCCTTGGCAATAAGCAACTGATTATATGTTACAAGCAGCATAAAAGCTTCCTGTAATGCTTATATAAAAAACATAGGTAAATAATAAATGATAAATAACAAGGGTGACTGTACAGTGGGAACAGCAGCTCTGCCCAGGATTTTTGCTTTATCCTGTGGAGAAGAAGTCCTGTTTTCCCTATTCAGACAGATTTAGTGTGTTCTGACAACAGGGTCATCTAACAGTTTCCTTAACGATGGAAGTACAGTGGCTGGAGACAGCTGTGTAAGGTCACGTAACTTTCATTGTTGTTTACAGTATGCTTATTAATAGGTTAAAATGAATAACTCCCTGGACAGAGGTCAGGTAGCACCTGTATAAATAATGAATTTACCCTTCCAAAATATATAATGTAAAATTAATATACATAACTTACCACTTTTTAAAAAAAATTTAGTTCAGCTTCCTTTCCTTTCTTTAGTTTTCTGAAGTATGATTTAAAGTAAAAATTAATGAGTCCTGAGAAGGCAAACAAAGCTGTTCCCCAATACCCTGTTTCAGTACGACTGAGATTTTGTTAGCATAAGTTAAAGCCAGTAGCCTCTCTCATTAAAAATGGTACCTGATTCTACGTTGCAATCATTGTCACAAGGAAAAATATTTCGGACATGCAGGCATATGGAACATAAAGTGATGTGAAGCCACCAGTTGTGAAACTGATGTGTGTTGTGCTGAGAGTTGGCATGAATGCTTTTCTTCTTCATATGTAAAATTGGGGTTCAGATGTGTCTATATGTGAAATGCATAGCTGCATTGTGTGCAGATAATAAGAACACATATGTTACAACACCATTTTTTATGCCTGTATGCTTCATTGCTCAATAGCCTGCTAGATGCATATGGCTGAATTCATTCATTCTGTTGATTGTTCATACTTTTGGAAATGATGTTGTGATTTGGCAAACTGGATCTTGGTTGGGGAGCAATACTGAAAGCAAAAAAGTAGCGCACTTTTGATTCTGAAGCTTGTACTTAAAAATTCTAAAACTTCTTCAAATATTTCTAATCTAGTAAAGGGTTTCTCCGTATCCAGGCCTTCAACTGTACAAAATTGAAATCCATTAGCTGGTAAAGCGGATGTTAATTCTGTCTCTTATCTAGTAAATGGTGGTGCTGTACCCAGGCCTTCGACTGTGTAAAACTGAATCCAGGGCAGACATTATCAGTGCCTCTTTCATTGTTTTAATTATGCAAATAAGAAGTTCAAGGAACCTTTGTTAAATTCAGTAAACATAATGTATGTCTAGCAATATGCTAGTGTGCTAAATATTAGGGAACTATAAAGACCAATAAAGTATGGATCCTTGTTCTCAAGGAGTTTGTAATCTGATCTAGTAATGGAAATAGAAACATAAAACTAACCACCTAAATTGTATAAAACAGATGGTAGACAATGACGTACAGATAGATAAAAAGTACTGTTGGAGTGGAGACGAGGGAGTTAGTAATTTATGAGAATCCAGAGAAAGCTCCTGCAGTAATTCCCTGGTGGTGCAGAGGTTAGGACTCTGCACTTTCCCTACTGAAGGCCCAGGTTCAATCCCTGGTTAGGGAACTCAGATCCCACAAGCTGCACATGGTGGGGCCAAAAACAATGAAACAAGCACAGAGAAGGCTCCTGTGACTGCTAGAAACGAGCTAGAAAGATGAGTACAGTTTTCACAGACAGAAATGTGAGGGGTGGGGCTCCTGGATATTGGAATTAGAACAAGGAAAGGTAAGTACTGGGAATGGGTCGGGCACATTGGTGGTTGTGGGTCATGAACAACCAGGGAGGCGGTGAGATTTTAGCTTGTGTAGGAATGGAGAGTCTCAGAAGAGGCTAGACTGAAAGAGCAGGGCTGTGGACGGTTTCAGTTGCCACATTGAATAGTTTCCAGTGGGTACCTCTTCACAACTCTCTTAAAAGTTGCAATTAGATTATCTTATATATGACAATTTTGACAGTAAAATGAAAGATGTATTGGAGAAGGGAGAAATGGAACTGGGAAAGGGACATTTTAGGCCAGGCTTTAAAATTTTCATGTAAAATATTTGTCTTCTCCCTGTATTTTATATATTGCATATAAAGATTTAAAACAGAAAATATAGACTTCATATTCAATAATTTAAACAATTTTTGTTGAGCACCTACTATGAGCCAGTGATATTTCTAAGGGCTGTGGATATAATCATGAACAAGACAGACATGAGCTCTGCCCTCAGGGAGCTTGCCTTCTGTTGGGAAAAGAATGATCAAGTCAAACCAACAAATTAATAAACGAGTCATTTCAGATTGTGATGAAACAAAGAGAATGTGATGATACCAGTATACAGATTAAACTGGAGATGATTATTGGGGAATCTCTGTTAGCTAAGGTCTTATGGGAAAACCTTGTTGAGGAAATGGAATAGGAAAGGATGAGAGGAGTATAGTAGTATCCTAGTATATTTAATACTAGCTTGTGACCTCTGTTATCAATGTAGCTCTGGTTAAAAGTCCCTTTCTGGCATTGGCACTTTCAGAGATGGTCTCAGGGACAGGTGATGCTTTCATGATTGTTAGAGAGCTCTCTATAAGAAGCATGTCACGGTATTCCTGGATAGACTTCCATTTGCAGAATCCTCATTTAACTTTAGGTGGTCTCACTGTAAACAAAATATTTAAGAAATATTTTATATGTAAAGACCCGTATATAGACGACCTTGCTTACTTTATAAAAACTGCATTTTCCTGTTATGTTGTTCATTGCCTCTCATTCAACGCACTACTGTTCTATGCCTCTGAGAAATCCCTTCCAGACAACAGATTTATTGGCATGCCTCTTTTCATCCTATGATGAGACTTGTGTAGTCAGTCTTTTCGTTGTCTTTTCCCAGTATGACCGACGGCTCAGAGCTCAAAATTTATGTTTGTTCGTCTCTGTTTGGAGTCTGTGATAGCAATTTCCATTTCCTGTCTGCCTTTATCTCTTGGATTTTGTGTTTTCATACATGAATTGTTGCATTTTTCTGTTAAGCGAAGTGTCATGTCATTATTTGTAACAATAATAAAGATTAATCTTCAGATTTGATGCTTGGAATCTGACTGAGTACAGAATCAGCAGGAATGACCGGATTCTGGAGGTATTGATGAAAGGGAGTGTGATGATAGATGGACATGAAGGGTAAAGAGGGGGAGGAGGAGGAGATGGCTATACCATGGGGAGAAGCCTAGGGCTGCTCACAAACACAGGCAATCCAAGAGCAAGAGCAAATCTGAGGAGGGAATAAGGACTCAGATTTTAGTCAAACTGTTGGTCGTATGCCCTGCTATAATGAACTGTCTATTAAAAAGAGTGCTAGAGTAGAAAAGGAGGGTTCTGGTTAGGAATACAGATTTGAGTGTAATTGAAAGCTTGGAAGTGAATGGAGCTGTTAAGGGAGGGATTGTTTCTAGAGGAGATCTGAGGCTGTGAATGGACCCCTGAGGGAGGTCGACAGTGAGTGTCTAAGGGAGAGGCACTCACATCTCCCACCCTCTGCGTGTGTGCACACTGTCATCCCACTGAGATGACATATTTTATCCTCCATCCTGCCTCTGACTAGTTCTTGTTCATCCTTCAAGGCCCATCTGAGACACTGCAATTCGTTGATCCCCCTTGTCTGAAATGGTGGCTCCTCCTTTGCCTCTTACAGTACTTTGTGCTTGTCAGTGGTAGGACTTACCACATATTATTAGAATTGCTCAGCTCGTTCTTTTTCTCCCCACTGCCCTGTAAACTCTCCGAGATATCTTGCATGTAGCTGAATGCCTGCTGCATAGCTGACGCTCAATACACGTTTGAGGGGTAAATAAATAAACTACAAGAGTCATCCTAAACATGAGAGGAATGCTGTCTCAGAGATGTCAGGGAAGACAGATGAGTGTCTAAAGAGAAGGACACAGAGTCAGCATAAGGGTGCTCACGATATGCCTCCTGTCTCAGTCACCTTGGTTGCCATCATCAAACCCTGTAGACTGGGCAGCTTAACCATTATTTCCCACAGCTCTAGAAGCCAACAAGTCGAAGATAAGGTGTCAGCAAGTTAGTGTTCATTCTGATGCCTCTTTTCACGGTTTGTAGGTGACTACCTTCTCATGGTGTCCTTATATGGCAGAGAGAGAACCAGCAAGATCTCTGGTGTCTCTTTTTATATAGACACTAATCTTATTGGATCTTATTAGACTTCCCTGTAGCTCAAATCGGAGAAGGCAATGGCACCCCACTCCAGTACTCTTGCCTGGAAAATCCCATGGGCGGAGGAGCCTGCTAGGCTGCAGTCCATGGGGTCGCTAAGAGTCGGACACAACTGAGCGACTTCACTTTTACTTCTCACTTTCATGCATTGGAGAAGGAAATGGCAACCCACTCCAGTGTTCTTGCCTGGAGAATCCCAGGGACGGGGGAGCCTGGTGGGCTACCGTCTATGGGGTCGCACAGAGTCGGACACGACTGAAGCGACTTAGCAGCAGCAGCAGCAGTAGCTCAAATGGTAAAGAATCTGCTTGCGAAGCAGGAGACCAGAGTTCGATTCCCAGGTTGGGAAGTTCCTCTGGAGAAGGGAATGGCGATCCACGCCAGTATTCTTGCCTGGACAATTCCATGGACAGAGAAGCCTGGCAGGCTACAGTCTGAGGGGTCTCAAAGAGGCAGACAGGACTGAGTGACCACACACACACACACACACACACACACACACACACACAGTCTTATTGAATCAAGGTCACAAGGGTGGGGCCGGGACTTCAATATATGAATTTTGGGCATGCACACAAATTTTAAGTCCATAATACCTCCCTCATAGCTGGGTACTATTTGTAGTTTGTACATAGATAGAGAGATAAGTAGACATTCCTAGTTGAAAGTATGATATAACATCGGATCCATAGTGGAAAGTGTGTACCTTTGCTGTGAATTCTGATCCAAAGGATGTTGCTGGGACAACCCACATATATACCTAGTCGCAGTAAATCAGTTCTGATCCAGTAATTTTTATGACTGATCCTGCAGAGTTTCTCGTGATATCCACTATATATGTCTTTTTATTCACTTGGTGATGACTGAATGTGCTTAGACTGTAGCTTGAAAGGAATTTCATGAGTAGAAGGGTGTTAGGCTCAGGAATTTAGGGAGGGAATTTATGGAGCCTGATTTATTTTAAAATTAGATGATTATCTGCTTAGGTTGCTCTAGGTGTGGCTTTGCCTTAGGTGTGGGGATAGCCCAGATTTCCTTTTAAGTTTCTTACTGGCTTTCACATCCTCTGATTGGAGTTTAAAAATTCATATTTTTCAGAACTATTTGAAATTCTTGTCTTATCCATCTCCTAGAAATACTGTCTGTTGAAAATAAGGCATAGTCAGGAAAGAGTATTTCTATAGAGTTGTAGCAGAAAACATAACAGAACCTTTGAATAATTAATGAAAATACTTGTCTTATTCTATAATGGATAATCCTGAGACACATAAAAACTCATTGCTGATCATTTTTATTTTTCTGAAGAAACCGATAACGTGTCTTTTATTCTCACCTAAATTCTCCTATGTACATAGATGTTAGCAGTTCCTTTGGTTTCTCTATTTTGATGATTATTTAACCTCTTGTAGTTACTTTCTTTATTCTTAAGAACGTTATTATTGGGCATACACTTTTGAGTTTTGAAAAGTCCCTTAAGAATAGAAATAACGTTCCTGGATATAAGAATGGCTGTTGACTGGGCAGATGGAATAAGGCTGGGGAGTGTAATGGATCATGTCTCCTAGTATCATAGAGGGAGGAAAAAAAGCATTTGACTTTTTGTATACAACATCTATTTAGTCTTAGTAGAAAGATTTGTTGTTGGTTTTTTTTTTTTTTTTTTTTTTTTTGTCAATTTAAAATGGGCATTTCTATATTTCTATAATGTTTGCTGGGAAATTTGTTTCCCTAAGGCCGGAAGTCTGGGCCAGAGGCAAACCGTTTGAAGTGTGTCTCCTTTCTTCCTTTGTACATTAAAATAAATCAAAACAAAACTCTAATCCCTTTATGATACTTGACAACCATGGTCTATTGTTCTGTACTGCATCAGCAAAACCACTCTTTCGCACTTGAACTGGGAGTTTTTTTAGGGTTGCCTCTTTCCCACCTGCGTGTCTTAGGGGCAGAGACATGACACGGGAGCAGTGCTAGTTTCTGGGGGGTGAGTGCTTGAGTACAGACACTGATATTTGAGCTCATAGTTTGCTCTGTTCTCTTTCACTTTTCACTGAATGGGCTGCTCCATTTGTCTGAGACTCACTTTCCCTTTTGCTCTCCCTAAGCTCTTCCACCACTGAGATCCATAATTGTTCTCCATGATGAATGCATAACACAGATTCTTTGGGTGATTGGAGCTGTAAATACGAGGAATCTGGGTGACAAACCTGTGTTTGGCCCTCAGTGCCCGTTATTGTCACCAATGCTGAATTTCATATATATGTGTTTCTGAGGTTTCAGCCAGGCCACATGGGAAGCTGTGTCCCTCTTCTCTCTCCCTGCCCCTACCCCCATCTTTTTGGAATGAGTTTATGTTTTAATATATTAAACACAGTTTTTTATCCATAGTCAAATACAAATGTTGAACTTGACTTAAAAATCAGGGTATCGGCTCTTTTTTGTCAGAGCAATGAAGGAGAATGCTGGGAGAAAAAAAATCTATCCTGAAAGAGATTTTCTGCACAGGGAAGAACTGATGCAACCATTTCTTCATGCTCATCCTTGAGTCTGCAGCTTTTGTGAAACAAGTCTCTTCATGCCATACAGAATGCCTTCAAAACATCAAAACACTTAAATAATATTTTAAAGGAAAGGCCTACCTTGTTTAACGGTAGTTTATTTAGAGGCTGCACAAATAACAAAATCATGCTATAGGTTAAAACAAAAAGCCATGGCAATCTACCCTATCACGCCTTTCCTTTTAGGGGAAGAGGGCCAGATGTTTAAACAATATTGCAAGCGGTGTGCAGACTGCAGCTCTTGGAGGCCTTGGGAAAGAAATCATGTCTGCACCCCTAGTGTTTCACAGTTTTAGACCCCTGACCTAGAAACAGTTTAAACAGATGTTTAGTTCAAGGGATTTATGTCGACATTGAAATTTTTTTCCCCCTTGGAAATGGCTGCCTCTAAAACTGGAGCTTTTTCTTAGAAAAAGGATCAGAGAAACAAGGACATCTCACAACTTCGTAGTTTCATGTTGCAAGTGTCCCGGTGCAACAGAAACAGAACAAATAGGTACAAACCACCTCATCAGCCACTACTGTTCATGTGTATGGACATTTTTGTAGCCCCCACTTTCAGTTCTATGTAGGTGAGCACAGACTTGCAACAGGAAGTTTGCTAAAGCAGAAAAGACATTGGAAAACCCCTTTGGATTATGAACCAGCTGAAATTATGGCTTCTCTTCCTCTCTTTATTTTTTTCCCTCTCTCCCTTCGAAATCTTCCTCTAGCTCTTCTCCCAGAAATAATTCCTTTCAACTTTGATCCTGGTGTGTGGAGTTCATTCCATGACTTGGGTCAGTCAGGAACAGTGCATTGCATCATAGCTGCCTTTATGAAAGTGTTTATTTCATATCTGAAATGTTTTCATGTGCATTCGCTCTGCTTTGACTTGCAGAAGGGGAAAGAAAGTAGTTTTACTGGAGGCAAAACAGCCACCTGTGAAAACTAATTGCGTAGGTAGACGTTTGATGGTATCTCTGGGAGGGACCCAGCAGGAGAAAGTAAATGTTCTTAATCTACAGGGAAATTACCTGTGTGCCAAGCTGACCCTCTTCATCAAAGCCAGAGTTGAAATATACTATCAAGTTGGTGGCCTCTGTTTAGGAGGCCGAGGTGGGGAGGGAGACAAGAAGGAGGAGCCCTGGAAGGTAGGTACGATTCATTGAGATGAACTGAATAGATAGAGGAAACATGACAAATGTGATATACTCAACTGAACCACCTCGTTAAGGGCTGACATGTGATGTGAATGTTCTACAGTCACTTTCAAACAAAAGCTTGAGATGTGGCTCCTTCTTTCTTCCCCTTCATCAAGTTTTCTTTTTAGTCTTAAGTTCTGCTGTCTTGGCTTTTTTTTTTTTTTTTTAAGTCTTTCCTCTCCTTGATCCATCAGTCTAGTATACCCACATGCCTTGCCATTGAAAGGGAAAGATGTACTGTGATGGAGAAACAGGAATCCGTGTTGCAGGCTCCCTCTTGTTGCCATCTGAGTAGCTCTCTGACTGATTATACGCAAGTTTAGAAAGATCAGGTCCCATGGGGCCATACTATGTACCCACTGATAAGTGGAGGCCTCCGTGTGAAACTAACCAACCTGTGATTGGTCTTCCGATGGCAGGGTCTGAGCTCTCTTGTAAGAGTCTGCATTTTTCTGGTCACCCTACTTGACACTCAGCAGTAGTCTTGGTTCTAGATGGTTTCTACTCACACACCTACATGGTGCCTTAGCTGTGTAGCCAGAAAAGTTTGACAGCACGTGTCTGCATGCTAGTTGTTGTTTAGCCACTAAGTTGTGTCTGACTCTTGGTGACCCCACGGCCTGCAGCACACCAGGCTTCCTTGTCTTTCACCAGCTCCCAGAGTTTGCTCAAACTCATGTCTGTTGAGTTGGTATTTCAACCTCTGTTGCTCCCTCTTCTCTTGCCCTCAGTCTTTCCCAGCATCGGCCTCTTTTCCGTCTTCGCATCAGGTGGCCAAATAATTGGAGGTTCAGCTTTAACATCAATCCTTCCAGTGAATTTCAGGTTGATTTCCTTAGTGTCTTTCCTGAATGGCTGTCTTTCGTGTGAAATCAAAACTCTAGAGGAGAGGGGAAAAGTCCCCAGTATTTGAAGCGCCATGAGATTTAGGGAGATTTGGGGAAAAGTTAGACTATCCTTCTGTGAGATTAATAAAAAAAAAATTTAGAGAACGACCAGGGAGTTTTACAAAAGCTCCATAAATTAAATAAGAACACGAATTAAAAGGAAAGTTACGTGATTTTTAAAAGGAAGCGTTTTGTGTTTGGAAGACTTTGGACACATTCCTTAATGTGTGGGGTCCTCAGTCGGGCCCTGGGTGCAGTCACTGGGCTGCTGAGCTGCCCAAGGGAGCTGTTGAGTAGGAGACCAGATTCTCTTGGAGGCTCCATTGCCTTTAGCTTTCACTGTCTGGGAGTAACTCCATCCATGCCTCTGAAGTCCATGTGCTCACTTAACCCTTGTGTACTTGGACTTCTTCCTACCTGTTCTCCTGGCCCGGTGTCTTGTGAGTCCTTTCAGGATCCAGCAATTCAGTGTTGCACCTGTCCCTGAGAGTGCTTCCTTGGAGCCTTCCACTTCAAATTGCCATCAGAAGCTCTTCTACAAAAGCTAAACACGAACCAATGTGACCCTATCTGGAGGTGATATTGGAGTCCAGTTCTCAGATTCAACTTCAGTTGATTAAAATACCTGGGACCCATAAATAACATTCGGTCAGAAGACCTTTCCAATCATAATGTGACAGTACTCCTGGGCCCCTTTTCCTAGAGCCTCATAAGCCACTTGTGTGAGAAATTTCTCGTCTATCAAATGTAAGATAAGATCTTGTTTGGGAGACATCTACAGTTATGTCCAGTTTATTTCCACAGTGCCTAAACAATTAGAGCAATGTATACTAGACCCTTGATACGTCTAAGAGATATTTCAAAGATGATAATGAATTTCTAAATTTACAGGCAGCCCTGTGGGCTCTAGTTTCTTCCCCAGGTGTCTGTATTTGGACAAGAAGCACCACTTCCAACTCCTTTTCACTTTCTCTTAACTTGTGTCGCCATCACAAGTAATTGGCTTTTCTCTCAGCAGCCTTTATTTATTTATTTTTTTTCTACTTTTTAAAAATTTATTATTATTTTTTTAATGTTTGTTTTGCTTTACAATACTGTATTCATTTTGCTATACATTGACATGAATCAGCCACGAGTGTACATGAACTCCCAAGCCCGACCCCCACCTCCCCCCTCCCGCCCACGGGAAGAGAGACCTAATAGGGGCACGTAGTCAGGGTTCGTAGGACGATCCTGCATCAAACCTAGACTGGTGATTCGTTTCACTTATGATATCATACATGCTACACTGCCACTCTGCCAACTCATCCCACCCTCTCCCTCTCCCACAGAGTCCAAAAGGCCGTTCTATACATCTGTGTCTCTTTTGCTGTCTTGCGTACAGGTTTATCATTACCATCATTCTAAATTCCATATATATGTGTAAGTATACTGTATTGGTGTTTTTCTTTCTGGCTTACTTCACTCTGTATAATCGGCTCCAGCTTCATCCACCTCATTAGAACTGATTCAAATGTATTCTTTTTAATAGCTGAGTAATACTCCATTGCGTATATGTACCACAGCTTTCTTATCCGTTCATCTGCTGATGGACATCTAGGTTGCTTCCCTCTCCTGGCTATTATAAACAGTGCCGCAATGAACATTGGGGTACACGTGTCTCTTTCAATTCTGGTTTCCTTGGTGTGTATGCCCAGCAGTGGGATCGCTGGATCATAAGCAGCCTTTATTTTTTAAACAAAGGAACAGTGTTATCACTTCATGAGCTTTCTATGTAACAATGAATAGAGAGAGGATAACAAAATTGCTCCGAGATGTGACTGTGGAATAGTTGGCTGGGTTCATACAATACCTAAGTGACTCTCTTCATCTTGCATGCCTGTGGATCAGATTTGTCCTCAGAAAAATGACAAATTTGATTGTAGAGTTTCTCTCCTTAAAGGAACTTTTATTAATAGTTCATGTACTTTAGAACATGGTCTGGGGAAGCACTGGTATTTGGTAGGAGCTCCTGAATGAAAGCAGATCCTAGAAAGAAGGTATCACAAAAAGAACCAGAGATAATGTGCTTGTTGTTAGTCCTGGGGTTCAATTTCTAGTTTAGCAAGTGTGTGTATCATGTGAATGTAGAAAGATTCATGTGTATATATTATTGTTATAATGTTTCCACGTAATGTGCTTTAAAATTGAATGACATCCTTTCTAACCTGATATATGAAGCCACTGTGTAAAACTGTCTAAAAAAGAGTATTTACAAAATGAGGGTGTTATAGAAAAGTAAACTGCTGGAATAGTGGGACTGTTGCCAGAGTAGTTTCCTGGTTCACATCAATGATCATCAAACTCATTTGGCATGGTTTCCTCTATAAGACATCCAGGGGCAAACACAAAAATATTTTGCTGGTGGCTGCAACAGAAAGAGACTTCATAAGGCAGGTAGTAGTGAGACCTCATCAGGGTTCATCCAGGAAGTACGGGCTAGTTTTATGCCTGCTGCCTGCTCTGTGGCAGAAGAGGGCCCTGGCAAAGAGAGCAGCTCTGGAAGGGCAGCGCAGGTAGGTAAAATGTCTTCAGGTACTTAAAACCATCCTCTTCTAACCTGCCTGCAAAGCTCTTTGACCTGAAGGGCCACATTATTCAGCATAATTCTGAAAGCATTGTTTCTTTACTAATAAGCAGACAAGGTTAACCAGCCTGTTGGTTAAATTGTATGTTGAAATCAATTGCCCTGTTAGATCACAGCAGTTATAAAGGAGAAGATCTGAATGAAAGTTCTCAGTCATTATAAGCGGTATCTTTGTCTCCATTGAGTTTACATTCTAACATGAGTCATCAAAGAGGGTCTTTTACAGCTTACTATGTCCATAAAAGGGAGGGGGACAGGGCAACTCACTCCAGTATTCTTGCCTGGAGAATCCCATGGACAGAAGAGTCTGGTGAGCTATGGTTCACAGGATTGCAAAGAGTCGGACATGACTGAAGTGACTCAGCACGCCATGTCCATAAAAGAGCACTCAGGATGCTTGACAGTGGCAGCAGCCACCACCACTAAAAATGTAAATGGAGAGGGAAAAAAGCCCACACTTTTCAGACAGTTTACTGGATTGCATTAAACAAAACCTAATCATAGGAGATGTAAAGTGATATAAGGCTCTAAAAAAGCCGTTGGCCCTTTAAAAAAATCTTGTCTTCCTTTAGCAGTACAACCAATAATTCTGCCTACATCTATTGATAAATTCAGACAAAGACACTGTAGAAGGTGCACTGTAGGCGTCATCTCTGGACTTATCTCTTTATGACTCAAGGATTTTTGAGGTTTTAATCCTCGTCATTTAACGCTGAGTGAAGCACCAGGGATGCTGGTTTCTGCTGGCCCTGCCTGGGGCATTCACCCGATCATCCAGCTCACGAGAGAGCCACCTCCAGTGTTTCACAGGCTTTGCAGCTGTGTGGTGCTAAGTCCCTTCAGTCATGTCCAACTCTTTGTGATCCTATGGACCATTGCCCACCAGACTCCTCTGTCCATGAGACTGTCCAGTCAAGAATACTGGAGTGGGTTGCTGTGCCCTTCTCCAAGGGATCTTCCTAACCCAGGGCTTGAACCTGCGACTCTTACATCTCCTGTATTGGCAGGCGGGTTCTTTAGCTGTGCAGTAGCTGGAGTAAATTAGCACCTTGTATCCACAACGACTTGAGACTGGCCTGTTATACATGTGTATCATCTCATTTAATATTCACAGTAATCTCACTTTGATTCCCATTGAGGGGAGCTGGCCCAATGCCTCAGTGGGTAAAAGAATCCACCAGCATTGCAAGAGACACAGGAGACTCGGGTTTGATCCCTGTGTCAGGAAGATCCCCTGCAGAAGGAAATGGCAAGCCACTCCAGTATTCTTGCCTGGGAAAGCCCATGGACAGAGGAGCCTGGTGGGCTACAGTCCATGGGGTCGCAGAGAGTCAGACATGACTGAGCAACTAAGCCTGCACACATGTTCAGGTGAGGAGCCCGAGGCTCTGTGTGGAACTGACTTGCTCAAGGCCAGACAACTAGGAGTTGTCCCAGGCAGGTAGAACCAGGGCAGTCTGGCTTTGGAGCCCTTGTTGCTAAGCTGTTAGCCAAAACTTCTTGATCTCTATGAGTGACTGAGGTTTTGTTAGGAATTGGGCTCTTCCTCTCAGGGTTCTTTCAGGTCTGCTCAGTTCTGAAGAGGCAGAATCTCCTCAGAACCGGGGTGAAGCCAGGTCAAACCAAGCTGTGGGGATCTACTTAGTTCCTGGTTCTGTTTAGAAGGCAAGTCTGGAAGTTAGCCTGAAAATGCTGTCTGTCTCTTCAGGTTTTGAAGAGAGCCTTGTAATCTATAAAGTGTTGGAGCAAGTCACCCCCCAGCTCTGATCGCTTTCGCCCAACTGGTCTTGTCACCTTGGGTCCAGTTTATGAGCTCATGACTATTAAGTAACCGCGATGCGTGTAGTTCTGTAACTGCGGCTGCCAAGCAGGCTCGTGTTTCTAAACCGGGTTGATGGTATGGCATATTCTCTTTCTTTTTGGAAGTCTGTGAAGTCAAGGCAGGAATATGAATACTATATTTCATTCTTTTCCTTCCTTCCTATCTTTATCTTTCTATAAGTCTTTCTCTCTCTTTTTTTTCTATCTCATTCTCCTGATATATTTCCTTCTTGATTTATAGCAATGAAATTGAGAGGGTGGATTAAAAGGAATATTTTCTTTCTTAAGGAGGGGGACTTGTCTAGTTAAAAATTTTTAAGGAAATGGATTTATTTCTAAATACATAGAAAAGGAGAAAGGGGCCACGGAAGATGAGATGGTTGGATGGCATCACTGACTCAATGGACATGAGTTTGAGCAAATTCCAGGAGAGATGGTAAAGGATGGGAAGTCTGGCATGCTGCTGTTCATGGGATCCAAAAGAGTTTGACGTGACTTAGCCACTGAACAACAACAAAGCAAAATGAGTATATGCTTAATACGTTTTTTTCTTCTTGGCCACAGTGTTTCCCTCTGTAACTATGTTTTGGTGTGAGATGAAAGGTGAAAAGCTAGATTGTTAAGACAAGAAATTCAATAAGAACTCTGTTACTCTCAAATTCAACCTCTCTGGAGTTTGATCCGTACTTTTGTTGGTCTGAGGCTTCTGGAAAATGTAGATCAAAATGACTGCTTTTGGTAAAACAGAAGCTACAGAGTATGTTTTCTTTTTAATTCTCACAACAGCCATATGGCAGCAGGTACCATTATTAGCTTCATTTTACATATAAGAAAGACATCAAGGAACTTTTCAAAATCACACAGCTAATGAGTGGTGGGTTTAGATGAGGTGCTTTGATTTCAGAATCTGTGTAGTTCACCACTTTGTATTAGCATAACTGCGGCGCAGAGGCTGAAGGAATCTAGCGGTATCTTGAACAGGTAGAGTCGAGTCTGGAGTTTTGGAATGGCAATCAGAGCATCATTTGATCATTTTTCATGTGTGACATCCTTATGGTCAGTTAAGTGCTCTATAAAGCACACCAAGACTGATCAATGAACTGAATTGTTTAAAGTTAATTTGTAATGACCTTGTATAACTTGTCTATGCTCCGCTGTTTCATCAATAAAAGTGAATCCTAATTTTTGTTACCTTTTAAAGGATGTTAGGAAGGTTAATCTGTTTCTACCCTTGAAATATTTTATAGAAATTGAAGCACATTTCTGTCTATATTAATTATATTAGATCCAAATCTTACCACTCCTACCTGGTCATTAGTATGACCTACACTTTTAGATCATGCTTGGTTAACATGGAAGTTATCACTCCCCACCCCCAGTCACTGAGTACATGCTCACTTAGTGGGAAGAGTAAAACAAGGCAGTGAGTTGCTCAAAGTCCTTGATATGTAATATCATTGAGATTTAGTCTGCATGTGGTTTTGCACTCAGGATGTACCCTTTATATGTTAGGGGCAGAATGGTCACCACATTAGGTAAGACTCTGTGCAGCTGCAGAACAAAAAGTACCCAAGAGTTGACCCCTCCTGGTTCAGCCAAGTTTATTTCATATTCAAATTTACAAGATTGGTCCTTTCATATGCTAATATTTTGAGGGTTATGACTTAATAGTTTTGTCTGAAGTTCACTGAAGAGGGGTAAAAGTCATTGTTATCACTTATTCCTCTAGTCCCTGCCTGTTAAAACACATATACATATTTACACACACATGTACACAGAATACCAACCAAACAACATTAAAAAAAAAAAAGGGAAAACAAACCTTATTCCAATGAAAAGATAATTCTATACTTGGTAAGACATTGATAATCTTACCTCATAATCTAATAATATTAATCTGTGTTTAATAATCCCAGACACTGTGATAATTCACTTGTTTAGCTCAGAACCTGTGTGTTATTATGAACACTGGCATTTCAGCAGCTAAGCTTTTGGATGAATGAAAATCCTTTGGGTGGCTATTAGGAAACCGATGCACTGGAGCCCAGTAAAGTCAATGTACCTCATCTGTTCGCTTCCAGTCAGCAGACAGTCATTAGTGTGCAAGTCCCTGAAGGTCGTCTCCATTCTTACAGGTTTGTGTTGGGTGGAGGAGATAGATTGGCAAGGATGTGGGCACCCATCATGCTGGTAAATAGATGTGGAGCTACTGATACGTGGAGGAGGGGCTCAGCTGCTGGTTGGGGAGGAGGAAGCATCTTATGGAGAGGTTGTGTTTTTTCTTTTTGATTATAGTTTTACAGGATACTGAATCTAGTTCCCTGTGTTGTATTGTAGGTCCTTGTTGTTTATCTATTTTATATATAGTAGTTTGTACTGCTAGTCCCAAACTCCTAATTTATCCTTCCCTTGCCCCTTTCCCCTTTGGTAACCATAAGTTTGTTTTCTGTTGAGTCTGTTTCTGTTTTGTAAATAAATTCATCTCTGTCACGTTTTTAGATTCCACAATAAGTGATACCATGATACTTATCTTTCTCTGACTTTATGATAATCTCTAGATCCATCCATGTAGCTTCAGATGGCATTATTTCATTCTTTTTTATGGCTGAGTAGTATTCCACTGTTTGCATGTTTGTGTGTGTGTGTGTGTGTGTGTGTGTGTGTACACACACCACATCTTTATCCATACATCTGTTGATGGGCTGTTAAGTTGCTTCTGTGTCTTGGCTGTTGTAAGTAATGCTGCTTTGAATATTGGGTGCATGTATCTTTTTGAATTAGAGTTTTCTCCAGATATATGCTCCAGAGTAGGAATGCTGAATCATATGGTAGCTCTGTTTTTAGTTTTTAAAGGATTTTCTGTACTTAAGGAAGTGGCTGCACCAATTTACATTCCCACCAACAATGTAGGAAGATTCTCTTGTCTCTACACCCAAAGGGGTGGTGTTTTTAATTGATCTCAAGATATGACACGACTGAGCTTTTCACTTCCATGTGTTGGAGAAGGAAATGGCAACCCACTCCAGCGTTCTTGCCTGGAGAATCCCAGGGACGAGGGAGCCTCGTGGGCTGCTATCTAAGGGGTCACACAGAGTCGGACACAACTGAAGCAACTTAGCAGCAGCAGCAGCAGCAGCAGCAAGACATGGATTTTGTCAAATGTGTGGGAGGCATTCAGATCAGGTGAACCAAAGTCATCTTTTGTGCATACAGAAAAGTCAAAGGGCAGGAAAATGCAGGAGCAGTTTTGTAGTGTGGCTAGAATAAAGAACCCATGCATGGTGCAACAGGAGCCATATGGGAAAAATGCAGTGTGGTTCCCTCCTGGGGAGCCTTGAACTTTGGCCTGAGCAATGTGTACTTACTGTAGTAATTCCTCAAAAATATCTGGAGGCAGCCCCCAGGATATTACTTATTCTCAAAAGAGAATTTCAACCAACTTGACCTAAAACGTCTTGTTTATGTGTTATTTCTTCACTGTTAAAAGGATCAGAATTTCTCTTTTTACCTCCTGGGACTTTTTGGTTTTATTGTCCTAGCAGAGAAGAGCTCATGTGACATGCAAACGGGCTGTCCTCTCTTTGTGCATTTCCCAGCCTTCCTTGAAACAGTCATCTTGAGAACTGTCAAATTATCCAGCTATAATCTAATTGGTGGTGACTGCTTAGTCCCTTTGCACCAAAGAACTTGCATCTAGCAAGATTCTCTTTTTCAAACATTTGTTCATTCATTAAAGATGTTATGTTAGAGGTATGCTATGATGATGCATCTGAGAAAGAAATAAAAGACCAGGACAAAAGACAAGTTGAATAGTCAAAGATGAGCTGTAACCATCAGGGAAAGCTAACTATAGCACCTGATTTTGATTGAATAACTGGTGATCACATTGGCTTTGAAGTTGTTTTCAGTCTGCTTAAACTTTTTCACGGATGGAATGAATGAAAATTATGAAGCATTGATGTAAAATAATTTTTTTGGGGGGGTCTATTTTCTTCTTTCTGTCCTAAGAATCAACTTTCCTTTTCCTTCCAGTCACTCACCCTCCCTCCCTCTCCAGTCTTTTCTTATCGAGCAACTTCCTTGACAGATTGACTTCTGATTGTAAATGTTTATCTGGATTTAATACAGGTGATTGTCATGGGTGCAGCCTTTTGGTGCAGGGAAAAGGAAAGGCCATCCATCCCCTCAACAAAGCTGTGGCAGGAAGGAAGATGGAAAACTCCATTTGTAAACCTTAAGATATACCTTGTCCTTAAAATCGTCTTCTCAGTCACTTTGCAGAGAGGCTTCCCCAAGGTAATACTTAGTAAGAATGTACCCAGCAGTGAATAATATTCATTCATATATCAAACATGTATTGTCTTTTATGCTTAGAGTTAGTAGAATTATTATCTTTGTTTTTCTTTTGCCTGTTCAAACCAAACCAGTTTCTGTTTTCTTTTAAAATTGTAAATGTTTAAAACTGGCCATAATTCTTAATTAGTGTATATTTTTTCTTAGCAGTTTTATGACTTTATTTACCAGCAGGGAAAAGAAAGGATGGAAAAGCTAAATATTATGATAAAGTAGAAATTCTATGTATAATATTTTTAGCCTTTAAAATATTTTTTAAGACTTAACCTGCTTAAAAATAAGTGTTTTTTTTAAAGTGAATTCATCATAAATAGGTCTCATGCTACCCTAAGAAGGAAATCATAAAGAGGAAAATTAGAAATAATTTAAGGTACTTAAAGCATTGGGAAATAAGTTCCAGAATTTGAAAGTGCAGTCCATAGGCTACAGTTGCCCTTCCTGACACTTATACTTTCTCCTGAAGAAAGGAAAGGTTAAAAAGTGGGTCTCATTTTTAATTTTCTACCTTGTGTTTTGGAGAGCGAAATGTTTTCTTTTACTGAGAGCTAAGGGTTGCCACAGTTTTTAAAACTGGCTACCCCTTAGATGCAGGCACTCTTGCAAATCTTGCAACAGCTGAGAAACCTCCAGGTAGATGTGAAAACGAATTAATGTCTTACTCCATGCAGGGAGGGCTTTCCTGGTGGCTCAGCTGGTAAAGAATCTGCCTGCAATGCAGGAGACCCCGGTTTGATTCCTGGGTTGGGAAGTTCCTCTGGAGAAGGAAATGGCAGCCCACTCTGCTATTCTTGCCTGGAGAATCCCATGGACAGAGGAGCCTGGCGGGCTACAGTCCACGGGGTCACACAGTCAGACACGACTGAAGCGACTTAGCAAGCATGCATGATGGCTCAGGTGGTACAGAATCCGCCTGCAGTGTAGCTGACCTGGGTTTGATCCCTGGGTTGGAAAGATTCCCCTGGAAGAGGGCATGACAAGCCACTCCAGTATTCTTCCATGGAGAATCCCCATGGACAGAGGAGCCTGGCGGGCTGTAGCCCATGGGGACACAAAGGTGGACACGACTGAGCGACTCAGCACAGCACAGCACTGTGCGGGGAATGTGGGCACATGTGGATAAAGCTGGCTAAATCCCACAGAGTATGTGCGGCTCGCCTGTGAAACCTCAAATAATGTCACAGGAGTGAAAGCCAAGGCCCGTTTTCTGTTGTTTTCCTACCCGGCTGTTTGTTTATAAAAGTCGCACCTGTTGATTTTAGGCTCTAAGTGTCCCCGCGCAGGGAGCCTGAGTCATTCCTGGTCATGGAGTGGGCTCTGGGGCATGGGACAGAGTGCAGGATCTGGGCCGCTGGGGCTGACAAACTGGAATCAGCTGCTTTTGCACAAGAGACTCCAGAGGCCCCTGAGCCCTGGTGACAGGCCCAGCACCTCCGTGTCTCTGTGACCTCTACCAGTAAAGTGCCGGTCTAGCTCACTGATACCATTCGCAGGAACCTGAATGACTGGTTAGTCTGGTCAGAAGAAAATAGCACTGACATCATGTGATTCTGGCAAAGTAAACCCCATTGGAACTTGGCCTTTGAATACCCAAGGGGCTGGCAGCGATCTCAGGGGTTGGCTGGGAGCCCCATTGAGTTCACTAGTAATCAGTTGACTGCTGAGCTGGACAAGCTGCCCTAGTTTCCTGACAAGCTCTGTCTAAAAGAATGATGGGCAGTCTGCCATTAGGATTTTTGAGCAGAGTTGCTAAAGATTAACTCTTTAGCTACTGCCCATATATCATGGCATGCAGTTAGGTACAACTTTAGAGGGAAAGTTCAGTTCCTCATTCAGTTCTCACACACGGAGTTCCTGTCTTGCACAACAAATACCCATAGGCAGGGAGGACTACTCTAAAGCCCTTTATGTGTATGTTCCAAAGGAATGCCAAGTGGATGAGTTTTCCTTGAAGTTTCTAGTCTGGTTTATTTTTCAAACAAAATACTATCATTTTTAATTATGCAAAAAGATTTGCATGCTGACTATCCCTTGGGAATGGATATTACCTAAGAGAAGCCTTTGAAAAACTATGAACATTTAATATATTTATTTATTATGATTGATATATCCATACATATTCTTTCTAATAAAACTTGATAATTCAGAGTTTTCGAGAAGAAAGGAACTATTTGCAGTCAGTGTGTCCTAGGCCAGAGAGACCCGTTTTTGGGGATAAACCTGACTTCTCAAGGTGCTTATTTGCTCATCTTTCTCCGGAAAAGGTGATGCCTTAGTATCTTTTATTCCTGTTAAATTAAAATACAATTGGTAGCGTTAAACAGTTTGATCAAATAATTCTACATGCTGTGCTCCTGGTGATGAGTTTGGTGTGTTTAATCTTGCATTGGGCCTCCCTGGTGGCTCAGTGGTAAAGAATCCATCTGCCAATGCAGAAGACATGGGTTTGATCTCTGTGTTGGGAAGATACCCTGGAGAAGGAAATGGTGACCCACTCCAGAATTTTTGCCTGGGAAATCCCATGGACAGAGGACCCTGGTGGATGGCAGTCCGTGGGGTTGCGACAGCATTGGACACAACTTATGGACTAAATGCTTCATGCTGGTAATTTTTCCTAAGAGGCCCTCTGTTTTCCACGAGTAGCTGTGACAGTCTCAGTTGGCCACCACAATTCTGGCCTTGACTACATCTTTAAACGGTCAGATGGGTTTGTGGTGGTGTTGCCGAGGGAGTGCGGTTCCAAGGATGTGCTGTGTGTCTTGGCCCACAGCGGGAGTTTTAGTGGCGAAAACTGGCGTCGTGGGCTTCTTTCTTCCTCCCGGGTCAAGTCTTCCATTCTGACGCCTCTCTTTTCTCCCAAAAAGCCATGTTTGAGGAATAGTACAATGCCTCTCTCATGTTTAAGAGATTTGTGACATTAGCAACCTGGGGACATTATTGTCCACAAGAGAATTTATAGAAAGGAGCAGAAAGATAACATAGGTACAGATATTGTTTAATGAGCTCTTTTTGGTCCTAGCACTTCCTGTCTCCCTTCCCCCAGCCCAGGAATGCTCCACAGGCCGTCGCTTCAAAAGAACCACTCCCCCACAGCACAGCTAAACACTGAGAGTGACAACCTGTCAGGGTAAAGGAACATTTTCAGGAGTCACCCTAAGAATTATCAAGAGAAGATGCAAGTGATTCAGGGGTTTTGAATTCACAAATAGGTGAAACTTCTGAGTCTGTTTGTTCCTACCAGGTGTGGTTTGGGGAATCAGCCAGTGAAAATACGTACAAGACTTTGGCATTCCTGATGCTGTTCCTGCATGGTTCAGGGACACGTCTGTCTAGCGCTTTGTATGGGGCAGAGTCACCGCTGTCGCCAGGCCTTCTTTTATCCAAGAATGGACTTGGGAGTGGTGACGGCACCATCCAAGAGATGTGAGTTACCCTCCCTCCTTCCTTGTTTCTCTCGCTTTCTTCTTGCCTCCTTCCTTCTCCCTCCATCCCTTCTTCCTCTCCTTTGTTTTCTCAGCATTGCTTCCTGGAGCATCTGCTTTCACCAGGCGGTACACAGTGATGTGCAAAAACAGTGTTAGTCTAGCACTCAGGGAGTTCCTGGTCTCATGGGAGACAAAGATGCCTCTAATCAAATGATCATAAAAATAAACACGGAATGAAGAGTTATAGTCAGTAGTTTGATGAAGAGGCAGATGACAGCAGGAAAACATAAAGCAAGGGGATCTTCTGTATACCAGGGAAACTTCTGGGTAAGACCATTTCGTGGTAATACTTAAGAAAATCAAGAAGTCAGATCTGAGGTTGAATCTCAGCTCCACAATTTACTATTTCAACTTGATCAATGGACTTAAGCTCTTTCAGTCCTAATTTCCATATCAGTAAAATGAGGATAATAATTTATATGTGGTTGGAAATACTAATTTTGAAGCATTTGGTTGACACAGAATTTAACAAAATTATCTGTTATTATTAATGCTGTAGTTCAATGAACTAAATTAAAGATACCCTGTGGGTTTATTTTTCCCTGTCATTAAAATACCACTGACAGCCTAGTTTAGCGCATCCCCATTGTTCCCACAGCCTGTCTACTGAAATGTTATAAGAAGTGAACCAGTGTCTCCAGCTGTCTTCTCACTAATATGGACATTGCCGTGGTTTCGTTCACTACTGTAGCTAATGGTTTTGAGGTGTGTAAGGGATATTTCCTGAAAAATGCTGCCCGTACTTTTGTCTCTCTTTTCTAACCTTTCTTTCTGTTTACTTCCAGGGATCCTTTTGGTCATTGAAAAGTGTCAAATTCTTGCTGGCATTCAGGCTGTATATTAATTGCAAGTGTCAGGAACTGCAGTCATGCAGACCGAAGAGAGAAAGGGAAGTTATTGGCTGATATGATTGAAAAGTTCAGCATCCTCAGGCGTAGCTTGATTCAGGTGCTCTGATGATGTAACAAGGAAGGTTCTCTGCCTTCCTCCGCTCTCCTCTTGGTTACTTCCCATCTTGGGCAGGGTTCCCCTTCACAGTGGCTGAGCTGCAGGTTTACCTTCCATCAGCTGAGCATCTTCAGTGGGGAGGAACATGGTCCCTTCTCAGTAGTTCCAGCAAAAGTTCCTGGGCTGGCTCTCATTGGATCCCCATGCCAGTCACTGCATTTGCACCCTGTTGTTATCAGCAAAGCCCAACTCGCCTGCCTGCTGTTGGGGCTAGTGGACTAAGGCATGACATCCAAGGGTTGTGATCTCAGAGAGTGGGTGAATGGCTCCCAGAGGAAGATTAGTGATATTACTACCAGGAAGTAGTAAATGTACAGAAAACACCCAGATCAAACAAACAGAGGCAGAAATCCACTTATAGATACAAAGAAAGTTTAAACCACCCTTATTCCTACTTTTGGAGCTTCCCTGGTGACTCTGATAGTAAAGAAACTACCTCCAATGCAGGAGACCTGGGTTCAGCCCCTGGGTTGGGAAGATCCTCTGGAGAAGGAAATGGCAACCCACCCCAGTATTCTTGCCTGGAGAATTCCGTGGACAGAGGAGCCTGGTGGGCTACAGTTCACAGGGTCACAGAGTCAGACATGACTGAACAACTTTCACTTTCCCTTTTCACATTCCTGCTTTTGATGTGGGTGGGAGTGGAATTGTTGATGAGATGACATCCAGGCTTAGTACCTGCTAAGTCTTGACTGTATGCCAGGCAGCGGGCTGTACCCTTCTTTATCTTACTTCTGATATTCACAATAACCCTATAAGGAAAGTGTTAAAATCTTCCTTCAATAGATGAAGAAACTGACATCCATAACATCAGTGGTGGATGTAGGCATTAGCCCCAGCCTCCTACTTCAGAGCCCATGTTTCAGAGGCATAAATCTCTGATCTTGTTTCCCTGCAGTGGTGCCCAGGCCATGTCAGGTAGCCCTTCAGGCCCAAGGTAGCACAGAGCCGTGCCAGTCATCGTGCCTAGATGACTGGCATATTTTCCTGTGGATGTAGAATACTCTTTTTCAGGACAAGATTTTGAAAGCCAGGACTTTAGAATTGTGTTGCAGGTACGGGCACTGTCTCTTCCTGGATGACTCATGAAAGGCCACACATTCTCAGTGTTCTCTGTAAATTGGTGACAGAACTCTTACAGTGTTGGGAAATTAATTGATTTGCAAAATTACATGTACTGAGTGTCACATCAGAGATTGAAAAATCGGTCTCAACACTCAATCCTGGACTGCTCAAATTATTTTGGCTAGGGTGAGTGACTTAGCTCCTACTGCTGTAACAAATACTAGAGATTGAGTGCCTTCAACAGCAGACATTTATTTTCTCACCATTTATGGGGCTGGAAATCAGAAATCATAGTGCCCACATGGAGCAAGCTCTTTGCCTGGCTTGCGGGAGGCCACCTTCTTGCTGTGTCCTCATGTGTCAGTGAGAGTGAGAAGCAGCTCCCTGGGGTCTCTTCTTATGAGAACGCTAATCCTATCATATAAGGGCCCCACCCCGTGACCGCATTTAACCTCAAATACCTCCATATATTTCCTGGAGAAGGGAACAGCTACCCACTCCAGTATTCTGGCCCAGAGAATTCCATGGACTGTACAGTGCATGAGGTTGCAAAGAGTCAGACACGACTGAGCGACTTTCACTTCACCTCCATAAAGGCCCTGTCTTCCTATACACTTTGGAGTTTAGGGTTTCAGTGTATGCATTTTGGGGGGACCCATTCAGTCAGTAGGAAATTAGATATTAGTGGTTTTGTATGAACCACATATCTGCATTGCTATTTCCCTCTAACCCTTTATGTCTATTAATGGCACTGAATAAGAGGGCTTGGTATAGGGTATTTCCTTTTTTTTTTTTGGCTATGCCTCATGACATGAAGTCTTAACCACTGGACTGCCAGAGAAGTCCCTAGAGTGTTTCCTAATGTATGGGCACGCACACACGTGCTCAGATGTGTTTGACTCTTTTGTAAGCCCATGGATTGTAGCCCACCAGTTTCCTCTGTTTGTGGAATTTCCCAGGCAAGAATACCAGAGTGGGTAGCCATTTCTTTTTCCAGGAAATCTTCCTGACCCAGGATTGAACCAGTGTCTCCTGCATTGGCAGGAGGATTTTCCACCACTGTACTACCTAGACTTTGTGTTTCCTAATACTTATTTGTTTCTTTTGGGTAAAGGGATTTAAACATTGCTCATTGACATTCCCAGTTAGAGTGCCAGGTTTTAGAAAATGACAAACATGTGGGCATTCACTCTACAAATCCAGATGTGTGATGTATAGAAACAGAAGTGTCAAAGGGCTGAAAACTCAGAGTTAAAAATGATCCAGGGTCCCTGGTAGGTGTGGGGGAGTGGCTTCAGAAAAGTGAATCTTGGTATCATAGGATAAATGGGATTTCAAAGGGTGTAGGGCAGAGAGGCTATCAGATGGCTGGGACACAGTCCTGTATGACAAACCCTGCCGAACCCAAGGAATGGTGTGAGGAGACCAGTGGATGCTGTCTCCCAGCTAATTAAGTCAGAATTTGGAGTCCTTCAACTGCCTGCTCATCTGGATTTTATTTTAGAAACAATGGAAAGCCGTGGAAGGTCTTATGGAAAAGGCAAAGTATCATAGTTAGACCTTAGCTTTGATCAGGCATATTTTGAAAATATATAGCTTGATTTAGAGGCTACCGTTGGAGGTCTAGCATGTGCTATTTCTGCTGTGTAGAATGCCTTTCCTACTGTTTGTGTTCCCACCAAACTACCATTTGCCTTCAAAACATTGTTCTGGAGCAGTGTCCACAATAAAGGTATTCCTGACCTGTCCAAACAGAATAATCTCTCTGTCCTGTGTCCTTCTCCTGTAGGTTATGGGGGCCTATTATAACAGGCTTGTATAACACATAATATTATATAATTATGTGTTTACAAATCTCTCCCACTTCTTGAGTTGAAGGACCTTGAGAGAAGGACTTGCATTTGTTTTGTTTTGCATGCAGAGGGGACAGTGCTTGGTACATTGTAGATGTGCTTGGCTGTGTTCCACATCATATTTGTTGAACACAATGAAGCTGCACTAAGGCTGCTGTGAAAATCAGGAGAGTAGCAAGAAAATGAAAAGGGCTGCATTGTTAGGAATAGGAAGCAGAGACATACTAAGGGTGTGAGAAGATGAGCTGGGGATGATTCTGGATGCTTCTAACTTGGTCATCTGGGTAAATGTCAGTTCCAACAGAGATGTGTGTGCTCAGTCGCTTTAGTAGTGTCTGACTCTTTGAGATCCTATGGACTGTAACCCTCCAGGCTCTTCTGTCCATGGGATTAAGGAGCATGAAAAAGTTTGTAGGTGAGAGAACGAGTTTGATTTTTTTCTTTTTGTTACTTAGGAACATTCTAAGTGGTGATGTCTGGTAGACAAATGAAAATACAGGTCTGAATTTAGCTTGGTCGTTATCTCAAACCTTTGAAGCCAAGGGTTTGATTGTGATTGCAGACAGTGAGAAAGTGGGCCAAGAATGTAGCTTTGTAGAACGTTGACTTTTAAGGAAATGGAAGAAACTTTGGGATTAACAAAGGAAAATGGAAGTGAGAAGTCCCAGAAGTAGGAGGAGAATCAGGACAGCTCAGTGTCATAGAATTAAAGAGATGAGAAGTGGGGCACAAGCTAGACCTGTCTCTGGCCAGTGATTTTTATCATGAATCCTTTAATAGTAAGAAAAACAACTGCAGCAAGAATTGAAAGTAATAGTACTCATCGTCTCCTCAGTACTTGCTGTATTCCAGGCATTTTGCTAAATGCTTTTCCTGTATCTTATTTATGCCTTATGCCTGTTATCCTTAAGTAGACTTGCAAAACCAAACTGACAGGTCGGATAATTTATCTGAGGTCAAACAGCTAAGTACTGGAGCTGGGCATGCTTTGCAAACTTAGAAATATTGCAAAACATGCTAAGCAGTTAATTTTATTTTACTCTTTGGTGGAAGCAAGTTTGCAGATAGTATGGGGATGTGAAAGTTATCTGAAAAACTTACTTTAGTCATTCTCGTTAACTCAAAAGAGATGTAGTTCTTTCTTTCTTGGGTGAGAGGGTAAGTTGTTTAGTAACATTTTTTGAACTTCTCATGTTAAATCAGCTGATTGAAAATATATCCATCCAGTTGCATATATGTGTATATATACACATTTTTTGAAGTACAGTTGATTTAAATGTTACATCAAGTTTCAGGTGTACATTCAGTTATATATATGTGGTATTTATTTTAACTTTGTTTTCTTATTTATTTGGCTATGCCGGATCTTAGTTGCAGCACAGGGGTTTTTCTATCTTTGATGCAATGTGTGAATTCTTTGTTGTTTCTGTGGAATCCGATTCCCTGACCAGGGATTGAACCCTGGCCCTCCTGCGTTGGGAGTACAGAATCTTAGCTACTGGACCACCAGGGAAGTCCCTAACTTTGTTTTCTACTATAAGTTCATTTAAAAATAGCCCTTATTTATCATTTCCTCTACAGCCTGACTTTTTATATAATAAAGGGCATCATTTAATTGGAAAGAGAAACCTGGATATTTTTTAGCGACTATGTGGTTTAATGCTTTTATGTAGAGTTGTATACTTAAGACACATACACAATAGCAATTCCTAAAAATATTGGCTCATAATTGCTGCACTCTTATGGATGTATTTTCATATATAATTCAGGAAAGAAAAATTATTGCATATGATAGATTAGTATTACCGCATAAAACTACTGATTTGTGTATCCTATTTTAGTGCATTGCTAATTCTCAAGAGATAGCAATACAGTAATTTCTAAGAAGCCAGACAGTTTAATTTTCCTACTGGTGTCAGGTTAAAGCATTGGCATATGTTTGCAGCTGTAGCTGTGGCTCCATCTCATCCTTGTGCAGGACACCTTTGAGCAGCAAAGATTATGGTCTGGGCTCACCCAGACAGTTTACTCTTACCCCAGCCTCACCACTTGTGGTTTCCTATGTTTTGAGTGGTGAATATCTCCAGCTTTCAGGCCATCTGAAATGAGATTGAGATTTCTCAGGAAGAACTGTTACAAGGAAAACAGTAAGGGAAATGAAGGACAACATGATACTGTATAGAGAAACGGATGAACACAAATTTGTTCATTTGATTTTTGAACTTTAATCAGGTGAATCGAACCACAGATTGGTTTTCAGGCTGGACTTGAAGACTCATTTATGCCCAGTTTATCTTCCTTCAAACAAAACAAAGAACCCCCAAGAGCAAAAAATGAAAGTCTGCCCTTATTCTGGATCCTGGAAGGGATGAGGAATTGGGGTTGAGATGGGGGGTGGGTCAAGACTGATATTCTTGCTGTTTCTTATCCACCTGGTGGCTTCTCTTTCTAGTTAATGTTTGTTTCGGAGTCACATGCCAGGTTCTCCACCTTCAAACGCCTTGTGATGCAGAATATGATCCTTTTTGAAACAGTAATATAAATTTGCTTCTACTTCTTCCAATCATGGCTGTCCCCACCCTGTTAGAAGTCAGAAAACCTCTTGGAATTTTCATCAAGTGATTGGTTTTCATAGTTTCTGTGTCTATAAAGAGGGAAAGAGTGAGATCGAAGTTTTTAAACTGAAGATGACTAAAATATTCGCAGACTTGGTGAAATCCATGATCTCTTTACATAAGTATTGGATTTCTTTCAAGGTGCTGTCTTCTTACCGACATACTGTGCAAATAACTGCAGTTTAATATAGAGATATCTTGATGTGGTTAGATTTGGTAAACCCTCTTATCTTTCCGACATGCATCTTTTATTTAAAATGCATAGGCATATGTTCAGAACAAAGTTATTTTCAGTGCATATATATTCATTAGCCTGTGTGTGAAAGAACATTCAAATAACAACCATCTTGATATTTGTTTTCCTTTCAAAGCTTTCTTTTCTCTCCATCTTGGTTTAATTGAACCCTAGACCTGAACTTTTTAACGCATTCCCATGGAGCCAGGGTACATTCGAATGTCTTGGACTGATACAAAATTGCTTTGTTGATCATATACCCATACATGATAAGATATGCGTAAGAAGAAATCTGGTACAGAAGTATAAATAATACTTATCTTTAAGCCAGCATCTGTCATCTGCTTCAGCAGACAGTGCTTGCTTTCTTCCTAGCACAAAAAGAGCTGAAAGATTTATGGAGCAGCTTTGTTTGTGTTCCATGATGCTTAATCAATTTTTATTAAATTCTAAATTAAAACTTGGCTTTCACTACAGTGACATCTCTGACGTATAGAACAAGGGGAGAGATCATGGTGCCCCGAAAAGGTTAGACATGGGTGATATGAATCCTTGATCTAGTTCTTGCTGCAGAACTTTTCCTAATAACTTTCATAAGTCTGACCAAATCCTTGTAGGCTTGATAGGAAAAAAATAAATACAAACTTAACTTTAAACTCCTCAGACTTTTAGAGAGAAGGGGGATTTGTAGTTGGTTTTTAATACTCTCATGCATGTTCTAATATCTAAGGAAAGAACACATAAATTATTCCAGTGTGCAGGTAGTGAGCGCACTTTGCATTCAGAATGGTTTGATAAATGGAGACTCACTACTGCACTTACTGAGAAGGCTAAAGTTTTTGTAATTGAAGCTTAATATGTTAAAGGTCTGATGGAGGCCTGGGCTTTGCAGCCTTCTTTCTGCCTAGTTTACCTTGTAAGTTCTGGGTTTGCAGTTTTCTGGTCTTATTTCATTCAAATGCTTTTTGTTAATATCAGCATATGGTAGGAAGTCCACTCAGAGAAGCCCATTTATAATTGATCATCTTATTTTTGCAACTGTATGTATATAAGAAACTGAGATTCATGGTCAAATTGAATTTTTCTTTTTCAGGTGAAAGTTTAAAAAGTTATACCTGTGATTAATTTTCCTAGATCCTATACCTATAAGGAGGGGAAGAATGAGATTTCATTAGAAATTTATTTTTCTGTTGAATACTGATATTTCTGATTTCGAATTTGCTTTTTCTTACATCTGGTACACACCAGATTAACCTGTACATATTATTCCTTTGGAAACATATGTTTGTGGGCCCTGATCCAAAAGTAGCTTATGTATCTACATATCAAAGTATAAAGTTTCTTGAAGAGAAGTGGGGGGTGGACAACTATGAGATTTGTTAATTATTGTTTATTTCCTAGAAAATATGGCAAGCCGTAAACTTAAGATCAGAATATCTGTGTTTTTGAATTAGGTAATATGCTAAGAGAAAAGTGAATTAAAAATTTGGAAGCCAGTTCTTCCATGCCCAAAGAATATTAATAATTCATGCAGCTCTTTCTCTCCCATCACTTATCTTTTCATTGCCATTTTTTTTTGTTTGTACTTTTGTCTTACACATTGCCATTTTTTTCGTTGTAAGTGCCAAATGTAGATATAGATGTCACATTGACATATTCTGTTTATCTATCTACTCACTACCTAAGTCTCGATGTTTCTCTAGCCTTGGTATTGCCTGGTATGCCATGCGTATCTAGCTAGGGGTGCAGTCTTTTGATGATCTGAAATTATTCAAAGGCTCTGCCTAGAGCGGTTAAATGGCAGGTTATTTCTGAATACATTTGCCCCTCATTTGCCTAAAGTGTATTATGTTTGGTGCTTGACTGTATTCTACCATGTGCCTTCTTTCTCAGCTGCTGCTGATTCAGAAAGACCCTTTGGAATTACTGTGAGAGTAGGGAAGAAGCCCTGGATTACCAAAACTGAAGACAGCCCTGCCCAAGTTGATATGCAAATTGGCTTTAAGGATGTGCAGTTGGTCCTGACTTTCTAACCTTAGAACTGCTTCTTACACCGTGGCTTGCCAGGGCTACCACTTTGTGATACTTGCAGCCTGTATAGCTAGGGAGATTGTCTGCTTTCTGTGTTTCTGTGGAGTCATTTTGAGGAGATGAACTGAGGCGTGGGAGAGATTGCCAAATGAGGTGGTGATGATGGCTAAAGAGACTTGGACTTAGGGAGTGCTTTCTGGCAGAAGTTCAGCTCAGACAGTATCGTGTTTTTGACCATGGTACTTTAGACACTCTGCCAAGTGTTTGTAACGAGATAGGGCTGTTACTATACTTTGCTTTTAACTTTACTTTTGCATACAGTACGCTGTTCTTGTTTTATAAACTGTGTCGCATACTTTTTGTACCTCTATAAACAAGTGAAGCTGTTGAGTTTTTGGATAAAGTTTGAAGCAGTCTTGTGTTGCTTCCTCTTTGCTTTCTGCTCCAAGTTGAGAGCTGAATAGTGAGATCTTTTTTCACACCATTTATAATGCGATGCACATTTTGAAGGCAATTTAAATTCTTTTGGCTCCCCAGCCATATGCTTCAAAATGGAAGCATTATACATGTATGGATAGGGGAATAGGTAGGAAATTGGAGTGTAAAGATATATGGCTGGGTATGTAGTAGGGTAAACTATCCAGAGAGAGAGGTGGGGGCAGGGAAAGTGAGAGAGAGAGGGAGGGAGGAAGGGAGGGAGAAAGAAAGAAGGAAGAAGGGATGTTTCACTCTCTAGGAATTTGTCCAAAGTTTAGGCCCAGTATTGCTGAAGAAAATACTATTACAGAAGAAGTTTAAAATGTTTCCACAGGCTATACAAGAACCTTTATACATGTAATTTATATATCTAATGAGATTTTGGAAATTTACCAGTGTATTATTTGAGAAATTGACAATATAGCCAAGAGGAATGCACTTTAAGGTATTTTTAATGGAAGGACAAAAACTAATATAAGCTAAAACTATAGCCCTGTTTTATTATTACATTTTATATCATTTTTGGGGTGATTTTATTTTTCTCCATTCTTGCTTTGCCCCTCAGTTTTTTCTCAGTTTATTTCTACATTGGAAAAATGAAGTATAATATTCTCCTTAGCACATAAACTCACTCTGTCTCTCTGGAGATTCTTCTTACTGTTTTCATAATCCATTCTGCCTGGGTAAAAAACACCAGATTTCTCCAGTATTCTGAAAATAATTTTTACTTTGCTTAAATGAAAGTATCCTGCTTCTGAAGTTGCTCACTATAACCATGTAAGTTTCTTGTGGTTATGCCACATTGCTCACAAAGAATATTGTTATCAATTAATTTGGTTGATGTTTGGATTGATATATTTATGTATATTTATGTTATGCCGGGGACCCCTTTCTCATTCTCGTTTAAACCTATCTTATCTTATTTTTTTCCCTTTTTCATCATAGATAATAATGTGATAATGATAAGATTCTAATATTAGTTCATAATACATAATTTACATAATTAGTTCATAATACATAATTACATAATAATACATAATTTCTTCTATAACTTTCATTGGAAATGAAAGTGCTGTGTCAATCCAGGTGTTACTATACTTTTTCCTGAAGAAAATATCCTGTAGATTAAGTATATCTCTGAAGCATTTTTTATTTAGGATAATATTCCTAGAATATATATTATATATATAGTTAGTTTTCAGTCATGTCCAACTCTTTGTGACTCCATTTTCTGTACCCCGCCAGGCTTTGTGACCGCACGGACTGTAGCCCACCAGGTTTCTCTGTCCATGGGATTCTCCAGGCAAGAATACTGGAGGGGGTTGCCATTTCCTCCTCCAGGGGATCTTCCTGACCCAGGGATTGAATTCAGGTCTCCCGCATTGCAGGAGTTTCTTTACCCTCTGAGCCACCAGGGAAGCCCAAGCTTGGGGGGATCTAAATAAAAGTACACATTAAAGGCATGGATCACAAGTTCCTCAAAAGTCTATAATCTGAGAGATTAGGTTAGTAGTTCTAATTTAATAGTAATGATTAGTAGTTCAAACTTAATAGTAATTTAATAATAGTAGTTCTAAGTGCCAGGCAGTTACAGGATGGTCAGAGACCAGGAAAAGCTGACCGAGAAAGCAAAGTTCCGTACACACGCTTCGCCCATAGGCTTGCAGTCGCTCACACACACAGGTACATGGTAGAGTTAGTAAAATAAAGCAGAAAATGTGTATACTGAGTATATGTGTGTGTATACTTAAATATGTGTGTGTGTGATTATATATACATATACACATCTATGCACACACACACGCTCTGTTCTCTTTTGCTCACTGTACACTGTGCATGCAGAAATGATGGGAACACCTTACAAAAATATAACTGCAATTTATATATTATTGTCTTTGTGACTATTTTATAAAAATAGTTGTCAAAGTTAAATTACTGTTTGAACATTTTGAAAATAAAATTCCACAGATCTTTTGAGTTACCTTATGGAGAATCGTTTTGTTCTTTATAACAAATTTCTTAATTTTCATTTCTTAGATCTCTGTGTTATGTGATACGTTATTGGGCACTTTTATAGAATACAAATTTCTTATAAACTACATAGTATAACATAACAGCCTTTGAATAGTTATCTTGTAGCATACTTTCACCATCAGTTGACTTTATGTTTAGGAAACACATGGGAGACTGGGAATTAGGAAAAAAAGAGAGAGGGAAAGAAAAAAAAAATTAGTGGGACCTGAATTTCGGTCATTCATTCATTTATTTTTGAGGAGTGGAAAAGCCCACAGATTTGTATCTCAGTAGGGTGAAGTTGTATTACTGTTTATCTGTATCATTTTCCCCCTGTGGCAAGAGACGTGAAGAATAGACACCCACTTCCAAAGATACCAAGTTCCAAAGCACTGACTCATGAGCCCACAATGAAATCCTAGGATGCAGCCATTTCCTACCTTTGTTTGGAAATGAACTGATTGGACCAGGCGGATGTAAGCCCTCAGCTGCAGAGCTTTACAGAAGGAAATGCTTTTGGTCTCTCTTAGGTACTGGATGCTGTTGAGCCACTTCTTTATATTTGATAGGGTCAGCCAGTGTGAAAATGTTTTCCTAGTGTGTAGAAAATTCAGAGTGGGCTTCTTCTGTATGTTTGTGCCCATGTAGCCTCTCCCCGATGGCACGCCCTCCTTTTCACGGAGGGCTTTTTCATTGTGAGCTTGTGCATCAAGCAGATCACGCTGGTTTCCCTCTCTCTAGCTTGGTCTCCCCATCTCATGGTGACTTCCGAGGGCTATAAACCCTGGCCCCTGCCTCCCTCTCCTGTCCAGGTCACACTCCACCTGCTCGGTTAGCACCCGCAGCGCTGCCGTCTTACCTCTCCTCCCGCATAGCTGGGCCTCAGGCACTTTGCTCTTGCTGCTCTTGCTGTTCTTGCTGCTGAGAAGCCTTTCTTCCCAGGTCCTTGCAGGACTTGTCCCTTCCTGTCATCCAGACAGTTAAAGGTAGTCACTCAGTTGTGTCTGACTCTTGGTGACCCCATGGACTGTAGCCCACCAGGCTCCTCTGTCCATGGAAATCTCCAGGCAAGAGTACTGGAGTGGGTTGCTATTATCATCCAGAGGTGGGCTCAGAAAGGCCTTCTCCCGCTGCTCCACCCATTTCTACCCCCCGCAAGCCCCTTTGCCCTTACTCCGTTCGAGTGTTTCCCATTTGGCTCCCTGACGTATTTATATTCACTTGTTTCCTGGTGTACTGCTTCTCACCTCCAGTAGACTGTGAACCTCTTGTGGGTTGGAACATTGATCATTTAGCAGCTCTCTGCCTGGGCCTAGAACATACTAGATCACAGGTGTAGTACCTACCACAGTACAGAGCCTGGCAGATTCATAATGACGTCTGTGGAATAGGCAATGCAGACCTGCCAGAGATGGTGCTCACCTCTGCTGCTGGGCCATTTGGCAAGTTCTGTACTTCTGGATGCCTGGGCTTTCCCATTTGATGAGCAGGGACTACATTTTGTGCACCTCACAAAGCTACATGGGAAGTGGAATAATGGCAAGTGAGCTTTAGTCATGAAGAATGAAAGCTCAAACAGAGCTTTTATGAAATGGAGCCCTGAAATAATGAAAGGGTCTGTGCCAGATGGGAAGGGGTATATCTAAGATGCTCAGGATTTTCTGTGTATGTATGTGCTGTTCCTGGGCACTTTTTTGGTGATAATGCTTGTGATAAGCCTCTAAGGATGGATGAGGAGAAAGCTAAGGATAAGCTTAAGTATAAACTTAAAATTGAAAGATAATTTGGGGGCCATAGTAGAGCAAGCAAATAAGGATGTTGAAAGAAGTTGGCTCTACAGAGAACATTTGAAATTCTAGCTTGTTGTCATATTTACCACCTTCCGTTCTCAGACATGATAGTTTTCCGTCAGTAACCTGTCTGGGATTTTCTGAAGTGTGATTTTACCTTGAATGTATCAGAGCTGAAAACAATTGTTTATGTTTATGCAGTTCAGAATTTTGCAGTTTAGTTTGTGTGGGTTAGTGGCCCTACTGTTCAACTGGATGGCAAATCTGTGCTAGGAGGATACCATATGCACAAGTATTTTCTTAAATAATGTTGGCGTTTGCCACTGGTGTTGGGGGAGAAGGGAAAAAAAAATGAGAGTAATTCTGGAAGCCCTCCAGTAAGGGGTTAGGAAGGAACTTAGGGACAAATGCTCCTACTTGGAACACAACACCAAATAGTGGTTTGTGTGTGTGTGTGTGTGTGTGTTTTTAAAGAGAAGCCAAAATTAAACACAGTAGAGTTTACTGTTTGCTAATCAGCATGTGTTTACTTTCTCTTCCAAAACTGAAGTTGCCAACCAATACATTTCCTACCCAGTGCTATGAATCTGTCCAAATAAACATGGGAAGTAGTAAAACAATGACACCACATGAAAAATATATCCTCATTCATTAAATAGAATCCAAAAAATTCTCTGGAATTTAATTCTAGCAATGAAGTGAGAATTGTTTGGTCTACTAAGAGAGGATAGTGACTTCCTGCCTTGGTTAGTCCAGCATGAAAGGATATGTTTCTGAATTCTCCTACAACTCTCTGTGCATTGGCCTAAACCTGGAGAGACATAAATGGATTATTTCATGTGAACCCCTCACCCACATTCCCAGAGGACTAGAGCATTTGGGGTATAACATTGTTTTATGACAGTTACGAGCATAAGCAGCTTGTAGAATTCAAATAATTTTAATTTCTATCTCCATCACTGACAATTACTGACAAGGAAGTTCTCAAGATGAAATTAAAGAGTCTTCTTTGGGAGATGGCAAACATAAGGAGAAAGAGAAGTTGTAAAGTGATGCTTTTATTTTGTGGTCATTCAACTTTGGAAAATAAATTCAAAAGCAGTAGCTATAACCAACAGTACGGAGAACCTTATGTTCATAAATATATCAGTTTACTGTAGCTGTTAGTGAGCAGTCCCATATTCAGTCATTATCTATACTGTGTATGTGTATCTTTGTGAAGAAGCTTTGCTATAGAAATGTTGGATGGAGATAGACTGATTACTGTGGTATTATTTTTATGGTTTAAATTTGCATTTGAAAGTACCCAGTGTACTCTTCATACTAGAGCCCAGGTACCCCTGGAGCTGACTCCTGTCTTCTATCAAAACCTGCTTTTAGGAAATCATATAATATTAGTCATTTGCTCTTAAATGTGAGTTTGAATAAATGCGTTGAGCTTTTAGTTTTTCCAGTAGTCATATATGATGTTAGAGTTGGACTATAAAGAAAGCTGAGTGCTGAAGAATTAATGCTTTTGAAATTGTGGTATTGGAGAAGACTCTTGAGAGTCCCTTGGACTGCAAGGAGATCCAACCAGTCCATCCTAAAGGAGATCAGTCCCAAATATTCATTGGAAGGACTGGTGCTGAAGCTGAAACTTCAATACTTTGACCATCTGATGTGAAGAACTGACTCACTGGAAAAGACCCTAATGCTGGGAAAGATTGAAGGCAGGAGGAGAAGGGGACGACAGAAGATGAGATGGTTGGATGGCATCACTGACTCGATGGACATGAGTTTGAGTAAACTCTGGGAGTTGGTGATGGATAGGGAAGCCTGGTGTGCTGCAGTCCATGGGGTCGCAAAGAATTGGACATGACTGAGCGACTGAACTGAACTGAATTTCAGTAGTAATCACATTAAAAATGTTATGAGTATTGTAGAGTTAAGTAGTTCAAGTTCAAGCCTTGGGGAGAAATGGTGTGATCTAGTAGGAAGAGGCATTCTTTCTGATAGGTCTTTTCTGGCAGAAGTGACTGGTTTTTTTTTTTTTTTCTCTCTGGACAAGTAAAGCCAGTCCCTGATCTTTACTAATAGGCAGGTCCCAGTGTTGCTTCTGGGAACAGCAGAACAAAAGGTAGTGGGTTCTTTGAAGGCAATTTAGCAGCTAATTGTTATTCAGGATTACATTTCCAGTCATTCTAGATACTGCAGGACAACAGTGCTTTCTTTTTTTAATAAGAAATTAATTATCTGTACAAATTTACTTCTTGGATTTACTTAGGTAAATGGTATGTAACCAAATAATAATTTTGAGTAAAACTAACAACACAGCACATGAAAACCCAAAGGGGTCTTTTAGGATAAGAAAGCCTATGTCAAAGTCATCAACTGAAAGCTCTATAAATATTGGTTGTTGCCCTTGTTATCTAATCTAATCATTTATAGATAAGGAACCTGAGGCCTTTACAGCTAAACCTCTCACCTAGGCTAGGGAGGAAGCAGCTCGAAGAACCGAGTTCCTAAATACAGAACTCATTCTACTCCACCAGGCTGCCTCCCAGATCTTTTTCTTTAAGTTTCCTGAGCTTGAATTCAAAGGAATAAAATGTAGAAAGTTAATTATTATTTCCTAAAAGTCTAGTGTCAGCAGCTGCTTTCAACATTCAACACATACCTTAGTATATATTGTCAAGCTGTATAAGAAAGTTATTTGTTCTGTGTCACTTTTTCATCTGACAACCACATATATTTGATATGTACATGGATTTACATACCTATATCTTCCTGAATGTAAGGGAATGGATATATGTGGGAATATTCTGTGTATGTTTTTAAACAGAAGAAAAAGTGGAAAGATTTTAGAATAGTCATAGTGTTCATTTAGCCAATCACTCAGTAGAAGTATGGGTTCCCTGGTGGCTCACACAGTAAAGAATCTGTCTACAATGCAGGAGATCTGGATTCAGTCCCTGCGTTGGGAAGATCCCCTTGAGAACGGAATAGCAATCAACTCCAGTATTTGTGCCTGGAGAATTTCCTGGACAGAGGAGCTGGTGGGGCTACAGTCCATGGGGTGGCAAAGAGTCAGACATGACTGAGTGACTAACACAGTAGGTGTATGGATAGTGGGAATGCAAAGGTCAGAAAAACGGATTCTGTTCTTGACTTTATGGGAATTAATAAACCTCAAGTAACGGTCCCTTGGACCCACTCGTGTTCTTGCCTGGAGAATCCCAGGGACGGGGGAGCCTGGTAGGCTTCCGCCTATGGGGTCGCACAGAGTCAGACACGACTGCTAAGCTTCGTAAAGCAACTTAGCAGCAGCAGCAGCAACGGTCCCTTGGACTGCAAGGCAATCAAACCAGTCAATCCTAAAGGAAATCAAGGAAATCAACCCTGAACATTCATTGGAAGGACTGATGCTGAAGCTGAAACTCCAATACTTTGGCCCCTTGATGTGAAGAGCCGATTCATTAGAAAAGACCCTGATGCTGGGAAAGATTGAAGGCAGGAGGAGAAGGGGAAACAGAGGATGAGATGTTTGGATGGTTTTCCTGACTCAGTGGGCATGAATTTGAGCAAGCTCTGGGAGATGGTGATGGACAGGGAAGCCTGGTGTGCTGCAGTCCACTGAACAACAACAGCAAAGTAACTGTAAGGTATGGATAGGGAGATAGCCAACCAGGTTTGATGGAAATATGAGAGAAGTTATGATACTGAAACATAGAATCTTATGGGGACAGAAATGAGACAGACCCAGGTACCAGATCTGTGAAGGCAGCCAGAATGAAGGTTAACCAGGGGAAGGGAAGTGGTGGTGTTCCAGGAAGGTGCAACAGCATGTGTGAAGCCTCAGAGAGCTTGGGATTGGAAATGGTTAGTAAAAGTGGTTTTAGGAATCCCACAAACGAATCAGTCTGACAGTCTTCTTTCTAAGTTTCCACTGGAGGTTCTTAAACTGCATGAGAAATTTTTCTCTGGCATAGTGTTTCTTCTTTATGTTGTTTTTCAATCATCTGACATTCTCTGTAATGTCCTGTTTGAGTAAAATTATCATTATCAACAGACATATCTTTATTAAGTACCTATCAGTTGTGAAGGTCTGTGTAGTAAGACTACCACATTTGAACCCTGATTATAGTAAAGGATTTAAATTTGAAAAGATTAGGTTGCTTTGGTCTGTTCAAAAAGACCAAGTGTACGTCCTTGAAGCTATTTTTTCCTCTATAATTCTTAGATCTGGTGATTTCACCTCATTATTCCTGTCCTAATTCCCTTGGTTCAGTTTCTTAAAAATGTATTTTGAAATATTTAAGACATACAAAAATATAGGAATATTTCTACAAACTCATACATGCATCAGCCAGTTTAAAATTTTGTTTAAATTTATTTGAATAAAATTTAAAATAATTAAAAGTTTAAATGAATGTGTGAATAAAGAAATAAAAATTTGAAATTAGATTAATAAAATCCCTGCACACCTTTTCTCCCCATCTTATTCCTTCTTATCCTGTTACACCAGGATAGGTTTAAGTGTATTGTGTTCTGTTCCTAGGACTTTCCTTGCCTGTGCATTTTGTAATGTGTTTGATGCTAAGAACTTGAATCTCTTTGCCATCCTATCTAGGGAGTAATCCTCTAACATTTTCTGTGGGATAATTTCTCCTACGTTTGATAGTTCAGTGAGACAGGGTCTCTAGGCTCCAAACTTATGTTTCCAAGAATCACAGACATTCTCGAGGTACCTTTCCTTGACAAGTAATAGAATAATAAAACATTGTCTTTGACTCTTGTTTTGGTAATTATAATTGTTAGATGCTTTATATATGTTAGATGATATATAAAATTCAGAACAGTTTTCCTTTTGAGTATTTGGGAAGCGTGCTAATGATGACAAAAGTGTCCTCTGGTTTGATTTCAGATCAAAATTGATAGACTTGAATGAAACAGATATTTAAGTTTACAGTACTAGTTAATTTATTCTGCCTTGAATATAGGCTTATTTTGCAATATATGCAGTTTTGCAAATAGATATTAAAGAATAACTGCAAAAGAACCAAATGCTGAACCTCAAACTTTAAAACCCTCTTGATGATAAATTGTTAGATATTTTTCATGAAAATTTTTGGGATCACTTTCAAAGAAATTTTTCCACACCTAGAAATTCCAGCTTCCAGATACCCATGAAGGAACAGAAATGGTTTACCTATTATTTTCAATTGGAAAGAGAGTATTTTAAAATTGCATTTGTGTGGGTATCACAGTTGCAGCATAATTTATTATCTTTAGGGCTTAACTACATGTCTGTAAAGGATCTTTTGAAGAGCAGTAGTAATACAGTTAGTTTAGGAAATGCCACAGCTGCGGCTTCCTGTTCTTTGCCTTGGCCTTCTTAAAAAGTGAAGACTTTCTGCTCCATCCTGTCAAGAGCAAATGCACTGTGTGTCAGCAGAAGGAAGGAGCCAGAGGCAGGCCTGCCCTCTTGACCTGTCCCGCTGGGTGTGTTGATTTTCTCTATGAGACCTGGCCGTCCAGGGCACCCTGCAAGTAGGTGAGGGCATTCCTGACTCTGTGATCATAGCCCGCTGTAGGGGCAGAATTCACCATGCAGGCCAATGAGTCCATATTAATATCTAAAGTAAGACGAATAGTTCAAATCATGTTAGAAACTTGTCAAAATTTATGATTCTCTGAATCATTTAAGAGACATAGAAGACGAATATAAGGATTCTGTTCCTTAAATTTCTAATTTGAGATTTTCTAAGGTGATGTCCATCTTAGGAAATAATTCAATACTGAGACTTGCTCCCTCATCCTCCCAGACACGATCTGCTTCTCTGGGCTTCCTTCTTGGCACCTGCCAACCTTGGTCTTCCATTTCTCAATGCTCATCATGTGGAATAAATGTGGCGGCTTTCATTTGTTCCTTTCCTTCCCTCGAGCAGGTGAGTGGTGCCCACAGCTGAGTGTCGTCTTCAGAAAGCATCTAGGACTGCTGTGTGTATTGTGTGTTTGTCAGTGGGCAGGCCAGGCACGCACAGAGTTAAGCCCACGGTCGCTCTATGTTAACAGAACATTTCTCAGTGTAGCCGGGTCATAATCCCTAAGCAGATGCTTTCCGGGGTCTCGTTATTGTCCAGAAGTGGCTCTTGTATGAGAAAGCGCAGCCATGCAGAAACGGCACACACACTGTTGACTCGCCCACCATGGCTTATGGTTTTTCTTTTTTCACATCCATGGATCTAGGTTTCGTGTCTACCTAGGCAGGGAGCATTGGCACCTTCCTGGTCTCTACACCTTTAACTCGTTTAAAAAAAAAACAAAAAACCCAACAGCCATAAACTGGAATCACATCATAACGTTCCCTACTGATAAGAGGTTCTGATTTTCCTTGGGATCTTTTCAGTTTGTTGTTGCTGGCCCAGACCTTGCCCCTTTCTCAAGCCTTTCAGCCGCATCGTGGCCTTTCAAAACCTTTAAGTCCTGTAATACTATATTTTGTGAAGAAGGGAAAAAAATAAGATTTTTTTCCCTCCTTGCTTTTGTTAACCCATTCTTGTTTTAGGCTCCAACAAAAAGGGTTTTTGTTACTGGAGCTTAAAATCGGCCAGCTTGCAAAGCATTCTCCCTTTTTATGCAGGGAGGATTAGCCTGGCATGTTATGCAGTTCCCTTGTATGAGCCATTCACGTGTCCTGTCAGAAGGTGTATAATTACTCACTTCACCATCAGCAATCATTCTTAAGTTAAAACCTGTTTTAAACCTCTCATTAATATAAATCATACCGGGAAGGTAGAAAATACACCTTCAAAATGAACGAAGTGTTAGAGAGTTAATCTTTTCTTTTCATAATAGACCCAGAGTAAATAATTTTTACTTAGCACTTCTCTCTCTTTGCAATCAAAATACTTTGTGATAAAAGATCGGGTACTAGGGATTGCATAAACGTGTAGTGTTGTATTCAGACAGGATTGGGCTTCCTGCTTGGTGCCAGCCTCGTTTTCTCTCTGTCACCCTTGAACAGTGAAGTGTGTAATCCTCCATTCTTTTAAAGTCAGTCCCCTGACAGAATTTCCTCTCTCTCCCTCTCTCTCTCTCTCTCTCTCTCTCTCTCTCTCCCTCTCCCTCTCTCCCCGCGCCCCCTCCCCTCTCTCTCACACACACACACATACACACACATACACAGATTCAGGAGCAAAATGTTTTCATTTTTCATGTCCTTCTTTCAGTGAATGATCCCAGCATGCTTAGCTAACTGTCTGAACTTCTAAACAATGACTCAAAGTATGATTTTCCTTCATGAAAGCACCTCAGGCGAAGGACTCAAGTATCCCTGGTGTGTTTATTCATTGGTGGTGAGTCCTAATGCAGATATGGTAGCTCTGAAGGTACACTCCAGAGACTCATCTTCCTAACAGACAGAGGCTACTGCCGCTCTACCTCCATGCCTCCCACCCCAGAGGCAGAGTCCCCCCTGCCCCCTGCCCCCTGTCAGAGCTGTTCTGGTTGTGGAATGTTCAGTCCAAGTTGGGGCTTTGAGATGAGACAGGTCAAATTCTTAAACATCCTGAAAGGCTCAGACATATCTGGCCTTTGCCCACCTCTCCAAATTATTTCTCACTTTTTCCCCTAGAGCTTCTGACTCATCATTTTGATAATCTCCTTTCTAAGCTGGCCAAAGACCCCTGCTCCTTTCTACCCAAGGCCATCACTTCTGCTAATTTCATGGCTCCCAGCTAATTTCGACTCATTCTTCAGGTCTATATTTAAGCCAGTGTCCTTTCATTTTTACACATTTTCTTCAATGCAGGGCCAACGATGTGCCAGGAGTTATCCTAGGTCCTTGAGATTCAGGTTTAATTTGAACAGATGACATTCCTACTCTGATTGGGCTTATAACCTAGGAGAAGCTTTCCACAAAGAAGTCTTCTTGGACATTCCAGTCCATGTGGGCCCACTTTAGGCTGCACTTCCATAGGACTCTATGATTCTTCATTTTATTTCCTCACGCTGAAGGAATAAAGGTATGGCTTTATTCCTTTATCTCTCTGTTCCCAAACATCTTTCTGAATTCTTTTACATCATTCTTCTACTCTCTGAAACATTACACTAATTAGAAATTTATGGGGATTGATAAACTTTTTCTTAAAAAATAAATGTCAATTACCAGAAGCAGTTGCTTTAATTGATGTCATTTGCTCTTCTTTTAGCATCTGGCAGACATTACTGGCTGCAGGAATGGGGACAAGATTGGGTTGAGAGTTGATACTTTTAATGTTTGGCACAGTGGGAAGTCGAAGGGCATGGGGCGCAGGACCTGGGAGGATGGGTGTCTGGGTGATGGAAGTGCCCACAGAAAGAGAAGAAGGTTTAGAAGTTAAACTTGGGTTTTTTTCAGGAATTTAAAGAGAGAAAGCTAAGTCCTCCCGTTTCTATTTTGTCCCTTGGGAAACAAAGGAAGGGGACTAAAATTAGTTAATGTTTTATGTGCCAAGGACTTTCCATATGTTATTTCTTTTAAGGGATTATTTTATCTCCAGTTTATATCTAAAAAGCAAGTCTCGTTAATTCTAGAATTAGAACATGTAAAACTGACAATCTGTAGCTTCTTGGTTCTCAATTAATGTCTTATGATGAATGACTTTATTGTATAAAAACATGTTCTCCATTTTGGCATGAGTCTTTGGGCCAGTTTCCCTCGACTCAGATTTCTTATTGGTATCACAGTTGAAGTGCATTCAGGGTTGAATTGGGCTTTGTAGACTGGTATGGAAACCTAGTTACTTTCTTTGATACTGTTTTGATAGGAGATTTCAGTGTGAGTTCCAGACCACTGACTCACCTATGAGCTTTTGGAGCTCTGTTCCTTAGTAAGTTGGGGATTATCTATATGTGAATGCAGAAATTATATGAAATTAAATCTCATCTGTTCTGTTTCCTTGTAGTATTTAGGATGCTTCTTTTCTAATTAAGTGATTCTGTCTTTTCCTGTTTGTTTTTTTTTTTTTCTACAAATCTCCCTAAAGCCTTTTTGTAAGGCAATGGCACCCCACTCCAGTACTCTTGCCTGGAAAATCCCATAGGCGGAGGAGCCTGGTAGGCTGCAGTCCATGAGGTTGCCACGAGTTGGACATGACTCAGTGACTTCACTTTCACTTTTCACTTTTATGCATTGGAGAAGGAAATGGCAACCCACTCCAGTGTTCTTGCCTGGAGAATCCCAGGGATGGGGGAGCCTGGTGGGCTGCCGTCTATGGGGTCGCACAGAGTCGGACACGACTGAAGCGACTCAGTAGCAGTAGCGGTAGCAGCAGCAGTATACCTAATGGGCTTGCCAGGTGGCTCAGTGGTCAAGAATTTGCCTGCCGAGGCGCGGGTTCAATCCCTGGGTTAGGAAAATCCCCTGGAGGAGGAAATGGCAACCCACCCCAGTATTCTTGCCTGGGAAATCCAATGGACAAAGGAGCCTGGAGGGCTATAGTCCATGGGTCACAAAGAGTCAGATATAACTGAGCGACTCAGTACACAGTATACCTAATAAAGATAGTAATGAAAGTTATCACCTAAAAAGATTTTTAAAAAGTGAAAGGAAAAAATAATTTCTAAGATTCCACAAATATAAGGTCTTTTGATATGCCCCTGTTTCATATTGAATCCTGGGAACATGACATTAAACTGGTTTGGGTTTGAGTTCAAGTGGAAGAGAAACCACATTAGTGATGAACTCTAATAAAGTTAAAACACGGTCACAAGGGAGATCCCATATGGACTGAGAGAGGCAAAGTGTGAGGTCCTTTCTTATATAATGGTAAAGCCTGTCCAGAAAGGAATCTTTTTCACTGGAATATTTCCAAAACTAAACATGACCCCAATTTACAAGCAGTTTGAATTTGTATGTAATTGACATATCTCAAAAATATTAAACAATGAAATGTTTGCTATTCTGACTACTAAATTTGAGTGGGTAGTGAGAATAAGTAGGTTTTTGTACATGGGCTCAGGTAGATTATTTGGTTAAGACATGGGAATTACTATTAGTAAAAATAAGGGTCATATCAAGAGTCTAATGTCTTTGATGTATATGTTTCTGTTGCTATATATTTATTTTTAAGTCTGTTTCAACACAGTTTATTTACAGTTGCTTCTACTGTTCCTATATCTATTTTTAAAAGATACATAGAAACAGAAAGTTGGATAAGAAACCTGATTAAAGGAAGAGTACTTGAGTGATTCAGAATGAATTAGAATATAATTTTTCTTTAAAAAGTATTCAGTCGCTCAGTCGTGTCCGACTCTTTGCGACCCCATGAATTGCAGCACGCCAGGCCTCCCTGTCCATCACCAACTCCCGGAGTTCACTCAGACTCACGTCCATCGAGTCAGTGATACCATCCAGCCATCTCATCCTCTGTTGTCCCCTTCTCCTCCTGCCTCCAATCCCTCCCAGAATCAGAGTCTTTTCCAATGAGTCAACTCTTTGCATGAGGTGGCCAAAGTACTGGAGTTTCAGCTTCAGCATCATTCCTTCCAAAGAAATCCCAGGGTTGATCTCCTTCAGAATGGACTGGTTGGATCTCCTTGCAGTCCAAGGGACTCTTAAGAGTCTTCTCCAACACCACAGTTCAAAAGCATCAATTCTTCGGTGCTCAGCTTTCTTCACAGTCCAACTCTCACATCCATACATAACCACTGGAAAAAACCATAGCCTTGACTAGACGGACTTTTGTTGGCAAAGTAATGTCTCTGCTTTTGAATATGCTATCTAGGTTGGTCATAACTTTCCTTCCAAGGAGTAAGCGTCTTTTAATTACATGGCTGCAATCACCATCTGCAGTGATTTTGGAGCCCCCCAAAATAAAGTCTGACCCTGTTTCCACTGTTTCCCCATCTATTTCCCATGAAGTGATGGGACCAGATGCCATGATCTTCGTTTTCTGAATGTTGAGCTTTAAGCCAACTTTCTCACTCTCCTCTTTCACTTTCATCAAGAGGCTTTTTTAGTTCCTCTTCACTTTCTGCCATAAGTGTGGTGTCATCTGCATATCAGAGGTTATTGATATTTCTTGATTCCAGCTTGTGCTTCTTCCAGCCCAGCATTAAAGTAGACTTGGAAAAATAAATTACGTAAAATTAAATTCATAGATATGGATTATTCCTAAGTGCTGAGAGATCCTGTAGTTCAGTGGATGGAACACTGGCTTGGAAACCTAGGAGGCTCTTCTCTGCAGTTCAACAGCAGCATTAACTTGGGCAAATAACTTAACCTCTTGAGGCCTCTCTTTAAGGTTTATCTTTAAGGTAGGGCTAGTAATAATAGTATCTACCTTGACAGTTTGTACTGAGAATTAAAACCAACTTTTGTGAGGCTTATTATCAAATGCCTGCTTATCTAAGATGTCTCACACGGTAGCTCTTCCCATCAACCATTATGTAGCAATAGAGGAAAGATATTTCTAAGAAATGATTACCAGTAAGTCATGGTGTATTGTTAAATTATCATACTGTTCTCATGATACTATTCCTGTTACTTAAGTTCAGGGAAGAATATCCAATTCATGAAAATACAAAGGATCTCTGCTTTTTTTTTTTTCCTATAATACATGATATAATACACTTCAAGTTTAAAGAGGGACATTTCAGGGACTTCCCTGGTGGTCCAGTGTTTAAGATTTTGCCTTCCAATGCAGGGAGTGCAGGTTCAATCCCCAGTCAGGGAGCTAAGATCCTACGGCCAAAACCCAAAAACAGAAAGTAGAAGCAATACTGTAACAAATTCAATAAAGACTTTAATAAATAAGTAAATAAACAAATAAAGAGGGACATTTCAGAACAATGTTCATTGATTTAAAAAATTCATCAATTTTTCATTCATTCAATAAACAGTTTCTGAGTACCTAGTGATAGTCTATGTTTTATAATAACCTCTAGGAATAAAAAGCCGGAAAGGCAGTGGCACCCCATTCCAATACTCTTGCCTGGAAAAATCCCATGGATGGAGAAGCCTGGTGGGCTGCCGTCTATGGGGTTGCTAAGAGTCGGACATGACTGAGCGACTTCACTTTCACTTTTCACTTTCATTCACTGGAGAAGGAAATGGCACCCCACTCCAGTTCTTGCCTGGAGAATCCCAGGGACGGGGGAGCCTGGTGGGCTGCCGTCTATGGGGTCGCACAGAGTCAGACAGGACTGAAGCAACTTAGCAGCAACAGCAGCATGAATAAAAAGCATAGGCTCTTTCCACAAAGATGTCACAGTCTAGGAATAAAATTTTACCAAGGAATGGTAGTTCATTAGTCAATGGTAAGTGGCAGAAAGCTTTGAATGGATAAATAATCTTTTAAAATTGTAGTAGTTTTTGGGGCATCTTTAGGAATGCACACACACACCTTAAAACGTTAACCAAAAAGTCCATTTTAATTTTAAGTCCATGGCAAAGATACAGTTAGCTGAATGTTCAGTTTAAGGTGTGCTTAGCTATCTTAATCTAATGTTTATTTTTAAAATGTGATTAGCAATTATCTGGAATAATTTTTAAAACATATGCTTCAATTAACAAAAGTTATATCAACTTTTTTTGTTTTCTGTTCTTTGAGACTCAGATTTTATATTCATTGCTTTTTTTAAACCAAGGAATGGTAGTTCATTAGTCAATGGTAAGTGGCAGAAAGCTTTGAATGGATAAATAATCTTTTAAAATTGTAGTAGTTTTTGGGGCATCTTTAGGAATGCACACACACACCTTAAAACGTTAACCAAAAAGTCCATTTTAATTTTAAGTCCATGGCAAAGATACAGTTAGCTGAATGTTCAGTTTAAGGTGTGCTTAGCTATCTTAATCTAATGTTTATTTTTAAAATGTGATTAGCAATTATCTGGAATAATTTTTAAAACATATGCTTCAATTAACAAAAGTTATATCAACTTTTTTTGTTTTCTGTTCTTTGAGACTCAGATTTTATATTCATTGCTTTTTTTAAAGGTGGTTTTACTGAATAGATTTTGATGAAAAATTTTCTTAAAATATTTCTTATTGGCTTACTGGTAGAGGGATGATTCATATCTCAATAAATTATGTTTTCAGCTCTTGTTACAAAGCCAAATTGTCATCATTAAATACTTTTAGAAAAATAAAACCGGTTCTTTAAAATGTGGAGTCCATACCTTCTCAATTAATTATTTTGATAATGTTTATTGAACAATGAGAGCCAATTTAAGATTATAATAATTGAATCTTATGAACTAATGTTAAAAATTTACCCAATCAATTTTCTAAGTCATATTTTAATCAATTTTGTTAAAATTAGTTCTATTCAAAAGGAAATAGCATGTATTTCATCACAATGACCAAATATTAGGTACAACCAATGTAAAAGAAAAACTCAATAGAAACAAATGTATTGTCTTGGACCTTTAAATATTTTGTTCTGTGTTTCTGAATACTTTTTGGATCTTTTCATAGAGGATTACAGAAACTTGGGACTGAAGTCTGAGAATTCGATAGAGCCAGATCTGCTTCTGAGTATAATGCCTGCTTATTAAGCTGGAAAACATTACTTTTTTTTTACATTGACTTTAATATCATAAACAATGACAGCCTTTTCATGTTGTTTTCATAAAACAAAATTTCCTCATAAACCCAAAGCCATTAAACCACAAAAACCCCAGACACAATCCATCACTTTGTTCCATCCCAAGTTCAGTTTATTGCTTTCAGATACATCATATAAAGTGCCCTTTACTTGAGGAAGAATATAGGATAAGGATGAATCCAGTACTGAACAATCTCTGGCCTCTTGAGAACAGAATTTATATTTATTTTCTCATAGAATTCCTTAGGATTTGAATTCTTAATATCCAAATCAAATGCATTCAAATAAACAAACCCTACAGGTCATATATAAAAAGTGCTCTCAGAGGAGAATTTATACAATTATAAAACCACTTAATATCCTTGCAGGGAAGAAACTATATACCTACATTAGTGGTAAAGAAAATATGATAATGGAAAATATATAATTCTGGAAAAGAGCAAGACAGGGCAGATGATTAAACGGAGATCATATAAAGCTTGATTTTTGTTCAGGACGCTTTCAGTTCCAGTTACTTTCCTTGGTTCTTAGCTGTTTATTTTTAGTGGTGAGGTCATAGTGTTCCATGATTAGGGAAATAGGGTCTCCATATGAAGGTATGATGTGGCGACCAGAAAACAACTGTGGTATCAGTGGAACGGAGGTCTCAGAAAATGCGAGTGTGGCTTTTTCTCCCCAACCCCAGTTTTGAAAAATAATTATTAGACATACATCACTGTATACATTTAAGGCATGCAGCATGATGGTTTGATGTATATTGTGAAATGATGACCACAATAGTTTCAGCTAACATCCGTCTTCTTATATAGATAAAATAAAGAAAAAAAGAAATATTTTCCTTGTGATTAAGAACTCTTAGGATTTACGCTCCTAAAAACTTTCCTATATATCATACAGCTGTGTTAGCTATAGTCACAATGTTGTATGTTACGTCCCTGGTACTTACTTACCTTGTAACTAGAAGTTTGTATCTTTTGACCACCAGCCTCCAGTTCTCCCACCCACCTTTGGCCTCTGATAACCACAAGGGTGATTTCGTTTTCTGTAAGTTTGTTTGTTTAGATCCTACATACAAGTGAGGTCATACAATATTTGTTCTTCTCTATCTAGTGTTTTCATTACCTTTGGATGTATTCCTTTTTTTCCACTTCCACACCATTTGTTATCTCTTGTCTTTTTGATGATGGTCATTTTTACAGTGATGAGGTGATTGATACTTCACTGTGGTTTTAATTTTCATTTTCCTAACAACTAGTGATGCTGAGTATATTTTTATATACCTGTTGGCCTTTCATGCATCTTCTTTGAGGAAATATCTATTCAGTTCCTTTGTCCATTTTTAAATTGTTTTTTGTTTTTGCTGCTGAATTGTTTTGTATATTAATCTAAAACCTGAGTTCTTTATGTTTTAGATATTAACCCGTTATCACATGTATGATTTTTACTTTGTTGATGATTTCTTTTGCTATGCAACTTTTTAGTTTGATGTAGTCCCATTTGTTTATTTTTGATTTTGTTGTTTGTGTTTTAAATATCATATCCAAAAATCATTACCAAGAGCCATGTCAGGAAGCTTTGTTTCTATGTTTTCTTCTAGGAGTTTCATGGTTTCAGGCCTTTCATTTAAGTCTTTAATTCAAGTTGATTTTGGAGAGTAGTATAAAATATGGGGCCAGTTTTATTTTTTTTTACATGTGAAGAGCTAATTATCTCAGTACCACTTAACTTTAAAAATTTTTTTTATTGATGTACAGTTGATTTATAATGTTGTGTTAGTTTCTGCTGTACAGGAAAATGATTCGGTTATACATATGTGTACAGCCTTTTTTATATGCTTTTCCATTATAGTTTATCGTAGGATTTTGAATATAGTTCTCTGTGCTATGCAGTAGGACCTTGTTTATTCATTCTATATATAATATTGATATCTGCTAACCCCAATCTCCCACTTTCCTCCCCTACTACTCCTTAGCATGACTCATTGAAAAGACTGTTTTGTTTTTTTTTCCCATTGAGTGTTCTTGCCTTCTTGTCAAATATTAGTTAACTGCATTTGCTTGGGGTTATTTCTGGATTCTTGATTTTCTTCCACTGATCTATTTGTCTCTTTTTTATGCCAGAAACTTCCTGTTTTGATGATTACAGTTTTATAGTATAGCTTGAAATCAAGATGTGTGATGCTTCCTGCTTTGATCTTCTTTCTCAGGATTCTTTTGCTATTTAGGGTCTTTTGTGGTTCCTTATAAATTTTACTGGTGTTTTTGCTACTTCTGTAAAAAAGAAATACCTTTGGAAGCTTGATGAGGATTGCATTAATCCTCTAGATGATTTTGGTGGTATTGACATCTTAACAGTATTAGTTTTTCCTGTCCATGAACATGAGATACCTTTCCATGTATTTATGTCTACTATGATTCATTTCATAAGTGTCTTACAGTTTTTGGAATAGGAAATCTTTCAACTCCTTAGTTACATTTATTCATAAGCATTTTTATTATTTTTGATGGTATTGTAAATGGTATTGATTTATTTCTTTTTTAGAAAATTCATTATTAGTGCATAGAAATGCTACCAATTTTGTATCTTGCAACTCTGCTGAATTCACTGGTTAGATCTAACAGCTTTTTGTTTGTTTATTGACTTTTTAGGATTTTCTGTATATCAATATAAATCATGTCATCTGCAAAGAGAGACAGTTTTACTTCTTTCTTTCCAATTTTGATACCTTTTTTTTCTTGCCTGATTAGCTAGGACTTCTAGTATTATTAATACGTTGAATATGTGTGGTGAGAGTGGGCCTCCTTGTCTTGCTCCGGATCTTGGAGGAAAAACTTTCTATCTTTCCTCAGTGAGTATGATACTAGCTTCAAGACTGTCATGTATGGCCTTTTTTATGTTGAGACATGTTTTGCTATACCTAATTTATTAAGCGCTTTTCACATAAATGGATGTTGAAATTTGTCCAATACTTTTTCTGCATCGGTTGAGATGATCATACATTTCTTTCATTTTATTAATGTGATGTATCACATTGATTTATTTGCAATATTGAATCATCCTTGCATTCCAAGAATATATCTCACTTGCACATGGTGAATGATGCTTTTAACATGCTGCTGTATTTGGTTTGCTAGTTTATTTAGAATTTTTGCATCTATATTCATCAGGAATAGTGGCCTATAGTTACTGATTTTAGTATTGGGATAATGCTGGCCTCATAAAAGAAGTTTAAGAGTGTTCTTGACTCTTCAGTTTTTTGGAAGAGTTTGAGAATAATTGTTGTTCATTCTTCTTTAAATGTTTGGTAAAATTCACCAAGGAAGCCATCTGGTCCTGGTCCTTTCTTCACTGGGAGATTCTTTGCTGATTCAATCTCCTTGGTCTGTTCAGATTTTCTCCTTCTTCCTGATTTAGTCTTGGTAAGCTGTATGTTTCTAATAATTATCCATTTTCTCTAGGTTGTCCAGTTTGTTGGCATATAATTGTTCAGTGTGGTGTAGTTTTTACAGCTTGTTTTCCACTTTATGCTTTTTGAATATGGCCTTCTGAGTATGTCAGAAAGATCTACTCAATAAAAAGTTGTTTATAAGGGATGAGGTTGGATTTAACGAGGGACTTTTTTTGTTTCATTTTATTATGAGCTTATGTCTTTGAGTATTTTTTAAATTGTTGATGGATTAGGTAGAAGCCTAGTTACTAGAAGGACAAAATCCTAGAAGATATACAGAACACTTATTGGTGGCTTCTTGGCAAACTGGAGTGTAGTTGAGGGGCTGATGGAATGCAGAGTGCCTGGGAAGGAAGCCACAGCTAGAGCATGTGGGACTAGGTGGGTTCCTACTGCTTCAGTTGCCCTCTTAGCCACCAGGGAGGCCCCTATCAATCATAGGCACCGCCATCTCAGGTGGAGGTGTAGAGGAATTGAGCTAGAACTGATAGGAAAGTTTCTCTGTTTTTCCATTTCACTGAAATTAGATTGGCTCTAACCTATACCTTTAACAGCTTCCTCATTTTTTTTCTGTAAACAGTGAGGTCCAACATAATTTTTGAAAATTTTGATTTTTCTCCCCATGGAATTGTACAACAGGGAAAGTACTCAAAGTACAAAAGAAGCCAGTGTAATTATTAAATAATGAATGATTACATTTTTGTAAATAAATGTCCTAAAAAAAATTTCTGGAACGCTAATTTTTAACTGTTCATATCTAAATGTGTTTCTTCTGGGAACTGTGGGTGGGAGTTATGCATTCCAGAATTACTGCAAATAGATTGCCATTCAGAAAAGTAATGCAACATAAAAATTAATTAGTATCACAAGTTTGAACTGGTATCTAGTGTAGTCACTTATTGGAAAGTGGAGGGCCCAGTTAAAGTAGTTAGCTCCGAGATCCACTCTGCTGCTCAAAGTACCCGAAGTGCAGCCTGGCTTCTGTCAGGAAGAGAAGAGTTTTGTGGTCAAGTCCCTACTCTACAGCTCTATGATCCAGGCATAGTGCCTAACTCCTCCGACAATTAATAATCCTCTGAGCCTCTGGATAGCTGTGTAACTGACAAGATAGGGTTATAGGTAATATTCTGAAGGGGCAGCAGAAATTCAGATTAATGCTGAGTCCAAAGACTAGGAAAAGTTCTAGGACGAAAATGGCATTTGATCTGGTCTGCATGGCATACTGGTTCCCAAGTGCTGTGGATAAAGAGAAGGACAGACTTGGGGCAGTAGCATGGGCAAAAGCACGGTGGTTCAGCTCCCTGGGTCTTGAAGTGTATGACTTTGTGTCGGGGGAGCTGAACCTAGAATTTAGGAAGTGGCCATTGAGGACCCTGAACACTGCATGAAGTGACTTTATTCAGTAGGTGTATATGATTCTTGTGCTGTGTAACAGATTACCACCAATTTACAACAACACCCGTTTATTAGTATGCACTTCTGCTGGTCCGACGTCCAGCGCAGTGTGGCTACATTCTCTGTGCTGTTTATTGTAAGACTGAAGTCAAGGAGTGCACTGGGGTGAGGTCTGCTCTGGAGGTTCAGAGGAAAAATCTGTTTTCAAGTCATTCTTATGATTGGCAGAATTGAGCTGCTTATGGGGGAGGATTCAGGTCTGAATTTCTTTGTGGGCTCTCAGGGGTCTGTCCCCTGTCCTTACCATGGGGCTGTCTCCATGTTTAAGCCACCAACGGCACATTAATGCTGTCTTGTGCTTTGAATCTCTCTGATTTTACCCTCTGAGACAAACTAGAGAAAATGTTCTACTTTTAAAGAGCTCATGTGACTAGATCAGGTTCACCTGAATTACTTCCCTAATTTAAGGTCAGTTGTGTCATGTAACATAATCTAATCTTGGAATTAAAATCTCTCACATTCACAGTCCTGAGACTACACAGAGTGTGTAGACCAAGAGGCAGGACATTGAAGGGACCAACTTAGAATTCTGCCTTCCACGGCAGGTAATAGGGATCTCCTGCAGTTGTCTGAACAAGAGAGTTATGGGCTCCAAGCAGTGTTCTCGAAAGTTAACAATAATGGAATGTAGAAAATGTTTGGGGAAAATGAGAGACTGGGAGCAGTTGACATGGGAGGAAGTCTTTGCAATATCCAAAGGGCTTTAGTCCTGCTTACGTCCTGTTTGGGCTTCTCTGGTGACTCTGGTAAAGAACCTGCCTGCTGATGCAGAAGATACAGGTTTGATCCCTAGGTTGGGAAGATCCCTCGAGATGGAAATGGTGATGCACTCCCAATGTTCTTGCCTGGAAAATCCCATGGACAAAGGAGCCCAGTAAGCTACAGTCCAGGGGGTCGCAAAAAGAATAGGATATGGCTTAGACACTGAGCACGCATGCATGCCCTGTTTCGTACTGATTTAGTAAAGCTCAGCTCGAGAAGAGCTTCTTCAGAGCACTGGAAAGCGGGATCCAACGGTCAAAGAGACTCGACAACTTGCCACCTCCAGTTTCAAGCCAAGCTTGTAGTCATTTGTGTTTATGGAGGAAAAGACAGGTGGACTTTTTATGCCTCCCCCTCTAAATCAGGCTCACCTTGATCTATTTTATATACTGGCACTTCACTTTTAAATTAAGTTCAATTTTTTCATTTTCATTGTTTCATCTAGAGCCAATTTGAGGACTGCTAGTCCTTCCTAACACCTTCACTTTATGCGTGAGCAGATGGTGGCACGGGAGGGGAAAGGGCATCCCTTTTAGGGTTTCTTGTCCTTGTCAACTATGATGTTTAGTTTGAGAAGAAGCAACCCATTGGTAAAGAATGAGGAGAGGAGTAGAGGGCGTAAATGGGGGAGTTCATGTTACTGTCTCATGGATTCAAGGGAGATTGGGATTAGCTTGGTTCTGGATTTGTTAGGAAAACTTCAAGGAAGGAAATGGGTCTTAGTCTGGCTGTTAAAGGAACTAATGGAGGGAAAAATCAGCTTTACCTAAGAAAAGATCTGCAGATAAGGCCAGGTCTGCAAAGCTGAGTGTGAGACATGCTCCAGAGACAGTGTGGTAGTGAGACCTGAGCTCTGAGGTCTTAGTTGTGTGACACTGGGGAAATTATTTTATCTCCTTGAGCCTCAGTTTTTCCTACTGTGAAATGAGGCCAATAATTTTGCACATATAAATACCTAATAACAGTTCTATAGGTGAAAACCAGTTGAATATCTGAAATCTTAAATGTTTCAGTCTTATCTATTAATATCTGATAGGGTTATTGTGAGGCCTGGGTATGATAATGCATCTTTATATAGTACCTAGCTTACAACTGGGCTTCCCTCCTGGCTCAGATGATAAAGAATCTGCCGTCAATGCAGGGGACCCAAGTTCAGTCCCTGGGTTGGGAAGATCCGCTAGAGAAGGAAATGGCTATCCACTCCAGTATTCCTGCCTGGAGAACTCCATGGACAGAGGAGCCTGGCGGGCTACAGTCCATGGGATCACAAAGACTTGGACACGACTGAGCAACTAACACACTTTAGCATATGATCAGTACTGAGTGTATAACACTGGTTTGAAATATTATTCAAGGAATAGGAGATTTCATACTTTGAGATTTAGGTGGAGGGGTTAACCTTTCAAGCCAAGAGAAGCCTTTCTCTTTGAGATATAGGATAGTAGCCAGGTTACAAGGGAGAAGATTCGGATTTCAAGTGAAATGTGAGGATATCAATCAGAAGCTTGAATCAGGAGGGCAGAAGGATTTCTGATTGTGTCAATATTTGACTTGACCTGGGCACACAAAGTTTAGCAACTTGCTATAAATTATGGTCATAGAAAAGCTCATAGACTTGGGAGGAAGCTAGGTAGGCTGTAGGCAGGATAAAATCTAGTTCAGAGCAGAAAACTGTCCCTGGAAGGGGCAGAGAGGGCCAAGAAGGAAGACAGGGATGGGATGTGTGTTTGTGTTGGGGAGATGGGGGAAAGAGCAGGGCTAGGTCTCACTGGATGAAGAGCAGAAGCTCTGAGTGGTGGAAAATCATCTGGACCTGCCTGAGTTTTAGTAATGAGATGAGGCAGAAATGAGGAAGTGACACTTTGATGAAGGAAGTTTTCTGGAAAGGAAATGAGGGTTCCTTAGGGAAGAGTGAAGAGCTGGGAGGGCGGCCAGAAGAAGAGGAGGAAGTAAGGGGAGGGCTGAGATTTGTTAGTGTCCAGGGTGTGGGGGTGATGGGCACACTGAGATGTGAGATCTGTCGGCTGTGGTCCACTGGCTGGGACCCTGAGAGCCTAGCATCCAGAGTGGCAGAAAGAAGAAACCAAGGCTCCCGGAAGCAGGGCTTCCGATTTCCCTAGAGCTCTAGGTGTGGTAGGAAGGAAGACCCCTTATGCAGAATAATCTACCTCTTAACTGTCCCCCCGCCACAGATTCTTAGCACTTGGAAATGCTAAGTCTTTCCACTACTCTAATCCATGAAACAGAATCAAAGCATCTCTCTCTGAGCCTGAGAACAAGGGCTTTATGACAGCTTCAGAGAGGTGCATTTACCTTGTTTATGATGCATGTACTAAATAGAAAGGACTGTGTTCTCTTTGTGGTGTAAGACTTTGCAATGGACCTACATGGTCATTATTATCAGTAAGAATTAATGAGAAAAATTTAGAACATGTGTTTGGTAATCCTGGGTGGAGAGATGTCAGGGGATCTTGTTCCCTGACTCTGCCTCTCGCCACCTGGAAAGGAGGCTCATGAGCCCAGCAGACCCCAGCCTGCTGGGGGCGAGGTGGGTATTCCTGGGCTCACTGTGAAGAAGGCATGGCATGCTGACATTAGTGTTTACTGCAGACGAGGGCAGCTGCTCTGATGCTCTCTCAGGGCTGGAGATGAAGTAGCTGATGTGCAGATCCATCCTCTTATGGGGAAGTTGCTCCAGTTCTCAGGCATGGAAGCTTGGCCTGCAGAGTCACAGGGTAGATGCTGACATAGCAAGTCAAAATATTGGCTCCTAGGAGAATGTTTGATGTGTTGTTTTATTCACCATAGCTTTAATTCCACCATTTAAACAAGAACATGCCATTTTCTTGTCATCTGAAGAACCCTGAATTTCTTAAATCTCATTAAAGAGTGAAAGTCACTGAGTTGTGTCCCACCCTTTGTGACTCCATGGACTGAAGCCCACCAGCTCCTCTGTCCATGGAGTTCTCCAGGCAAGAATACTGGAGTGGGTTGCTATTTAAATGTTGTCAAATGTACTGTTATTTACTCAAGCTTTCTTCCTGAATTCTTCCCTGGAGTGTTGGTAGGCAGTTACATTTATCTCTGTAACATTACTCACCATTTAGTAAAAGAAGCAAAACAAAACAAACCCCAGCAAACATACCTCCTCCATAAGACATAAAACAGGAATAACATGTGAATGAATAAGATCCTGCCTTGAGTTCATTCTCTTGCAACAAATGTAGAGTTGTCTGTGATTTTGAGTAAATGAGTCTGCAAACCAAAATAGTAAGTTTAATTTGAGGTTTATAGTTTTGACATTGTAACCCTAAATTACATCTTATTTGGAAAAATCTTTTCAACTCAAACTTTTCTTTAACCTAGTGCCACCAGATGACTCTATATTAAAATTTCTCAGGACACAGTATAGCTCTGCCCATCTGTGCAACAACCTAAATTTATATATAGATAATAAATAGTAATGTTTATATCAAGATGATAAATGATATTATTTGCCCCTTAGACTTGCTTTCTTATTGAAAATGTTGGTAATCCTAAATATAAAACATTTTAAAAAATGAAAAAGCCTTTAAATGTGGCAGAGAGGAGATAACAGGTTGTACAAAACTCTATCAGATGCAACATCTTAGGGATGAAAAAAGGCTAAAAATCAAAATTACTTCCAAACTGACTTATCTACATGAGTTTTATTCAGTTCAGTTCAGTTCAGTCACTCAGTTGTGTCCGACTCTTTGCGACGCCATGAATTGTAGCACACGCCAGGCCTCCCTGTCCATCACCAACTCCCAGAGTTCACTCAAACTCATGTCCATCGAGTCAGTGATGCCATCCAGCCATCTCATCCTCTGTCATCCCCTTCTCCTCCTGCCCCCAAATCCCTCCCAGAATCAGAGTCTTTTCCAATGAGTCAACTCTTCGCATGAGGTGGCCAAAGTACTGCAGTTTCAGCTTTAGCGTCACTCCTTCCAAAGAAATCCCAGGGCCGATCTCCTTCAGAATGGACTGGTTGGATCTCCTTGAAGTCCAAGGGACTCTCAAGAGTCTTCTCCAACACCACAGTTCAAAAGCATCAATTCTTTGGTGCTCAGCTTTCTTCACAGTCCAACTCTCACATCCATACATGACCACTGGAAAAACCATAGCCTCAACTAAATGGACTTTTGTTGGCAAAGTAATGTCTCTGCTTTTTAATATGCTATCTAGATTGGTCATAACTTTCCTTCCAAGGAGTAAGTGTCTTTTAATTTCATGGCTGCAGTCACCATTTGCAGTGATTTTGGAGCCCCCCAAAATAAAGTCTGACCCTGTTTCCACTGTTTCCCCATCTATTTCCCATGAAGTGATGGGACCAGATGCCATGATCTTCATTTTCTGAATGTTGAGCTTTAAGCCAATTTTTTCACTCTCCTCTTTCATTAGCCACCTTTCAATGAAGAACTAGCACTTAAGAGGCTATGGTTTTTCCAGTGGTCATGTATGGATGTGAGAGTTGGACTATAAAGAAAGCTGAGTGCCAAAGAATTGATGCTTTTGAACTGTGGTGTTGGAGAAGACTCTTGAGAGTCCCTTGGACTGCGAGGAGATCCAACCAGTCCATCCTAAAGGAGATCAGTCCTGGGTGTTCATTGGAAGGACTGATGTTGAAGCTGAAACTCCAGTACTTTGGCCACCTGATGCGAAGAGCTGACTCATTGGAAAAGACCTTGATGCTGGGAAAGATTGAAGGCAGGAGGAGAAGAGGATGACAGAAGATGAGATGGTTGAATGGCATCATCGACTCGGTGGACATGGGTTTGGGTGGACTCCGGGAGTTGGTGATAGACAGGGAGGCCTGGCGTGCTGCAGTTCATGGGGTCACAAAGAGTTGGACATGACTGAGTGACTGAACTGAACTGAGCACTTAAGAAATGTTTTTGTAGTTGGAGACTGAGGCCGTAATTTAATGGTCTCCCGTTAGAGCTAGTAATAGACTAAGAGAGGAATGGTTTTAGGTTCCTTAGAAGATAGAAAGTGTTTCTTTAAAAAACAATCACTCACTGTTGTGCCTCCAAGAGCAATGTAAACAAACAAGTACCTAATAAGTGTCTTTTGATGATGGCAGTGGCTGGTAGATCAATAGCTGAAAGTGCCTGAACTTATGAGACTACAGGCTAATGGAAATATATCATCAGCTATGATAAGATCAGTGTATTGAAAGAAATGCTTTTGTATTTCAGACTCATGGGGAAAAAGGGACCATGCATTTCAGATGCCAAACACTTGACCAGCTCTGGGCAGTAGTAATAGCCTCTGGTGGCCCTTGGTAAAATCTCTAATAAACTCAGTACCAAAGTCAAATATAGAAATGAAGGGGTCTCTGTGGACTAGCTGAGTGACATGGATAGTCATTGGTTTCTCTGGTGGCCAGGAGTCGAACTCAGAGTTCTATAATACTTCACTTGTGCTTGCCCAGGACCTTCAGAGTCTCGGATTAATGCATGAAAAATCTTTTTCAGGAGCCTTTTCGAAGATCTGTTGGCTTGGGTAAAATGCCAGTGGGTAGAATCTGGATTTTATCAGGTGCTGCTTAAGGAAAAACATTTATGGTAGTTTAAGAAAAGCAGTGAAATCAGAAACACAGTTTGGAGTTTGTAATTTGGAATCAGATTCTTGAATGTATCATGGAAACAAAACAATTGTAATTTTTAAAAATATTTCATTTTATATTTGGCTTGAATATGGTGATCATGTTTGTCTGTATTTCCTGGACAACTGGCCTGTTCCTTTGGTATTTTTCCTTTGGGAAAATGTATTCCTTCCAAATGCTGCCTTGTCGTTCACACCTCATTATTCTTATTCCCTTGTTAGGTTCAGCAATCTTTGTTTTCTTCTTAAAAATGCTGTTAGTGCCACAAAGTAATAGAACTCTCAGCAATTATAGAGGAGACTACGTCTGCTTCAGAAAGTACAGTTTAGGGAACTTCCCTGATGATCCAGTGATAAAGGCTCCATGCTTCTCATTCACGAGGCATGGGTTCGATTCCTGGTCCAGGAACTAAGATCCTGCATACGTCGTGGTGCAGCCCAAAAATTAAAAAAGAAAAAGAAAATACAGTTTATTGGCAAAGTAGTCTCAAAGAGTCAGACACAACTGAGTGACTTGGACTCACTCACTCACTCACTCACTCACAGCAGGATCTAATGACTTACATTGTTGCACCCCTCACTGACCGTAAAGATTTTATTTTCTTACTCTGATTTTCTCTCCCCTCAGAATGACCTTCCTATTTGTTTTATCTATCTCAAATAAAATAATTAGCAATATGACCACTCACAGCAGGATTTTATGAGTCTTCCAAAATAATGTAAACTTGCTTAGTTTGTATCTTTTTCTTCTATCTCCCAGCGTTATTAAATAATTAGATAATTTATATCTTAATCTTTTGGTTGTTCATGCACACTCCAGAAATAATTTGTAAGGCAATCTAATTTAGATTCTCTCTGCTTTAAATAGGAATTAGTGTGGGTTGCATATAATATATGTAAAAGACGTAACCTGTGCCAAGTTATTGCCCAGAAGGTTTGGAAATTACTATTCATACTATTTTTCCTTTGGGCATTATAAGGCAGTTGATCAAAATGATCAGCTCGATACATGGAATATGACTTTTGAGTATAGCATACTTAAGAATTCAGATATTAAACCATTTCACATATTTTCCACTAATTTTATTGAGTTCTGCCCAACAGCACTTTCCAAAAATTATTCATAACTTACTTATGCTGCTATGGCAATATTTTAGAAGATGGATGGGGATAGCTATTTTAGTTTGTAGTGTAAAGCATCATGTCCTATACAAACAGGCCAGAGTATTCCTTGTGAAATAAATGACTTTTAGTTGCTGGGCTGCCTGATGCAGATTTTTTACTGGAAATTATACTTATTTTCCTTTCTTTAGCATGACTCTAAAAGCAATTTTGGCAAATACAGCATAGTTCGTAGTGTCATGTGAGTGTGATGGAATTGAAGAGACTGTTAATGTGGCCTTGACCTTGGTGTTGTAGCAAGGGTAATGTAAACCCTTTGGAGCATACAGTATCTTTCTTCTGGGATTCACTTATGTTTGTGGAATTTTACCTCCTCCTCAACTTTCTACACACACATACACAGAATCTTCATTCCTACCAATGGATACAGATAAACCTTGGTGGCACCCAACTGAATCCTGCTTCTGGCCTTTCTCATACCTGAAGTTCTATAGTGTCTGCCCTATATTCACAGGACTTTTTGAGGGGTCAACAGAGTGGATAAACTAATAGATGCCTCCATGTTAACACAGACCTTCCCTGTGGCATCACCCCAGCTTGCTTGTCAATTATATATATATATATATATATATATAACCCTAAATATATACAAATATATATATAATTTTTTTTTTTTGCAGATGACCATTAGTTTAAAATGATTTAGGTGTTTTATTTTTTGTTTAAACTCATTTTGGAAAAATGAAAAAACAAAAATTCTTGACCACTGACCATTAGCTTCTCAGCTCACCTTTGGCACCCTATCTTTTCTAAACATTAGTTGCTTGTTGTGACCCCAAGGACTATAGCCTGCCAGGCTCCGCTGTTCTTGGGGATTCTTCAGACAAGAAAACGGGAGTGGGTGGCCATGCCCTCCTCCAGGGGATCTTCCCAGCCCAGGGATCCAACCCAGGTCTGCCACATTACAGACGGATTCTTATCTTCTGAGCCACCAGGGAAGCATCTGTGTTTTTCTTCATATTGAATATTATATGTGACTAACTTGAAATTCTGCTGTGTCAGATAGAATTGGAAACGTACCAGCTTTATCGTCATTACTAAGAGCAATGAGAATACCTTTTTACTGCACACTCACCACGAACAAGGCACTATGTTGGGAATTTACATGTAGTGTCTCAATTCTTACCTCAGGCCTGCTTGGAGGAGTTTACTTTTTTATCTTTTACAAATTGATTAAAGGAGCTCTGAGATATTGGGCCATTCATCCAAGTTATAATGCAAATAAGTGGACTAGCAGGTTGAGAATTCTTTATTAAATTTTGCTTAGATAACAAGAGTAGAGTAATAATTGCTTTTGTAGTAATATTGCCGTATTGTAGAAGTATATAAGGTAGAAGTTAGACTCCATCTCAGTACACTATTCAGAGAAAATCTCCATTAACAAATGGCCCATCTTTATCTGACTTTTGAAAGTAATCCTTGAAGTTTATGATAGTTTTTAAAGTAACAGTCTCTAATTCTTTTTCGTATGACTTTTGGTTGATGTACTTTTTACTTTCTTTACAATTGATTCTGAATGCATTATAAATTTAGAATAGGCAAAATTCTCACTTCAGTGTAACTTTTCACATATTTGTTTTCTGACATTTTTTTATTCTCAAGTACCCAAATCTTTTCTTGTTAGTTAACTTTTAACAATCAGTTATTCATAAAATGGCCTTCAAGTAGTATTTGCAGGTGTTCAGTGCTCACTTCTATTTTTCACTGACCACCATTAAATGTACACCAGAGACAAAATTTTTTAAGCTTCTTGTTTTACTTCCTGTTTTGTTTTTTTTTCCCAATTACGAATATACTACAGAGTCTATAGAAACTTATGTTCTAGTTGGTGTCTTTGGAGATTAGATAAAGATTGTGCCAGCCATTATTTTTCTTTTCTTGCTTTACTAAGAACCCCATTAATGAGCTTGACATGAGTTATTTTTACACATCTTTTTACTTAAAAATTAATAAGTAATACATTTACAGAAAATTATTACATACCACATATAAGTAAAAATAAAAAGCAACTGTCCTTCTTCCCCTTGATTCTCTCTTAGTCCTTCACTCATTCCTAAATTTCTTCTCTTTCCAGATTGTCTTAATGGACGTATAAGCATAGGCGCAATGTATGTACATATTTTAAGTAATAGCATCTTTTCAAGTTTAAATTATCTGGGATGATGACTATCTTTACAGTGCATGCCTCCTCCTATGCTCGCTGCACTTCTGAATAAGCAGGTCTCAGCAGGACTTTTATATTCAGTAAAATAAGAATACATTTCAAATGTGTAAACACAAGCAGGGCCAAGAAAATAGAGGTGGAGAATCAAAATGTGAAAAAGAATACAAATGTATAGTTTATAAAGTGTGGTTCCCAAACCAGCAGCATCTGATCTGTCAAGGGCTTCTTAGCAGGGAAGAGTCATGGGCCCCATTCTGATTTGATTTAATAATCAGATCTCTGAAGATAAGCCTGAAACTGGGTTAGAACACACTCTTCAGGTGATTTGTAGGCATGTTAAAGCTTGAGAACCACTGCTATGGAACATGGATGACAGAGGAATTTAGAAAGTGTTTCTTATAAATCCCTTATTTTACTTATGATGAACCTGAGAGCTGGGGTGAATAAGTAACTTATCAAAGATGAACTTAATGGTGGTTGATAAGACATGAGTCTCCTGACTCTACTCTGTCTTTAGGCTGTGTAAACTTCCTAGGCAATGAGAGGATTATCAGAATTTTTGAAAGGAGGATATATTTATGTTATATTACCTTTTCAAAACAGTGTCTACAAAAGTATAAATGGAAATAGGCAAATAATTTATGCAGAGACTGATATATAATATTTGCTTGTATATTTCACATGCAATGAATGTTATGTTTGTGTGTCTCAGAATAGAAAAGGGAAGAAGGAAGTGACTTCTCTAAACTTAAGCTAATTATTCTCTAAGCAGTGAATTTATTAGGTCTATGACCTTGGTAAAACATTCAATCTCTTTGAGCCTTAATTTCCTTATCTATGAAATGGGGTTAATAATAACTACCAACACTGTTGTTAGGATAAGGAAGCTTATGTGAAAGTGTTTTGTAGGTCGTAAAGCTTTATAAATGTGAGTGATATTGTTTTTATTGCAGAGTTTAAGTCCATTTATCTAGCAAGCATTTATTAAGCATGTGTTATAGGCAATATTATAAGAGTAGAGTTTTTAGAAATGTGATTTTGTTTGGGAGAATTATAATATTTTAAGGTGATTTCCTAAATTATTCATATAATTAATCAGTAGGAAACCCACTTAGTTTTAATAAGGAAAGTTTTGCTTTGAAACTTCAAATCCTATGTTTTGTATTGACTCTTATCTTAAGTTGTTAGTTTCCTTCTGACTTTTTCTTAATTCTTATTTTCTAGAGATACTTAGCCAACCCATTGTGAGGTACACTCTACTTTAATATTTTTAATTTTGTCCTTTAAGAGGTGATTCAGCTTAAAAATTAAATGAGGGTATAATTATTTATATAACCTTACAGAACAGCAGCAAAAGCGTGTGAGTAATTTAAGTCAATGAGTGGTTTATGTGACTCATCACACCTTAAAATGAATTGGAGTAGTTTTGCTTTCATCAATTAAATAGAAGTATAGTGGTTATTAATATGAGTCTTTTGATTTGTTCATTTAAGCAGGTTCTAGAAGTTCCTTGTAGATGTATGCTAGGATCTCTCTGAAATTTTATATACTTATGTTTCTTTAGCATGGAAACACCCACTCCAGTGTTCTTGCCTGGAGAATCCCGGGGATGGAGGAGCCTGGTGGGCTGCAGTCTGTGGGGTCGCACAGAGTCGGATACAACTGAAGCGACTTAGCAGCAGCAGCAGCATGGAAACAGTTCATGTTTTAGGAATGCCCACCTACCTACCTCTGGGCTTCCCAGGTAGTATTAGTGGTAAATAATCCATCTGCCAATGTAGGAGATGTAAGAGATGAGGGTTCAATCCCTGGGTAGGGAAATCCCTTAGAGTAGGAAATGGCAACCCATTCCAGTATCCTTGGAAAATTCCATGGACAGAGGAATGTGGCAGGCTACAGTCCATGGGGTCTCAAAAAGTCGGACATGACTGAGCGCGCACACACATACAGGCCTACCTCTAGAGATGGCGCTTCTTTAAAAAGTGGTACTTTATTTGTATTTACACTAGGCAGTAGTGTTAATTAATACCAGCTAAAATGCAGTTATCTATGAAGCCCAGGATATATATTCCTTTGATGGGGACCGAGAGACAGTTCTTTAAATACTTTAATCTTTTATTCATTATTTGATGTTGAAGATCTTCCCAAAGTACACACTTCCTTTCCTTTAAGGGCAATATCATTGTCTTAAAAAAAGTTAGTCATTTTAATAACATGCCACCGTATGGTTCAACTCACACTTCATTGTAGGGTCCAGGAGAGGCCTGACCTGAAGGGTGCCCCCAAGCTGGGGTGGTATGAGAGGTAGAGAGATCATCAGTACGGCTATGCTGGGTGGTTAGCATCTCTGTGATAAATGAACAAACCTCTGATCTCACCCTCATCACCTACTCCCTTTACCTTGCTTTGCTCTTGCCTCTGGACTCTGTGTCTTCTGTTGAATTACAGTTTGTTGGTTCCTTGCCTTAAGGGATTATCCTAATATTTTTAAAAGTAGACAGTGGAGTGGTCAAAGCTTTTCTCCATTTGCACTACTTTTTATAGTAATGTCATTTTAAAGTTACTAAGATTATTTTATTTTACTTTCTAAATTAACTAATGTAGATAAATCTTTAAAGCCCATATATTGTGTTTCTGTGCATTTCTGTTTAGTTCCATACTAGTATTCTAGGGAATGAAGTATATTCCTTTTAAGAAATCTCCCAAATCCATCAATACCTGAATTCAGGTTGTTTTTCAAGTGCAGTTTTTAAAATTAATTCTAATTCCAGATTGAAAAAATTAACACAGGTAATATTGCTATTAAACAGAGACAATACGTATTTTAAAAATACAATATCATGACATGAAGTTAAGTGCAGTATTTTTTTAAATGAAAGATTGCATTTTTATTTTGAGTTTTTCCCAGGTTGGAGTGATTCCTAACATGGTAGACATATATGTATGCTATAAATATTCTAAGCGTTAGGGAATGATTATTAAGTATTTGGCTTTTAGTCTAAACAGAGACAGAATAATCATGTACACGCAGATGTATGATTTCAGTACAATTTCAACCTGTTAACTAGGATTTCCTTTAGTTTTACTGAGTCAGAAATACATTACATAATACCTTCCTGGAAAATCTGCAGTGTACAAGAGATACAGCTATCTTGATACATATTAAAACTGACTCTGAATAAATGAAATTTGAAATGGGAAGTTTTTAGGACTCATTCAAGAACATTTACATGTGAAAGTTGAAAATATTCTTCTTTTTCCTAGGAAAATTTTAAACAGAAATTAAATTAATGAAGATTTAAAATTAAAATAATGAAGATGTTTTCTATTGTACTTACTGTATTACCTCTTCTGCTTGAAATTTTATATTTTGGCCTCATATGAAGTGACAGATCATTGCAGCCAATTTGTGGTTTTAACAGTCAGAAGTAACTGACTAATGATGCTATTCATATTTGGGTTGGGAATTTAAGAATGTGTGTGTGCGTTTTGTGTATGCTTATATTTTAGTGTTTCCTTCACCACTGAAATGCCAAAAACAATTTGTAAAGCTATTCTAAATTTTTGGTGTTCTCAAACTCAAGGTTGTTAATCTTTTCTTAGGGTTTTTTCCCCCCGATCTTGTAAATACTTCAAATTATTTTTTGTAAAAACATTTTTTTAAGAAAAATTAGGAACTTTACTCCTGATCCTGGAGCAGATGAAAGGGTAGAGATCTTAAGAAGAAAATGAAGAAGAAAAATGTTTTAAATGCCCTCCACATTTACAACTTTAGTTGTACAACTTGGATGTCTTTTTATATATTTAGTTTCATTCAAGTTTTCCACTCTTCATTCTGAAAAGGAAGCAAAATACTGAATCCATTTCCAAAGGAAAATGTTTGTAGTGTCACGAAAAATGAGAACAGATGGCCCTGCAAAGCTTTGGGGAGAATATCGCTCTCCAATTCAAATTGTTAGGCAAAGTCAGAGACAAACACAAGCTACCAATCATTGCAGTGATTTGTGTGACTTAATTCAAGTGTGCCAAACAGAGAGTTACAAGGTAGAATTTTGCCTCTTACATTAACTTAAAGATGTTTTACTAATTTACAGTCCAGACTTGACTGAGTGGATGCCTCAGAAGGCACGTTTTGTTAGGAAAAAGAATAATCAGGGAAAAGCAGTCCTCGTCACTTCAAATGTATTCTGTAATTTTGTGTTTCACAGTGGGCACGATTAACCAGATGCAGTGTGTACTAGCGGAATAAACAGATCTTCTGAACCTGAAGTCCTCTGCTCTCTTCCCTCCACCTTTAACTAGATTAGCTTTGCAGTGCATCAGGGCTTGGGATGTGTGGGGTGCATTAACCTCTCCCCACACTGTTCTGATTGAGCAGCAAAGCATCCATTACCAATACCATATCCAAAGTGACGTTTCCATACAGGCTGCCTGCTGTTTCATTCATAACCACAAAACAGGCTGAAATGACTTTCCTTCTTTTTACAACTTGCAAAGAGTTAATGGACTGTGCTGGCCCCCTGCCAGAACCTTTAAGAAACTTTATTAATGTGTTATAAGGCTGGGACACCATAGTGTGGGATTTTATTGGTTATTCATCTTAATGAGTAAAAATATGTATGCACAATTAAGGCCACGTTCTCTAGCAATTGCCTTCTAATAAATGTTGAGTCTTTGTCAGGACTTGTCATTGCATTTGCTATCAATTTTGATTCTTTTTTTCTTCTAAACCTAAAGTTATCAGCAGTACAATAACATGGCCTTTGTTTAAAGAAATACCAGCTTAGTATTGGAGATGAACAATTATTTAATGATGAAAGGAACATTCTTAAGTAAGTGGTAAGAATGACTATTAAAAAAAAACAAAACAAAACAAAACTCTGTGAAAACAGCCTGAAGCATAATCTGCAGCATTTTCTCATTATTTATGTAAAAAAAAAAAATTAGTCTATGATCTACTAATTCTTCAAAAGACATAGATAACATATTTTGTACAGATTATGTGGGAAAGAAGTCTATGAGTAAGCAGCATTAAATATTTTTTTTCCTGTCTGTTCTGACAGGAACAGTAAGTTATCAGAAAACTTTTTTTTTTTTAATCAGAAACCATTTTTATTTTCATACAGTTTAATTCTTCTTCCACTTTTGACATTTTCTTCCTACCACCCTAAAGGTGGAGTGTTTCAAGTAGGGAACGAGGGCAGAAATCATATCATATTGAAAATAAATATAAAAATAGACTGAATCAGGTCTAGGTAAATTTCATGCTGCAGCTATTTGAAAAATGATGAATATTTTGAAATATGTACTTTCTTCCCTAAATAGAATACTGTGCACCTTCAAAGAATGTTGAGTAGTCTTTTCAGTTTGTGAAAGTAATCGCAGGCACCTCAAGTGAGGAAAATTTCCAGGAAATTTTTTTGGCAAAATGATTTTTATATTATGGTCACTGGAGTGACCATAATATGGGGAATATGGGGAAATTTTATACTATTTTATAAAAAGTAGTTCTGAACAGTTGTTTAAAAAAATCTTTGGTGAGTAAAACTACCAAGAGAATGTTAGTATATTACCCTTGCAAGGCAGTAGAATAAGTTTAGGCCATGTTTGTTTTTATGGATTTGAGTAAGTTAGTATGAGTAAGTCTGATCTTAATTCATACTAAAGTTTCTGAGACATAAATTCATCTATGGTTTTGTCTGGAGTGGAACTGAGAGTAATTCAATTTTCTTGAATTAACAAATTTAGAAATATGCCTAATTTATGTCTCTTTGACAGTTTAACCTTGATGTTAGAATGGGTGCCAACTGCAATGAAAATTCAACAGCCATTGAATTTAACACCTAGTAGCACTTTCACTTTTCACGTTCGTGCATTGGAGAAGGAAATGGCAACCCACTCCAGTGTTTTGCCTGGAGAATCCCTGCGACGGGGAGCCTCATGGGGTACCATTTATGGAATTGCACAGAGTCGGACAAGACTGAAGTGACTTAGCAGCAGCAGCAGCAGTTTATTCTCTTAAAGATGAGCCAGAACTTTGCCTTGAGTTCTAAAAATGATCTATTTTGAGGTTATTAAAATAAGATTACAAATAAGAGAGTAAAATGTGAAAGATGATTCAAAGTGACTTTGAGGGGAAAATAAAAGTATTTGGAGGATGGGAAATAATCTTTCATCCTAGATTTTGAATCCTGGGTGTGGCTGGCTGTATTTTCAAGTGGAGACATCATCCTGTGTTCCTTGACCTTGTGAGTTTGATGATTCTGTGCTCTGTGTTGAAACTAACCACCTAAACTGAAGCAAAGAAGCATTTTGCCCTTGTACTTTTTCTTTGAATCTCATTCATCTGAGGAGCAGGAGGAGGATGTGGTGAGAGCGGGGTTGGTGGATCTCTTTCAGGTGGCAATGGAAGCTGGCTCTTCCCTGCAGCCATGTTGTATCAGTAGACGAATAGATCAGATCCCAAACCCTGGTTAAGTACGACTAAGCCTGAAGTAACATTCAAGGGAAAAACGGCACAGGGGGAGAAATCAGACTGTCATTTGCAAGATGTGGCTTAGAGGGGGGATGACTTGAGCCTGTGGTGAAGTCTCGGAACTTTGGTGGGCGATTAGGTGGTTTGTGGGGAGTGAAGAGGGCAGTGACTTTGAAAAGGGTGTCTGGTAGTCACGTGTTATCATGGCACTGAGCTGCTTATGCTGAACTGGCCCTTTGCCATTCAGCTGCATGCAGCGACTTAGTCCTCAATTTGTGGCCTGCCACGGGCAAAAAGGGTTTTCTGGTCTCATCCTTCTCCCAGCCTGTGCACATTACCAAACCACAACGTAAACTCACTACAGTCAGCAGCCTTCATTCAAGTGAGGCTTCCGCCAGGAAAATTGGGACATTATGTGTCAAAAATTAGGAAGGTTGCCCAAAAAACCTTGTAATGTAGAGGAGTAACCTCTATGTGGCCTCTCTCTTTCAGTCTGATGGTGACACTTCTAATTTGAGAAACTAGCAGATTTATATGGGATTTTGCAGTCAGATTTGATTGAGTTTAATTCCTGGCTGTTTTAGTTGTTTGTGGAATAGCCTGAGGCAGGTTTTCTTACCTGAAAATGGGGCTAATAATAGTAATACCTATCACACAGTGTTTATTGCAAGGAAGAAATCCACCTAGAGTACTGAGAACACTCTTGGACAAGTAAACAAATGCCCACTGCCTATTAGCCTTACCATTATTTATTGCTCTTTATCCAGAAGATATCTGCTGTTGAAGGAGAAGGGTATAGAACATTTAAATACACAGAACATATGAGGCACTGGTGCTTTATGTAACTAATTGCATTTATCCTCACTAGGTTCCTTTCCAGAGTAGGGATCTATTTTATATGTATTTCACTGTCTTGTATACTCAGTGAGACATAAAGTGTATGATTTTTAGACATTTGTACTTTAGTTGGGGATACATAATATATCTACTTGGCAATATGTACCTGAAATGACTCACATAAGAAAAAAACATCTGAAACTATTTTTTAGTGTTTTGTGTAAAACATGTCTTAATCTCCTATTTCTGTATGTCATAGCAAAGTCTCTACATGTAGTAGGTGATCAACATTTGTTAAATTCCTCTGTTTGTCGAATAGTTTGTCATTTTAGAATTTGGGAACTCTCAAGGAAAAAAAGAAGTTAATGGTATCAAACCATAAACTTACTTGAAAGTGAAAAAAATGAAGCTCAAGTTTTAAAAGTATTAGTAAGTTAATAGTGAAGATTTTCTGAACACACCAACTTGGGTTCACCAATCACTAGAGTGGCCTGCTATTGTACAGCCATATGACTGACTCTCTTGATAACTAATTAAACAATGGCTAAAAATTCCCATATGTTTTTTTTGTGCAGGATTATAATAATGGTGAGAAAATTTTCTACCTTAAAAAGGCTCAAGAAGTATGTGTACATAGGCACTCTATATATATTTCAGATGAATACAGGAGAAAGAACAGTATTCAGAATACACCATTAAAGAGACATTAGAGTTTCTTCTATTATGATGGGCATTTTAAAAAATAAAGTAGAAATTATTGGTGTGGCTCTGCTGAGTGTGTGGACTTATAATTACAGCTAGAAAGCCTGGGCATTTAGGGAATAAGCACTATGAGTATAATGAGTGCCACCGGTCTCTGTCAGCATCATGGAATTCATCTTTCACCTCTGAATCATCTCTCGGCAGAAGCAATGTTGGATTCAGTTGAAGCTTAGAATTACGGAAGCATAATCACTGCCAGTAATGATTATAGGATAGTATACCAGGCCTACTGTATCTCTCAACCTGGGCTTAAAATTGTGGAACACCCTAAAAGAGAAAAATCCAGTGACCTCATTATGCAATATTTGGCAGCTGTGAACATAGCATTTTAGCTGGGACTTAAGTCTAAGAGAGAAAAAATAAGACAGAGACAGTACACATCTTGCAAGATCTAACTGTACTTTTGTAATACAAGTGTTCTGTACATTCCTACCAGGAGTAGGGCTTCCCAGGTGGCGGAGTGGTAAAGAATCCACCTGCCAATGCAGGAGACCCAGGAGATGTGAGTTTGATCCCTGGGTCAGGAATATCCCTTGGAAGAGGAAATAACCCACTCCAGTATTATTGCCTGAAAAAATCCAATGGACAGCGGAGCCTGGAAGGCTACAGTCTATGGGGTCGCTAAGTCAGATATGCCTGAAAACACAAACACACACCCCCCAGGAGTACACTGGATGGGGTCACAACGAGTCTGATATGACTGAAACACACACACACACACACACACACACGCCCCCAGGAGTAAACTGGATGCCTGGAGTTCCATGCAGCCCCTCTCTCCCCAGCCCTCCCTCCTTTTGGTCGGCTCTTGGAACTTGCAGACACTATGGGTTTGGTCTCAATGTTTACAGTTAAGTAGGTTTTGTGCTATGGATATTTGCCACAGAAAACTCCCCCCCCCGCCTTCAGATTTGTTACTTTAACGATGTAAAAGGAGCATCCTCCTTAAGGAAAGAGAAGGAAGCAAATTAGATAGTTTTTTGGTTTTCACTCTGCATATACACATGGTTTGCCACAGACTCTAAATGCAGTCAGAATCCTGCACTGCAGATGGGAAAATGTGGTCTTTGCTCAAGCTTTTCTGTTGTGTATTTCCCTGTAGTGGGGAGTTCTGACTTGACTGTTTTCCGCAGAAAACTACATGAGTTCCTCTCCTGAGCAGCAGACGTTGTGGGCATAGGCGTCACTCACGTTGGAGGTGAGTGGGGTTCAGAAAAGACCCCTGTCACCGCTTTATAACTTGGAACACTGCAATATTGCTTTGTAGTTTTTCAAGCAACTTAAAAAAAAAAAAAGCTGCGCTAGCAGGCCGCCCGTCTGTGGGAAACGCGCGTCCCGGCTTCCTGCGAGGCCGCCGCGGGCCGCCGGCCGCCCTCTGCCCTGGGCGAGGCGGCCAGGCCGGCGACATTTCAGGGCCCTTGGCAGCCATTTTAGAGCCTGCCCGCGCGCGGCTCCCGGCTGCCAAGAGCGGCCGCCTCCGTGCCAAGACGCTCTTGGCAGTGGAGATAAACTTTGCAGAGATACACAGTCCAGAAATATCTTATAATTACAAAGCACAGGGGGCAGAGTGTTTTTACAATACAGCTGTGCTAATGTAAACATTTAATTTGGCAGCCTTCTCCACCCACTTTTCAATTAACCGGGTTTATGCAGATACTTTAGGTCTGTAATAAACTTTATTGCTACTTCTCTTGGAGCACAGTTTATGAAACACAGATTGGAGGGGCTTTTTTGGGGGGTTTTCCATCCATGTAGGAAAGCACATGGTGAAGGTTGTGTTGCCATGAAGGGGAAGTGTAAGCTTTCTGTCTCAAAAACTGCCACAGGCCTGGCTTAACTGAAACAGTGTCTTTAAGGAGAAAAATGTGGGGGCTGTCTCCTTTGGCTTCTAAAGCCTGCGAGAGGTTATTAATAGAAAGAGGAAAATCACTTATATAGCTACAAGAAAAGACACTTGTGTTGGTGATCATTAAAAAAGATAAATGTCCCCTGCAAGGCATGAGACTGTTTCAAGAGATAAATTCCCAATAACAGTTCTTACAGATATAATTATAATAATTGTGTAATCGCCGTGATAATTATTCTTATAGAGTGAAAGAAATAATTTTCTATCTAAAGTAGCATTCAACTCTTCAGCTCACAAAGCTAGTCAATAGATCCTTTTCAGCTAACCTAAGAAAATGGTAGAGGTCATGGAGTTTTAAAGCTAAATTTGGTTTTAATTGACATTGTGAAAAAGGAAGGTGTTTTTTTTTCATAAGGAATATGACATCACATTTCAGGATATCTCTTTGCATAGATTTGCTTATATGTTTCTCAAACAGATTAGAGAGTATCATATAAATGCCATACAGATGAATAGTTTGTTTTTTTTTTTAAGACAAAAGATTTTCAAGTTGTACTTTCCTGTCTTACCACTTAGAAACTTTGCCTTGGTTACGGTTTTTAAAAATTAGCTTTTCCTCTTAATGATGGATTTTCTTAATAGAAAACCATTCTTAAAATGTTTTCGCCTCAGGACTCCTTTTGAATCCCTCATTTAATCTGGCTCCATCACCATTCAATCTATGGGTGTGACCACAAAGTAATTTTCAATCTGAAGTCGTGTTTGACTGTTTGGCTACCAAAGCTCAACAGATCCCTTTCAGCTATTCTGAGAGATGGTGGAAGTCAGAGAATTTTAGAGCTGTGGTATCATTATTTTATAGTTTTGTTTCTTGCTGCCATAGCTGTTTTGTTATCGTATCACCTTTGTGCATTCTGCTTATCACAGCTAAACAAGGCATTGACAATGGCTTTTATTCTGTCAGGTGTCTCATTCATTAAAAACAGAAATCAAACCAAAAAATGTGTCACAGTGAAAGATATGTGTGTATTATGTCAATTTTATTTTCAAAGTATAATAATTGGGGGTACTGTTTATCAATTTCAAAAAACCCTTTTTTCTGTCAGTAAGTGCTGATGAAGTCAGCACAATGTGGATTAAATTATAAGCTGCATGAAGAGAGGAACAAATGGTGTTTTGGTCTGTATTGTAGATAGAGAGCTCAAGGGTTGATACATGGGAATCTTGTCACAGTCAAAGAGGTCGCAGTCTTCTGCAGTGAAGCAGCGAATGTGCCATCAGCTATAATGCAGTACTCAAGTCATATATTAGAGATAAGAGCAAGGAGTGGTGGGCCTTGGGGATGGCCTTCATAGCAGGGAGAAAGTAAGTTTAAGAAAAGATAGAATTCAAGGGCTTTGAAGAATGAATGAGGAGTTCATAGCTTTGAAGAAGGGATATTTTAGAAAGAGAAACCATGTGGGCAGAAGCATAGAGGCTTGAAATTGGACAACATATTCTAGGAATTTCCAGAGTGTGCTGGAGTTGACGTATTGGGAAATTGGGCATAGGTGAGAAAAGGGGTGAAAGAAGGTTGTCTTTTGATTGCAGTGGGCAATGAGACTAGGTTGAGGCCAGGTGATGAAGAGCAGATCATTATTGATTGTTCAGGGTAATAAGGAATCATTCAAATGTTTTAAAGTTTGAAGTGTGACTCCTGGTTGGCAGTGCAGAGGATGGAGTCTGCTTTCATTGTGAATAACAAATCCTAATGGTTTGAGGAGGCTGAGGCTATTGTTAGATGGGACATGAAGGCTCAGTGAGGGATTTTAGCAGCATTTCCAAAGGAGACAACGGGGTAGACTTAAGAGATAGAGTCTAGCCCAATGATTAAATGTAAGGCTTTAGGGAGATGGGGTTTCCAGATGTCTGAGTTTTCAGCTTGGGCCACTGAGTGGGTATGGAAGCTGTTAATTGAGGTGTGGAAGAAGAGTTGCTGAGTGTGCATGAGTCTTGTACTAGGCAACATGAGGGGAGGATTTTGCAGTTGAATAGAGAGGTTAGGCCTAGAAATAGAGATTTAGAATCCGTCACAAATGGGTAATATTTGTAAACGTGGAGCGTGTTGAGTTTGTTCAGGGGAACCAATAAAGACAAGATGGAAGGCCACTTGCTTGGTTGTCTTACAGATCATCAACATGCAAGCACCCTACAAATGAGGAGACGGCCATAGCGATTGAAAAGACACCCCCGAAAGACAGGCTTAGAATGAGCAAGGGTCCCTGGAGAAAAAGAGAAGGAGAATTTTTAGAAGTTGCGGATACTTATTGTCCAAAGTCAATTAGGTAGAGTTTGAGAAGGTCAAGGCAAGTTGTGATTTATAGAAACAGTGATTTTAGAGTTAGGACACATCTGTACTTATTGATTCTGAGAGCTTGGTATTGTGTATAAAGATTATTATTTGCTTAATTTAAATGGTAGTCAGGCAGTGTTAAGTTTTGCCCTTGCCTTTTACACCTCAGCATGTAACTTCATGAAACAGATTGTCAGACTGTGGTCCTGGGTTGCTTAAAGGATGGATTTTCTGTAGACCTTAAGAAATATCTGGTAGAAGACAATGGATTATGTTTATTTGTAATACCTCTCCTCTCCTAATTCTGTTGGAAATAGTTTTTTTTTTTTTTTTTTCCCATCTCACTTCACCGCTGGCTACTTGTACTGAAAATAGTAGAAGCGACTTTGAAAGTTGTGTGTGGATTTGGAGAAGTTATGAACAGTTTCACAGAAAATAAAAGGAAAGGTGCCCAACCTCTGAGCATACCCCTTTAATTGCTCTTACGAAACCTTCAGACATTCCCTTGGGGGAAAATTACATATCTAGTTCCAGGTCCCAAAATTTGCCCTGTTAACTGTAGCAGTGAGGTTTATTTGTACAGTCCCCTCTGTACCCGTTCTCTCTGTGTGACTCCCCAGTTGGGCAGTGAAAGACTCAGAAAATGGTGATATTATGCTAGAACATACAGATTCTATTAGAAAATACGTGCCAACTAATATGTAAATTAAAACAATAGCCTGCTGCAAACTGGCTGCACCTCTGCCGTCTCCTGGGATATCTTAGCAGGTTTTGTTAAGTCCTTTTTAAAAATACCTGTTGCCTTCAAATTGCCGAGGTCCATCTTCAACATGTAATGCCAACTTCACAGTTTCCTCTGAATAAAAATAAATGAGCAAGTAGAATGCTTGTTAGTTAAAATTGAAAGCACAACTATGTATGGCCCTTTCAAAAAGCCAAATGTACTAGACTCCAGTACGTTTTTACTTGGTTTTATCTCTCCAGCCCTTTAACCATCCTAAGATACTGCTTCACCACTTCCTCGAGGAAGCACAAGCAGGAGCAAATTAAGTTTCCGAAAGTAAAGTTGGATCCTGTTTAAGTAGATTAGGGTCTGGCATAGCATTTAATTTTATCAGGCATTTAAAGTGAAGGATGTACACTGTGGCCGTCTGTGACTTGCCAATTAGCTGGGCTTTCCCCACTGTTTCTGGTTTGGCAGGGACGAGGTGGTTCACCCTGCTGCACTGCTGCCTGCCAAGGACACATGGCCAGTTCCCGGCTTCCTGTCTTCCTCTTTGTGTCCTGGCCTTGCCTTCCAGGGAGCTGCCAAGACACCACTGCCAAAAATCTTCCTTCAGAAAGGTCAAGCAACCTCAAGTCACCTATGCCAATATTTGTGTTTTCTTTTAAATCCTTCTGTTTCGGTGCTCAACTTGGAGAAGAGTGTACAACTGAACATGCAGAGAGTGGAACCTGGGGTCACTTTGGATCACTTGGATAAAGCAACAGAACCCAAAGAATCCCTTGGCCAGTCCGGGTATGATGTTTCTGGTAGAATTCTATTTAAAGCTCTGTGAAGTGTGATAGAGTTCAGAATGGTTCAATGTGGATTTGGATGTAGTTTGCTTTTTAGGATTCACTATACACATGTGATTTTTGGCTGTAGCTGTCTCCTGGTGCATCTCGTGGCAGGGAGAGAAAGAGTAAAATGGAAATTGGTCTTGGCTTGAGGGCTGCAATTTTGTTTGTGTTTTTAGGACTCTATATAGTCACATGCTACTTTTGCTTTCCCGTTTGCAAGGAAACATCCTGATAAGCAGTCTGAGAACAGTGCACAAGAGAGTTTACCTGGGTGCCTGTTGAAAGTGCCACTTTCTTGGCTGAGGCACTGCTGTATGAATCACAGCCATTAGGAGTGAGGTCTGGGAATTTGAATTTTTAACAAGCATCGCTAATGATTCTGATGCTCACTAACTTGTGGGCTGAAGGTGTCACTGATTGTGAAATGATGATAAGGCAGGTAGCATTTATTGTCACCAAACAGCAAATTGTCCCACGTGTTTCCTTCAGTTGATCTTTTGGAAGACCTAGATCTTAATTTGAATCTTCAGATTGTATGCAAACCACCAACAACAAATGCTTTTCAGAAGATTGAAATTTTAAAAAATACTAATAATAAATGTTATCTAAAAATCTCTTGTTTGAACCCTCAGTTTTAAAGTTTTTAAAGTTTTTTCTCATGACACACAGGGCCACCACAGGTTGTATATAGAACAACCCTAGCTATCTTACCACCTGTAGCCCACTTGTGATGTTCTACAGAGTTATAGTGTGATGAGCCTAGAAACACCTCTCACTGAAAGAAAGTTCATGTTGCTAACATTTCAAAATTCCCACTGGTTTTCTTTAATTTGAAAAGATTCTATTGGGGGAATATGGAGCTCTTACAGTGCCTAAAACTGAGGGATTCTCATGGCTGTTGTCATTTAATCAAGGGAACACTGTGTGTTCTGCCTGTAGATTCAAGGGACGTTCAACGTAATCCCAGTATTCGCTTTTGGCTTTTCATGTGAAATTGTCCATAGCATTTCCTTACTAAGTAAGCTCTGTTTAATTTTCCTGTATCTTCTGATATGCTCTCTCTTTTGGTAAGGATAGCCTTGAGCCTTTTTTTTTTGGTCATTTTTTTGTAGCATTCCTAGAGTTATGCCTAGGTTACCTTTGTAATTTTGCCTTTTTATTCCCCCTAAACTATTTCCAAAATTTGCTAAAAAGCTGCAGCCTCAGGGACACCTCAGCTTTTCTGACATGACTGACAATCACTCCACTAATATGGAACACATGTTCTGTGAGAGTTTGCCGATAGTCTTGGTTCCAAATTTGCAACATCAGCATCTTCCATTGAAAAGAAACAGCATGTTTTTTCTTAAACTTCCCCTTTGCTTCCCCTTAAACCATAGTCTTTTATAACAGTAATAAGGAAATGTGGTTATGGGCATAATTGCCAAGAGGCAATTGTACCCCAGAGGACTGGCAGAATTTTCTTTTCTATATCTGAAGGCTGGGCTCCATCAAGAAGCTCCATTTGCAAATAACTCAATTAGAATAATCACAACAATGTCTTTATTTTTGTGGCAGCTTTCCCCATAGAGATCAAAGTACTTTGGAGACATCCTATCAAATTCATTGTTGTAATACCCAGTGGACTAGGATAAAAAAGTTTTATTATAGCTTGTTTGAAATAGGTGATTGAGGCAAAGAGAGGGTAAGTAACATCCTATAGGTCACAAAAAAAGTCAGTAGGGCAACTGCAAAGAATTCAGGTTTCCTGTTACTCTGCAAGTTATCAAGCTACATTCTTTCCTGGTCATTGGAAAGACTAAGAATAAAGAAAACCTCTTTTCAGATTGCATAACAATGTAGGTGAAAGTGCTTTGAAAATTGTAAGGCATTGTTGCTATCCTTATCACTTAGTACAAATGGACGATAAGAAAGAGCCTCACTGTCAATAGCTAGTTGTTCTAACTCATGTGACACGGATTTCTACAAATTCTTGGTTGACTGGGCCCAAATTATCATTCATCTCCATCATCAGTGAAAGACTAATGAAACCTTCCATCTATAATTCTGAATTAAATAATGCACTTAAACATTTTATAGCTCTTTACAAATTCTTAAACTGCCTAAGTTCCATGGGATTGATAGCAAATTTTGAATCATTTAAGAAGCCAATGACCAAAATTTCTATGGTTAGATACTTAACGAAGAGCTGATCTAAGTGTTCTGACTTTTCTTAGAGTTTTTACTCACGGATTCTATAGTTCTGAGGGGGGGTCTAAGGAATTTCAGCCCTATTTTTTAATGGGAATTGGAGATTTGGGAGTACAATTGCTGTGCTGCTGCTGCTGCTGCTGCTAAGTTGCTTCAGTTGTGTCTGACTCTGTGCCACCCCACAGACGGCAGCCCACCAGGCTCCCCCCATCCCTGGGATTCTCCAGGCAAGAACACTGGAGTGGGTTGCCATTTCCTTCTCCAGTGCATGAAAGTGAAAAGTAAGAGTGAAGTCACTGAGTCGTGTCCAACTCGTGGTGACCCCATGGACTGCAGCCTACCAGGCTCCTCCATCTTATGAGATTTTCCAGGCAAGAGTACTGGAGTGGGTTGCCATTGCCTTTTCCGTACGATTGCTACTTATCTTCTAATCTAATTTCAAATTACTACTCATCTTTCGATCTGATTTCAAAGAGCCTTGGAGGTCACACCCTCTGGGAAAGAGACGCAATTAATGTGATGTTCTTAATTATTATTGTTTGCTTAGTGATTAAAGTGGCATATTTTGGTGTAGCTCTATAAGTGTCCTCTGTACTGGTATTGGGGAGGGTCAGGAGTGGTAGGATTTCCTCCTGTGAACAGGAATCTCTTTTCCTAACCCAGGAGCTGAAGACTCAGAAGTATCCCCCAGTTATCAGACCTTGCCTTCTAATGGGAAAAATAAGAAGTTAGGCATAATACAAATACGTGATGTTTAGAAACTCTCTGTTTGATTTTCAAAGTTCTAGAGTAAGTTCCGAGTTCTTCCCTCTAACCCACATAAATGAAGTCATCTTTCCCTTATCATAGATCCTGCCTGTGCATCTCATGGGAAGAGAAATGGCCTTGAGACTATCTCGTCATCATTATACTTCTTGTTGTGTCTTAATGCTTAATGAATGTTAAGCTGAAAATGAATCCATGTGAACAGGGGAATAGAAAATAAAGTTCAACCAATGAGGCAGCAGCCCAGTGAAAGTCTTCTCATTTTTATAGTTTATATTGTCAAGCAAAGTCCAGAAATTATCTTCTTCTCAGAGATTATTTCTCTATTTCACATTCTTGCAAAATTAGCTAGACTTCTTTTAAATCCTGGTTTTACTTTATAAAGTATTCCTTAAATATACAGTTTGGTAAGAAATTGGATATTTTGTTAACAAGATGTAAAATGACAGGCATCATTTTCTTTTAAGCCCTCTTTCTTTCTTCCATTTCTTTCCCGGTGCTCCTCTCAGGCAGACAGTGGAGCTTTGCTGTCTTGTCTTGGGAAGTTGGTTTCAACCTTGCTGTCTGTCTTTGTTAGTTGGTCTTAGTTCTGCTTAGGTTAGTTGTAGCAAAAGTCCTCTTCTGGAAGTTGAATGGTCCAGTAAAGTAAATGAGTGGTTTCAGTTCAAGTCTTGGGTAGAGAGACACCACAGTTAGCACTCTGGTTCCTGCAGTATTGTTCCCAACTGACATGCCAAGGCTGAAGATTTCCATCCTGGTCAGGTGTAGCACATTATAAAGGAACTTAGAGGATGTCACACTAAGAGATTTACTCTTTCCATGAGACAGAGAGAAAGAACACACACATGCTGGATTGAGGTGACACAGCCCCCTTCCAGTATTAAACAATTGTTTCCTTATAAACGATTTCAGTGTTACTCTCTTCCGTTATATCTGCTGTGATGTTTGTAAGTGGATGGAGATTTTCTGTTTATTGGCTTCCAATCAGATCTTAAGATACATTGTTTGAAGGTGGAGATTAGTTCTTCTCGCTCTATCAGCCCATTGATAGGAGGGTACCTCTTTACACCTATTTCTGGGCCAGTCACTAATACCTCTGTCATAATTTCAGTTATCTGCTTGGCATAATGTAGTCAGTTCAGTTTCATTTGTTTTATCTTGGCACTGAGTTATAGATTCCTATGTGATGATTCTTAAATCACAGAACATTATATAGAGTATATTGGAAAAATTGGTGATAATTTTTTCTTTTTTTGGATTGCAACTTACAATGAAAGTTTAACTACAGAATACTATCTATATAGTAAAAAAAAAAGAAAAGAAAAATTTATTTACAGGGCAACAATGGAGAAACAGACATAGAGAAAAGACTTCTGGACATGGGGAGAGGGGAGGAGAGGATAAATGTATTGAAAGAGTAACATGGAAACTTACATTACCATATGTAAAATAAATAGCCAATGGGAATTTGCCGTATGGCTCAGGAAACTCAAACAGGGGCTCTGTATCAACCTAGAGGTGTGAGATGGGGAGGGAGATGGGAAGGAATTTCAAAAGGGAGGGGATATTTATATATATATATATCTATGGCTGATTCATGTGGAGGTTTGATGGAAAACAGCAAAATTCTGTAAAGCAGTTATCCTTCAACAAAAAATAAATAAAATTTAAAAACTGCTTAACAGTTATATTTGGCATTAGGCTTCCTACCCCTCATCCATGTTTCCAGAGAATCTCAAGGACTGTTTCTAGCTCATGGTCTCAACATTATTCTTACGGTTTTCAATGTCTATGCAGTATGTCTACTGTCATGTTATGGAGGTTGTCTTTTGGCTTATTCGTTGTACTAGAATTTTCTCATTTGAGATAAAGGGAAGGGATAGGAAAATGAAAAAGTAGAATTTATTACCCAGCTTATTTCATGCTCATTTTATGCCTATTTAGACTATAACTCATTTTCTTTTTTTCAATAAAATTTATTGAATTAAATTTACAAATTTCACCTCAAATGACAAAGATTGACTAAATACATTTCAGGCTCAGGTTTAGAAAAATGTAATAAACAATGATATTCAGTTGATGAACTCTCCATATGATGTTTGGTGGTAACTATCACAAACCAGGACAATAATGTTTAAGAAACAGGAAAATAAATGAGCACCTACTGGATAGCACAGGTAACACTGCTCACTGCTCTGTGGTGACCTAAATGGAAAGGAAATCGAAAAAACAGGGGTATATGGATTCATATAGCTGACTCTGCTGTACAGCAGGAACTAACGTAATATTGTAAAGCAACTATATTCCAGTTAATTAAACAAAATAATTAATTAAACAAGAGAAACATGAAAGTAAAACTTTGGTGGGGAAGAGTGGGAGAGTTCAAAATGACTGAGAGGAAGTAGAAGGACATGGCATCACAGTCAGGGCTGGCAGCTGAGTGTACTCCCGGCTACCAGTGTCATCCTGTGTTTCATCAGAAGTCGGCAACATGGATTATAAGTCGGCAACAACATTAATGCGGATGAATGCATTAGGTTTTCTATAATAATGTCCCTCTAGTGGGGTGTTACGTAACACACTGTAACATATCCAGCATATTCATACTGTTCGCCTTTATGATTGCAAAGTTTTTTTTATTGCAAAGTTTTGATATTTTGATATTGTGAGGAGTATGCATATACTTACCTGTGCATACAAACATAACCATCTTTGTTTTCTCCTATTTGCGGAGTGTTCCAGTAAAGCCTCATAGATTATGCAGTCCTGAGCATGTTCTCATTTTATGCCTGATGTGAAAATGCTGGATGTCAAGTGAGGGAGAAAGTAATGTTGAAATTATTTCTCTTTTTAAGTATGAGAGTGAAAGTGTTAGTTGCTCAGTCATGTTCAACTCTTTGCAACGCCATGAACTGTAGCCCATCAGGCTCCTTGCCCATGGACTTCTCCAGGCAAGAATACTAGAGTGGGTTGCAATTTCTTTCTCCAGGGGATCTTCCCAACACAGGGATTGAACTTTGGTCTCCTGCATTGCAGGTGGATTCTTTACCTTCTGAGCCACCGTTCAAGTGTATATTTCTTATGTTGATAGATGTCAGTCTGTAGTTAAGACAACTTTTTCATTGTCTCCACATGATACTCTTTGCAGTTCAGATAATTGATAAGCAAGTCAGAGTTGTCTGTGTCATGAGACAGAAATAAATATACAGTGTTCTATGAAAACAGTCAGGCTCGTAAACTGATCTAGTCAAGGAGCAGACAGTTATGTTTATAGGAAAGTCACATACACAAGGAAAAACCTAGTTATCATGTTATTTGTTAAAAATTAGATAGAAAGACCAACTCTGAGATGGTAAGAGGAAGACTAACTCTGAGATCATACACCTGGATGGGACCTGGATGAGTGGGTGGGAATATCAGATCTCCTGGAAGAGATGGATTTAGAGTTGGCATTGAAAGTCTAATTAGTTAAATTAATCTTTTTTAATGTTGATTATCTTTATGTGTTAGTATCATGCATTGTAAAAGACTGGAGTATAGCATTTCATATGTAGTACTGAATGGTGATGGTACTTTGTCACTTTTTAAAATGAGAATCCTAACAAATACCTGAAATGTATTAATATTCTAAATGATATAATATTTAATCCAATACTGATGACTCCATTACCTGACATCTATTTTAAAGTAATGAATATGTCAACAACACATGTATCTGTCAGGGTCCAGAATAATATGGCTCCTACCAGAGTCCACTAGAAAGAATAAAATAGGGGAGACCAGTTATAATGATGTTAGAAGGGATGAAAAGCCAGATGGCAGAGGCAACCCAGACAGCATCTGTACGAACCCACTACTGCAGCTAAGGCTGGAGGGATAAAGGGAAGGTGTGGTATTGCCAGAGTCCTTGGAGGCCACAGAGAGAGTGACCCACACTGTGAAAGCTAGAAAACAAGTGAGACAGCCATTGCTTGGAGTTACTTGTTAAAACAGATAGAAGGAAAGAGATACCTCCGCTTCTTTCTTCCAACTCTGCATTTCCCAGCTCCCACCAGTGCCTCTAACTTGAAGCCAGTTGCTAACAGAGCAGGGAAATGTAATTTGCAGGAACAGAGGGAGGGATGTCTCCAAGGACACATTACCATTACATGGCAATTCTGATTTTGGAGGTGGGATCGGGGGATGGAATTGAGGTGAGTTCAAAGCATTGATCTTGTGAGAGGGATTAAATTTGCAGGATATTATCCAAAGCCTTATCATACTAGGTTTTCTTACTGGCATTGAGTTAACTAAATTTTTTTTTAATCCTACTGGAAAATTTAGCCTGTATCTTTTCATCATAGTGTTATTGTTAGATGCTTTTGAAAATTCTCTATGAATGATCTTGTTGGTTAATTTTCAAATGTTAACATACTGTAAATGTCAGGAAGTATTTGATCTTTTCTAATTAGAGCCAGTCTTTAAAACCAAAACAACAGGTGACAGGCTCAATTGTTCCCATGCCAGTTAGTAGTGCTCACAAAAAATTATAGGCACCTTCTCCCTTTCCATCTTTTGGAGATTTTAAGAATGGGCTAGGAAAAGTTCAACTCCTCTTGGAATCAAGCAGTGTCTACAACTTGAAGATAATGATGTGGTTTCTTGGTTCTTTTGTGATTTTTGCTTCTTGGAGGTTTGGGTATGTGGCAGAGTTTGTAATTTGTTTTTTGATTGGATGGCAATGTCAGTTTTGAAATGGCAGCATAATAATCAATTTGGAAACTTGAACATTAGCCGTGTGTTATGTGCAGTGAAAGTAATCTTTGTTAGCATGGGAGATGAGGCTGCAGTGAAAAACTTGATGTTGGTCTGTGTTAAAATTTTGTCACATCTGGAAGGCATTTGATGTATAAAATTACATAGGTTTGATACCATTTAGGCCTAAGACATATGGATGGGACATTATGCAGAAACTTGTTCTTTTCCATATTCTTTAGCTTAGAGACTTTTGAATCATAAGGAGTCCATTTGAATCTCCATTAAAGATAAACTGAGTAAAATGACAAAATGGAAGGAATTTTGAGCACATGGTCAACAGCTCTGTGTCCTTATACTCCTGATTCCCTTCTTTAAATTGATTAAGCACGTGGGCCTGCTCATCATTTTTTCTTATTTTCTAAGTAACCATAGTTTTGGATTCCATGGTAGACTGCTGTAATAGGCTTTTTATTATTCTTAGTTAAATTTACCTGCATTTTTAGCTTTCCTCTTAAAAAGATCATTTGAAGCAATATTGCCCCATAAAATTATAACAAATGATATATCTGTTGGGTTATAAACTTTTTAGAGTTCTTTCAAACATATTATTCCACTTATTAGAATAGTTCTGACCTTGTCTTGAAAAAAAGAAGGAAAATCATATTCATTGGGTATTTTTTGGCTTTTATTTTATCAGAAAAATTTAGTTACTTTCCTCTCATGCACAGTTTTCATTTGCAGGAGGAAATACTCTCATCTGTTTCCTCATTTTATCCTTTAAGAAAAATGTTAGTTCACATGATGGTATTATTCAAGCAGTTTTATTCCTGGTAAATTAACTTTTGTCTGAAAAGAAGAGGACGTAAGTTCTTTGAACTACTTATGAAGGAACTGTTAGGACATTTAATACCATTATCTGCCACATCAGCAAGCTTCCTGTTTCATCAAGTGACTTCTCTGATTTTTCTTCCTCCAATATTATGATAAAGTTATTTTATAAACAAAAGTAGTATGAATGTCTGATGTACAAATCTGTACGTTGGTAGAATGTATATCATCTTTGTCTTACTCTGTTACTCTGCTAATGATTATGCACTTTTGATTAAACATATAAATTTATTTTTTTTATGAATACATATCATAGACTTCAGAGCCATGATTTAATAATAAAGCAAGGATGACTTATTGATGACATACAGCTAGTAGGGTATGTTAAAAAACCCCAGTAATTTCTTTTCTCTAAACTCATGTAATGATTTAAATATAAACATTTTAATGATGGGGCAAATTATATTTTTAACTTCAACAATGAAGCAGAAATCTGTTGAAGTGAAACATTTCTTTTTAAGAACACATGCCAGTGATGAAATGAGCACGGGAGAAAGTAAGAATATGACCCTCTGGTCATTGATGGCATCATTTGCCTGCATTTGTGGGGAGTTTGCAGACACTAAAAAATACACCATATGTAGATAATAACCAAACAAGTAAAAATTATGATTGACGACTGCCAATTAGAGTTTGAAAAAGATGAAAAGTATTTTAAGAGCTATCAGCCATCAAGGTCCGGTTCACTGTAAAGAGTGGTCCTTTTTTCATCACATATTGGTTGGACATCTACCAATGTCAGGCAGTGAATAAGGCTAATATGGATCTTGACCCTATGAATGTTATACTCCAGCAGGAGACCTGAACACTAACACAGAATGTTACCTGTGTTGTTAGGGTTTTCAAGGGGAAGTATAGAGTGAAAACAGAGGACAACTAGCTAGGTGTATTTTGGGGGTGGGGGGTGAGTGTGTGAAATTAAACCTTAAAGCATATTAAAAAAAAAGGCATTTCCACACAAATATTTATGCATATTTTCACTGTGACTAAAGCTAAAAGCTCTTACCTTTTTTAAATTCAGTTTTAGGTGATTGGGCAAGATGCAAAGTGATTCAGGCATGAAGTGGTTTGCTTAGGGTCAAAGCACAGGTATTGGTGGTTACTGAGTAGAACCCAAGAGTCTGACTCTCCAAACAATTGTGAGAAAACATGTCCTGTTCCCTGAGAAGAAAGATTGCCAGCAAAATATTAGAAAGTCTTACGTCTGGTTTTAATCTAGATAAACAACACTGTATTAAGTTTGAGAGAAATACAAGAAATGATATAGGGCTTCCCACGTGGCTCGGTAGTAAAGAATCCCCCTGCCAGTGCAGGAGACGCAGGAGAGGGGGATTCAATCCCTGGAGGAAGAAATGGCAACCCAATACAGTATTCTTGCCTGGGAAATCCTACAGACAGAGGAGCCTGGCGGGCTACAGTCCATGGGGTCGCAAAGAAAGAGTCAGACACGACTTAGCAACTCAACAATAACAACAAGAAGAAATGATATAGCACGGATGGGCCATATGTACCGAGAGTGTGCTATGTGTAGGACTTAGGATAGCGCATAAAGACCCCAGGAAAAAATAAAGCATATAATGAATTACTGTGCCAGGCAGAGTAACCAGTGCTGTTCAGGACACTGATGGTAAGAGCATTTGTTTTTTGCCCTGGTTTCCTTTTAAGAGAACATTTCAGACCAATAGGAACACAAATGTTGCATTCGGTTTATGTTGAAATTTTGCATTGATTTTTCAATTTGCCTCCACAGTTATGCTCTCGAGTCTGATGACATTCTGGTTTTCATTTTCAGATTCATATTTCACCAGCATTCTCTTTGCACTACATACCTTGCTATAAAATGCAGGTTTCGTGGTTTCCAAGGGGGAAAAAAAAGTATATTACATAGTATAGCTGAAATCCACAATGTTCCCAGATGGGAAAGACAGAACATTCATCTCATCTTTTCCTCCTGGATCTGGTGGGGTTTTGGAAAGGGCTTCATTGTTTTCATGTGGCAGAGTGCATTGGCAAATTGTTTTCTAAAGTACGCAGTGGCGTGTTCTTCTAATATTATAAGATATGGGCAGCATTTATGAAAGATTATAAATCTTACAACTCTCCTCAGAAACTTAAAATACAGCTGGAAATGTTTTGCTTCCAACAAACATGCAATCTTCATAAAATTGGAAAAGAAATGTTTTGAATAAATAATGTTTTGGTTTATTTCTCTCTAGTGTGAGATCTATTTTTTTTAGTCAAAACCATGCCATAAAACTCCTCCTTCTTCTACACGAACACCCTTGCCTCTGTATTTATATTTTGCTGGTGCATCTATTTTTTTTCAGTTTTAAAGTATGCCAGATTGCTTTTCCTTGTTTTTAAAGATAGAAAACTGGAATTCTCCCAGGGACTCTTTCCCTAACTAGGATGGTTTAAAACCGAAACAAGGATTGAGTCAGTTAATTAATTTAAATGAGATTACAGATCAAAAACATATTACACAATCTTGATTTAATTACTGCATTTTATTTACTTAATTGAAAACACACTGTAGAAAGTTAGCAATCTTGACAATGACCGGTATAGTATCTTTACATTCTATAAACTAAGGTCTTTGCAATCAAGAAGTTTAGATGATCCTGGTTGTGACCTTTGGTTCACTCAATCCCTGGATCAGTAGAGAGTCACTGAACTTAATCTTAGGCCAGAAAGGTCAGATACAATTATCCCTGCTTTCATTTGGGAGAGAGTTTGGTGCTAGTTAATTAAGCAGTGCAAACCTCTGGTCTGACGTGTTGGCAGGTTTCATACCTCTTGGCCAGGGGTTGTCCCATCTGCATTGGTGAAGAGTCTCCTGGCATGAGTAGATACCCTCTCAAATGGGTAGGTGATTTTTTTCCCCCCTTGAATTTCAGTGCCCTATATTCCCTGGCTAATCCATTACTTGTGACAAATTTTGGTCTTGAGCTCAAACAGATCCTTATTTTAATCCTTGAGATATGATGCTTTGAACCTAATCCTCCTGTTAAGCAGAAAGAGAAAGTAGCTCTTTAAAAGAAAGTTTAATAATAGAACTAGTGGAATGTGTAGGATAAGAAATAGAGGGGATAGTACCTATCTACTCTCTTGTTGTATATTTTTCTTTGGTTAAATAAGTTACTTTATCTGTAAGGAGCCTCAGCATAACAATTTTTTTAAATAGCAACCTTTTTAAAATCTCTGTGTTTTGCTATGTTGAAGATACATTTTAAAATCCATGTTAACCAATGTAAAATGAGGTCTGAAGGTATGGGTCTTCAGATGGAAAATAATATAGATTAAAATGCATGATTGAAAATATGTAAAAAGCCTTGTATTCCAAGTATTATTTTGAACCTGCCAAAAGTATTGGGAGAGATTTAATTTCTCTGCCTGCTCAGTACTGAGTTTAGGGGAATGGATACAGACTCAGCAAAAATATGTTGATGGCTCCATTAACAAAGTGACAGAGTTAACGACCACTTCTGGTGGATGGCTGGTTACCCGAGTTTTGCAGGGAACTTGATGCCGTATCGTGGAATGTCCTATTGAGAATGGACAGACTGAAGCACAGAGGGAAGAGTATGGGCGTTTTGCCGCATGTTTCTATGCTTATGAGAGATAAGGAAGCACTTAATTGTCCCAAGGTTCTTTATGGTATTCTGATAACCATTTAGGAGCAGAAAAAGGAAATATTGCCAAACTCTAGTTTTGTGCCATCCTAGTTGATGAAAGAGCCCTCCATGAAAACTGAAGCTATATAGATTTTTTACTGTACTGGTGAAAAAAAATACAGCAAATTATGTACTTAGAATTTTGATTACACAAGCTAACAACACCAGGGAAATCAGTGCTCATAGAAAGTAAATCCCAAGAAGGAGGCAGGACAGTTTACACAGGGATAGGGAGGTTTGTAGGAGAAGAATAGTTTTCTCCTCTCTCCTTGTAAAAGAGGATGGTTTTTGTCTTACTTTGTGTTTTCTTGTTGTAAAGTACATGGATTTGTATCCCTTCCTTCAGGTTTTTGTTTGTTTCTTACATCGGCTTTCTCTTAAGTTCTTCCTGGCATACTATATATGTAATTTATAAAAATGTTCCATTTTAGTATGTTGGTAGTTAATAATGTTTTGGAGAAAAAAAGGGGACTATTCTAAGCCTTTAGAAAACTCTTGTGGTATTCTTTAGTTGACAATGGGCTGTTTCTTTACCTGCTTAAAGCAGAGGAAGATGACAAAGGGGCCCTTTATCACATGATGACTAATTTTAGTTCTAGCAGGAGGCTATCTGTAGGTTAACAGGTTACAGTGTGGATTTCATTTACTCTTCTGATATCCCTTGATATAAAAGCTATATTGCTAGACAGTCACAGAATTTTAGAGCCAGAGGGACCTGACAGGCTACCTTTGCAGCAGCTTCTTTGCGCCAGAATGATTGTATATAAAATTAATGCCTCTCAAGTGTGGTTTTCTGTTGATACTCAAGTCACGGTGTCAGAGAGTAAAATGAATTCCTAAAACAAGCGTCACCTTCGGGTGGAAAGACAGCCTGTACAGAAAGATCATCAAAAGCTTCTTGGCTTCCTTCTTGCTTCCTGGAAACCCCCACAAACATCTCGTCCTTTTTGTAGGAGAAAGCCAAACATGAATTTCTGTCTCAAAATACTTCCTCTTATCTACCCCCTCCCATTTCCAAATATTTCTTCAAAAGTTAAAGGGAGAACTAAGACTTACAATAGGCTGGGAGACCCACGCTGGGAATTGTGTCTCTCTCCCCTTTTCTTGTTACAAAAGGTTTATCTGCTTGATTCGTCTTTTTTTTTTTTTTTGTGAATAATTTCTAAAGACATTATTTATTCTAAATTGAAGTATAATTGATTTACAACTTTTCACGTATACAACAAAGTGATTTACCTATACATAGACATATTCTTTCTGAGATTCTTTTCCATTGTAGATTATTATAATATGTTGAATATGTTCTCTGTGCTATATAGTAGGTCCTTCTTGGTTATGTATTTTATATATAGAAGTTTGTATTTGTTAATTCCAACTCCTAATTTATCTCTCCCCTACTCTTTCTCCCTTTGGTAATCATAAGTTTGTTTTCTGTGTCTGTGAGTCTATTTCTGTTTTGTAAATAATTTCATTTTCAGCATTTATTTTTAGATGTTTCTGCATTGAGGAAGCATGCCTAGTTTTTCTTTTATTCTAGTCTTTCTTCTTTGTGCACCTCTGTAGTTTATAGACAAATTATTTTTTGTTCATTTGACAAACACATCTGTGAGACACTATAGCAAAGATTAGGGCCATGAAGCTAAGCAGGCAGTAGCCCTGCCTTCATATAGTTCAGAATCTGAAAGGAATGACCTCAGCATGGAGGAATTTAGGGGGGAAAAAGACAGACAGCATGTGCAAAGACTCAGGGGCATCAGTGGAGGTTTGGCACACATAGAACTGAAAGGCTAATGTGTGACCCAGGTGTCAGCAGGGGCCAGATCAGAGTGCCTTGAATGGCATCCTAAAGTTCTTGAAGTTTCTTTCTCTTATGTATTGTGAATACATGTAAGAGTTTTAGCAGGGAAGAAGCTTAAGCAGTTTTAGGTTTTAAAGAGATTACCTTGGTAGTAAAGAGGAATATGTATTAGGAAGATGTGAGATCTGTTCATTTTTCAAGACCCTGTTCCTGAGGTCACCTCCCTCTGATATATTTTATGACATGGCCTTACCTGTCATTCATCAGTTCAGTTCAGTTCAGTCGCTCAGTCATGTCCGACTGTTTGCGACCCCATGAATCTCAGCATGCCAGGCCTCCCTGTCCATCACCAACTCCCGGAGTTCACTCAGACTCACATCCATCGAGTCAGTGATGCCATCCAGCCATCTCATCCTAGTGGTCCCTTTCTCCTCCTGCCCCCAAATCCCTCTCAGGATCAGAGTCTTTTCCAATGAGTCAACTCTAAGCATGAGGTGGCCAAAGTACTGGAGTTTCAGCTTCAGTTCATTCCCTCCAAAGAAATCCCAAAGCTGATCTCCTTCAGAATGGACTGGTTGGATCTCCTTGCAGTCCAAGGGACTCTCAAGAGTCTTCTCTGACACCACAGTTCAAAAGCATCAATTCTTCGGCACTCAGCCTTCTTCACAGTCCAACTCTCACATCCATACATGACTACTGGAAAAACCATAGCCTTAACTAGACGGACCTTAGTTGGCAAAGTAATATCTCTGCTTTTGAATATGCTATCTAGGTTGGTCACAACTTTTTTTTCCAAGGAGTAAGCATCTTTTAATTTCATGGCTGCAAATAGGAAGAACCAATTATTTCCTCTTGATATACACTCATAGCTCCTATCCTGGAGGGCATGGCAACCCACTCTACTGTTCTTGCCTGGAAAATCCCCATGGACAGACGAGCCGGCTGGCTACAAAGAGTCAGACATGACTGAGCAGCTGAGCACAGCACAGCACATAGCTCTTTATCATAGTGTGCATTTAAAAAAAAATTGTGCATTTCTGTCTTAGCAACCTCTGAACGTCTAAAATGTGTACAATGTATAATCTTCTTTTTGAAACAATATTTTAAGGGTCAATAATGAAAATTAAATGGAAACTTAATACATATTATGGAGAACTCATTATGTTCCAAACATTAGTAACTGGAATACAGAAGGTACTCCATAAACCTTATTGATTCTCATTTAATTAATGCTTATGTGAATGACCTTCAAAAATATCTTTCACAGTTGAGATGATCCAAGCATGTCAACTGAGTTCATCCCCTTCCACCTCTGCCCACTGCTCGCCTCCCTCAAGAAAGTTAGTACTCAGTAACACACATTTAACAAGTTATTATTTATTTATCTTGTATATTTAACAAACATTTTATTGGACTTCCACCAGATTATCAGTAGAACACTAGAATTTCCTTTGTTTAGCAATGAGAATCCAAGCTAAATATATTTTTAGCTGGCTTCTTTCTAAAGCATCAGTTAGTGTATGGACATCAGTGAGAGTAATAAGTATTACAATTTCAGTTAGAAAAAAAGGGTATGGATTTTAAGGATTTTTAAATTTCTGAAGAAGGTTTTGAATATATTGGTAAATGATAAAGGGAGGAGGGAGATTAGGAGAATGTAAAATTCCCAGAAATCTTTAATTGAGTGAAATGTCATTTGGCTTTGCCTGATTATGAGATTGCTTCATAACCATTCCAGAGGCAGAGTGTCTTAATGGGTGGCCCATGTAGAGAACTCATGTCTTAATAGTTGCCATGTAACTTTGGACAAGTCATTTAGATCACTTAAGTATCCCAGGATTTTCCACAAAAATGAGTCATTAGAGAAACTTGGTTACTTCTTAGGTGAAGCTTAGATAGTAGAAGAACATGAAAGATTGGCTGCTTTTTAAAAAGGAGTGGATACAAGGATTGAAGGAAAGTTAGTAAGTGTCATGTGTAGATGAGAACCTTTCTTAATTCTGAAATCTTTAATTTGGGGGAAGAGAAATTGATTGTTTAAAAAGCATTAATTTAGATATGGCTTCATTAACTGTTCTTTTTCCTAGAAAAAATACATTGTGTTTAATTCACACTTTTAAGACACAAAGATTGAGTAGTAGGAGTTTTATATGTAATACAAAATATATTTCAGTCCTACATTCTGTCAAGTCAGAAAGAGACAAAGAAGTGTAAAAGATATAGATTGAGATCAAGGACGAGAAAACAAAATATGAAAGGACTGATAGGACTGGCTTGAGTCTGCTGCCTTCAAGAGCCCTTTGCCTCTTTTTTTCTTACGGCATCAGTATCTCAAGACTCTGTGCTGGTCAGTTCACAGTCCCCATTGTGACCACCCTCCTTCTTCAAAGACTTCTGTCTTCCAGAAGGTAATTTTCACTCCTGACTTTTGAGAATGACAGCTCCCCGAGAGCCTCAAAATGACAGCAGTGACTTCCTCCCTTTTTGGGAGAGTGGGACCAAGGTATTTACAGAGGAATTCAAGAGGCACACACTTGCCCATCTGGACAGATTTAGTCATATCCCTTTTTCCCTTTCTTCCTGAAAGTCCATTAAAAATATTAGTCATTTTTTGAATGTGTCCTTTTTATGTTTAATAATATCTTTTACATAATTGTGTAAGAGGTGTCTGACCAGTACTTATTGTTTATATAATAAAATCTTAGCAGTGATTCTGTAAATTAGGTAGTATTAAAGATGAAGACCCTACAAGTTAAGTAATATCACACTGCAACTGAGGGACAAAGCTGGGATTCACTATAATACATGAAGTGTGGGTACACACACATTCGCACACACAACTTGAACAAATGGTGGAAGCAGTTAAAGAAAACTTTTGAGTGTAGAGTAATTTGACCTAGGTGGTGGATTGGAAGGGTTTTAGATGTGGTCTGAGTAATTCTTTCTCTGAAGTTAACCACAATAACAGTTCATTTTTGGTTTCTCTGCCAACTGCAACTCCCTGGTTACTTCCTTTTCCAGCAGTTGGAATTAAGTGACCACCAATATGAGGTGACATAAGAGTTAAGAATAGATTAGAGTTAGAATTTACTGTTGAAGAAGTAAGTGTTCTCCTGCTCACTCCTTGAGGGGGCCTCTTCTGTGCTTTGGGGATCCCACTTATGCTATTTTACTTCATGAGAAGGCACAGACATTGGAATATGAGGGGAAAATCTATCATTGTGTGTCAGTAAATGCCAGATTATTTTAGAAAGTGGCATTGTTAAAAGCAAGTATACGATTCAAATTTAGGGTCTACTTCAGCTTTCTGTCAAATGTTTGTGGGGTTGTTTTGTTTTGTTTTGTTTTTTAGAAATTTCATCTTTTTTTCAGTTGGAGAAGCTGTTGTCTGCAGTTGTTGCAAATGGGGGAAAAGGGTAATTTGCAGCAGAAAAAAACAGAGTTTCCCAAAGGGCTCTTATGGTAACAGGGTGTGTCATTGTTCTAATGGAATACTTTCTTAGGAATGGAAGAGACCTTAATTCTTTACTGGTCCAAACTTCAGCAACAAAATGTTGGGAAAGAATTTTGTGCTCTGTTTTGAAACTGGTTAACTAAACCTGCTGAGGCTCACCTGGAACATACAGCTCCTGTATCCTGCAGATAGACAGCCTTAATCTGCCTCCCATTGTGTTGTCACAAAGATGGCATTAACCTCCTTGAGGAATGAATACCTAGACTTTCATAAATGTGAAGAGTAGCTTTTAAACATGAAACATGGGGAGTCCCTGGTCAATGGGTACACTGTGTAAGTAGAAACTTCTAAAAATGTTAGAGTCACTTGAGAAATTAAGCTGGAATGTAGTATCAATTCTGAGGGACATTTGTCAGAGCAACTCGAGGCAGAAATAGCTGAGGCTATAGCAAAATTGTGTAATTTATCTTTTTTTTTTTAATGTAGCTATCATACTCCATGCTTGGAAAGTAGCCAGTATTGTGCCATCTTTTATGGGCAGAAAGAAAGAGAAAGATTGATCTAAGTTAGAAGTCACTGAGTCTTGCCTCAAAACCAGAAAAACTAATAGAATTCATGGGAAATGAGACAAACCTTTTGAAGAGAATCTTATTCTCTTTGACTGTCTGGAGATGACTCTAGCCAGAACTCAGACTGCAGTAGTAGTCCTTAACTGGTTTCATTTCCATTTGGGAAAATTAGAAATAAATTGGAAGATAATGTGGGAATCATTAAATATATTTACTAAGATGTTATAAAAAGTGTTCTAGGGCAAAAAAAAAAAAAAAAGGAGGGAGAAAAAAAAGAAAAAAGGCAAGGGTATGAGAAGAAAGGGAACAGTTCTGATTTCAGCATTAAATCTAGTTAGCAGGCATGAGGCAAAGGGCAGAAATAAAGAACCAAGTTTTATACAAAGTGAAGTCACTCAGTTGTGTCCGGCTTCTTTGCGACCCCGTGGACTATAGCCCACCAAGTTCCTCTGTCCATGGGATTCTCCAGGCAAGAGTACTGGAGTGGGTTGCCATTTCTTTCTCCAGGGGATCTTCCCGACACAGGCATTGAACCCAGGTCTCCCGCATTGCAGGCAGACGCTTTAACCTCTGAGCCACCAGGGAAGCCCATTTTATAGAAAAGCAAGTCAAAAGGGTGTCCTTGCATTTAATAGTAGAAGCAGCAATTGCAGTATGTTATTAACTTCAATGGAAGAGCAGAGTAGCCCTGCTGAAAAACACCAGCATAAGATGTTTCTGCTTAAATGAGACTGGATCCCTCCCTGTCTTAGGTGTAATGGCCAGGTTTGGGGAAAGAGACTTTTGTCTGTGGCCACTTGTCACATTTGTTGAAATTCACTATCAGGTTCAAAATTGCCTTTCCTAGGCAAGCAAAGAAAGCTTGCTGAATCTGAGCCATCCAGCTCAGTGCATTCACAGCCGTGAACAGGACATTGAGGAAGACACAAAAGAAGTAGACAGAATCTCTGCCTCTGCTTAGGAGCATGCAATTTAGTTGGGGAGACAAAACTAAATGCTAGAACCAATAAAAGAAGATTACAAAGCAACTTACAAGTAAGTGTATAATAATATGGCACAAATGACACAGATAAATGCAGAGGGGACATAGAGGAAAGAGGAGTGAGCCAAACACAACAGTGTCAGATTAGTTAGGAAGGCATGTTTCCTAACAGTACTGTAGCTTCTATGTTCCTTTCTGTATCACTGATGAGGAATAACGTGGGATAGGAAATTCAGATGTTCGGCATTGATCTCTTTCTCCTTATCTGCCGAGTCTGTCTGTCTATCACAGATGGAAATTAAATTGATCCAACAATTTACTCTCCACAAAGCCATGTTGGTTTCTACCTAGTAATTTATGCTTTTCTTGGTGTTTGCAAATCGATTGCTATTATGGGATGCAGTCAAATCTGGGCCTGGATCCAGTAGGTTGGGGGATTATTGGAGTGGATATGTATGTATGCACGTGAAATCCTGGAAAAATGGACTCTAGTTTCTGTGTATTTTTACTCGTTGGATAAAAACACTTTCAGGTTTTTTGAAAAAGCATGTTCAACTGCACTCAAATTACATTTTTAGGGAATGTGTCTGATTTGTTTCATATTGCTCCTGACAGGCCTAGCCTTCAAATCCCTTCAGTGGCATTGTTGCCAGACCTTTTGTTTTAAAAAAGCTTTTCCCTACCCCATGAATATTATAGATCTCTACATTTTTTTTCCTCTCGACAAAGATTTTATATATTTTTATATATATATACACATACACGTGTCTGCAGATTTTCATGTAGTTTAATAAATAAAATATTGCTGCTGAAAGGCTTAGGAAAATATACTTTATTTAAACACTTGACTTCATTGTTCTACCTTAAAAAATTTCTTTAAGTCCTTCGGAGGATTGTGAAATTCTTTCAAAACAAATTAAAAAGAAAACATTTTCTGTGATTTCTTTACAGATTCTGGACAATCAGGAAGTCCAAGCCACAATGATCCTGCCAAGAATCCTCCAGGTAAATATGTGTTCCAGGACGTTTGCAATCTGACATTGTTGGAGAACAAAGGTACCACTGTATAGATAAACACCCCTTAATTGGTCAGCTGCCTATTTTGTTCTGGAGGGCAGGTATGATCGGGACAAGATGTGATTCTATTCAGACCCTTCACAGTGGCAAATACCTCCACATTGGCGTCATGAGTATGTACCTAACCACTAATGTTTTACTTTTTGTTGGTGTTTCTTTGAAAATGAATATGCATGTATTTTATAGTTAGTTGTGTATCCTTCAGGTGCTAAAAGGCACTGCTGTTTGAAAAAACAACAAGCCTTCTTTCTTTTAAAATGCACAAGAAAAAGTAAAACTTTTCATACTCTTATTATAATTTATCAAATCTCATTACTTTAAAAGGTGGGCTCTGGTGGTACATGATTATGTCTTCATGAGGGATTTTTGCAAAAAAGTTTTTATTCCATAAGGTTCTTAATAGAATTCCCAGAATCAGGAAATAATGAAAATCAGGCTTTTCCTTTCATGTAATGTATGCCCAATACTCTCTTGGTTTTCAGAAGTTGTTTCAGATCTAAAACTGGCTTTTATAAGAAATCATACTGTCTTTATGATTTTGTTTTTCCTAAGTTTGAAGACATAGAATTTTGATGTGATTTAAGAGTAGTATCTTTTTCATGAAGTAAAAACTAGTGCAAAGAAGAATTTCTAAAATTTTAATCAAGAGATTTTTAACTGTACCTCTGACTTTAGTAAAAGAATGCTCTAAGAATAATGTAACGAAAACAAAAGCAAAAAAAAAAAAAAAAAAAATTCAAATCAATCACATATACCCTCCACGTCCCAAAAGGATCTCATGTGTCTTTTCATTGAAAATAAACCCCAGATTTATAAAAGGTAATGATAAAAGTTTCCACAGGTCGACCCAGTTTTAGGTCCTTGATTGCCTGATCTTCCTATAATAATACTTAGCTAATGTGAAGTTGAAATACCTGAAAAATCCTCAAAACTACAAGAAAATATGTCAGAACAGTCTTGCTTTAAAATGATATTAGAAAGATATAGCAAGTAAATACATAAGTAAAGATGCAAAGTCAATACATTTTTTCTTACTGAAAGACTGAAGGCAGGATTCTTCCTTACCTATATTTTGTTCTTTATTTTTATCTTAGGAAAAGTTTTTTCACCGACATATTAACTTCTTCTATATTGTACAGGATCATATTATATGACAAAAGTAGTATATCCTTCAAAGATAAAAAATCTCTAGTTATAGATTAAAATGTATACTAAATAACTTTTCATAAAATATTGTACAGGATCATATTATATGACAAAAGTAGTATATCCTTCAAAGATAAAAAATCTCTAGTTATAGATTAAAATGTATACTAAATTGATTTTTCTTTACTTTCATCAAAATCACTTAATATGACTACACATTGCTAACAAAACATTCAAAAACTGAAAGGATTTAAATGTAATTTCCAGTTAAAATGAGTATTTTATTTTCTGTGTGGATGAAACCACAAAGGTGAATTATTTAGAATATACTAAACTTTGTCAGAAATTTTCTAAGTTGAAAAAACTTATCAGCTTGCGGTGTTTTCAACTTTATTAAAATTTCTTCTTTTTAGTTGACTAACATTTTCTCTGTGTGGCATGATAACCAAAATGAATTGTATCCAAACATTTTTAAAAACCTTCATTACTCATTTTACAAAGAACTGGGAAGGAGGGAAACCTTTACTAGAAAAAGAGTAGATAAGTATTGTAAGTCAGACTAAACAAAGGATATGTTCTTTGCATTTGAATGACAGCTTGGTTTGAAATTAATAAAGCTGTTATTGTTTGAAATGCATTTCTGAACATGTACAGAAAGACTCATGCTCACTTAAAAATGTTCTGTGCTTGAGCTGAATGAATAATCTCAGAATAGTTATGCAATGACAGAATTTGATTTTTCAGTATTTGTTGAGAAGCTTGCTTAAATTTTTCCTTTACTACATTCAATGTAACAGTTATTAATGTATCTGTTTCCACATAATAAGACTAACAGAAACAATCAAGATAAAATGTCTCTATTTTTTTTTCCTATTAAATTTTCCTTAGAAATCAACCTTTTGAGAACTATGTCTTAAGACTGGAATGTTGTAGGTAAATGCATACTATGATTAGTTGAATACTGTGTACATGTAAATTGTACATTGGTTACCAGTTTTTTCAGAGATAGAATATAATAAAACATAAAATATCAAAATTAAGTGGTATAAAACTAGAATTTTCTTTGATGATTCAGAAGCATTCCGTCATTTTAACTTGCTTTGTATATCATTATATTTTGGTCTAATAGTAGAGATTATGAAGGAATTCTGTTTGATAAAAGTAAGAGTTTGTTCTGTAATACCTTGAAATAAATCAAGCCATTAGGAATATTAAATAGTTTCTAATTGGAAATGTGAAAAATCATAACTTATTAAGATTATTGTTTTGCAATCAATAGGGATAAATAATACTTATTATTATAAGCTCTTTTCATAAATATAAGCCTGTTTGGTATTTTTAGAGCATAATTTATCTCTAGGAGCTTCTGTTCAGCTGCTTTCTGGCGTTGGCTGAAGTATGAAATCTCCGAAGTTCACATTTAGTATAAGAAGAAGGGTCTATATCTTTATGGACAAATTCAATTTACTACCAAGGCAATGAAACAGTCCGATCACTTTGCTGTTTGTATTGTTGTAACAAAGGGAAAGTAAACTTTTGAGAAAGATTGCCTTGAGTGGGAGCACTGTCTTGTCACTGCTAGTTTTCCACTGGGAGATGAGCAACCTCTGGACATTGCCACCTTCTTCTTCTGTGTTTATTGCATAACAGCTTGGGAAGGGACAAAAATTCAAGATCTTTTCAAGGCAACGTCTTTTTGAAATCTGTTTCCCTCTGTTGACGTGAAGGTGGAAATCACATCCAATCCTCCTATAAATACAGGTGCATGAGTCTCCCACAAATAGGGTATCCCTCTGCTTGGATTTTCTCCAGCATCAGACATGACTGTCTGACATGGAGACACTTCCTTGCTGATTCAGAAGAACTTCTGAAACGTGATTTTGAAGCTCTTTATACTGTAGTATGGAGTCTACAGGTAGGCTTTTAGTTTTTAAAACTAAAACTGGTGTTTAGTGTTGCCTTCTTGAGATTTGTATTTAGTGAGCAAACTAGTCACAGGTGTTTGAACAAAAGGTATACATTTTGGGGGAGGAAGAATATTTGATACTTACTATTTTTAAATGCATTTAAATAGTTTTTTTATTGAGAAAAAATAGAGATGTTTTACCTTGATTGTTTCTGTTTCTTTTTAAATAATAATATAATATTTTTATTATTTAAAAGTACAAATAATATTTAATGTTATTTATGTCAAATAAATTTGTCACCTTATATCCTTTCTGGATAAAAATGGAACTAAAGAAATACTTGAATAAGTTAAATAGTCTTAGTAGTATTTCCTTATAATATTAATATTTTGTGATTTAATGTTTTGTGTTTATTCTTTGTTACATAATGGAGATGGGCACCATAATCTTTTCTGGGATAAGGTGCCCCAAAAGCCTGACTTCGTCCAAGGACATGACAGTATTATTTTGGTTAAGAAACAATAGACTACTTCATTTTTTGTATGATTCACATTTTTCTTATTTATTTTGGGGTCAAAAGTTATATGTTATATCTAGGTGCTTCTTTTTGAACAGTAAATCGCTTCTAAGCAATAGAACTGCAAGAGTCCTGTCTCAACTATAGAGAACAACTGTTGTGGACCAAAAGAGAATAAACCATTAATTAAGGAACTTAGACACAGACCTAATTTTATTTTGAATGATTAAAACCTCCACTTTCACTTTTAGAAAGTGTGTGATTGGATTATATTCTTTTGAAATGAACTTTGATGGGCTATATTATTTTGTGTCTCTATATTCCCTGGGCTATGAACTTTAGAGTTCCCAATCTCAGTCTCTTGCCCAGTCCTGGGGTAGTTGCTCTCTGAGGAGAACAAGACAGTCTCAAAGTTGGATTTTGCCCCTCAGTCAGCTAGAAGTGGATGCCTGCCTCATTTTGGAGTTCAAGAAGAGTGTAACAAGGAAACATTGAATCGTAGGACACGTTTTGCAAATTCTATACTGAGGGCTTATGATGCATTCTAAGTATCACTAACTGGAGCTTTCTTACCTAGAATGACATGGACTTATCCTACTTTTCCTTTTTGCAAAATTTGTCAGATGCTTGTATTGTTTTGTGAGGTGCTTTTGCATGTAGTTTGGCAAAATCTCTGGCAACTCTTAAGATCATACATTGGGTAAATGTCAAATAGTTTGTCACTTTATATCCTTTCTGGAATAAAAATGAAACTAAATAAATAATTGAATAAGTTAACTAGCAATATGCTTATCTTGCATTTAAGACATTATTTGATGTTTATATAAATTCTATATTTGAGAGATCATACAGTATTTGCCTTTCTCTAACATATTTCATTTTAGCATAGTGCCCTCAAGTCCATCCATGTTGTCCCAAATGGCAGGATTTCATTCTTTTTTTGCCTGAATAATATGCTATTCTATGTGTGTACCACATACATATCACAATTTCTTTATTCATTTATCCATCTATGGACACTTAGGTTGTTTTTGTATCTTGTCTATTGTAAATAACGCTGCAGTGAACATGGGAGTGTGTGGTTTTTTAATTTTGTTTTCATTTTCTCAGACAAAAAATCAGTGGATCATATCATAGCTCTGTTTTAAATTTTTTAAGTGACTTCCATTCTCTTTTCCTTAGTGGCTGCCCCAATTTACAGTCCCACCCTTTTCTCCATATCCTCTCCAACACTTGTCTTCTCTTTTTCATAATAGCCATTCTAACAAGTTCAAGGTGATATCTCATTGTGGTTTTGATTTGCATTTCCCAGGTGACTAATGATATAGTGCATATTTTTATGTATCAGTGTGTATCTCCTTTGGATCAGCTGTTTTGATTCTTTTGCTATTGAGTTGTATTATGTCTTTATATATTTTAGATATTATACTCTTATCTGATATATTCTTTATAAATAGTTTCCCCCATTCAGTGGGTTGCTTTTCATTCTGTTGATGATTTCCTTTGTTTTACAGAGCTTTCTAGTTTGATGTCGTCCCACTTGTTTATTCTTCTTTTGTTGTTGTTGCTTTTAAAATCTGGGTCAACAACAAGGAGTTTACTGTGTTTATTCTAGAAGTCTTATGGTTTCAGGTTTTACATTCAGAACTTCAATCCATTGAGTTAGTTTTTTTTTTGTATTTTATTTTATTTTAATTAATTTTTATTTTTTAGTTTGTTTTGCTTTACAATACTGTATTCGTTTTGCTATACATTGACATGAACTCCCAATCCTG
>SJXQ01006425.1:125232-204899 GCA_006408695.1 Aepyceros melampus
CATCCCACCCTCTCCCTCTCCCACAGAGTCCAAAAGGCCATTCTATACAACTGTGTCTCTTTTGCTGTCTTGCGTACAGGTTTATCATTACCATCATTCTAAATTCCATATATATGTGTAAGTATACTGTATTGATGTTTTTCTTTCTGGCTTACTTCACTCTGTATAATCGGCTCCAGCGTCATCCACCTCATTAGAACTGATTCAAATGTATTCTTTTTAATAGCTGAGTAATACTCCATTGTGTATATGTACCACAGCTTTCTTATCCATTCATCTGCTGATGGGCATCTAGGTTGCTTCCATGTCCTGGCTATTATAAATAGTGCTGCGATGAACATTGGGGTACATGTGTCTCTTTCAATTCTGGTTTCCTCGGTGTGTATGCCTAGCAGTGGGATCGCTGGATCATAAGGCAGTTCTATTTGCAATTTTTTAACAAATCTCCACACTATTCTCCATAGCGGCTGTACTAATTTGCATTCCCAACGACAGTCTAAGAGGGTTCCTTTTTCTCCACACCCTCTCCAGCATTTATTGCTTGTTGACTTTTGGATCGCAGCCCTTCTGACTGGTGTGAAATGGTACCTCATTGTGGTTTTGATGTGCATTTCTCTGATAATGAGTGATGTAGAGCATCTTTTCATGTGTTTGTTAGCCATCTGTATGTCTTCTTTGGAGAAATGTCTATTTAGTTCTTTGGCCCATTTTTTGATTGGGAAATTTATTTTTCTGGAATTGAGCTGCATAAGCTGCTTGTATATTTTTGAGATTAGTTGTTTGTCAGTTGCTTCATTTGCTATTATTTTTGAGTACAGTCAGATAGTGGTCTAGTTTCATTCTTTAGCATCTGGCTGTCCAAATTTTCCAGTACCGTTTATTAAAGAGACGGCCCTTTATGCATTGTATATTCTTGGCTCCTCTGTTAAAAATTCAGTTTCATTCAGTTCAGTAGCTCAGTTGTGTCCCACTCTTTGTGACCCCATGGACTGTAGCACGACAGGCCTCTTTGTCCATCACCAGCTCCCGGAGTTACTCAAACTCATGTCCATTGAGTTGATGATGCCATCTAACCACCTCATCCTCTTTCATCCCCTTCTCCTGCCTTCAATCTTTCCGATCAGTTCTTTGCATCAGGTGGCCAAAGTATTGGAGTTTGAGCTTCAAGATCAGTCCTTCCAATGAATATTCAAGACTCATTTCATTTAGGATTGAACTGAACTGATGGGACCGGATGCCATTATCTTGATTTTCTGAATGTTGAGCTTTAAGCCAACTTTTTCACTCTCCTCTTTCACTTTCATCAAGAGGCTGTCTAGTTCCTCTTCACTTTCTGCCATAAGGGTAGTGTCATCTGCATATCTGAGGTTATTGATATTTCTCCCAGCAATCTTNAAGTGTCTTTTAATTTCATGGCTGCAGTCACCATCTGCAGTGATTTTGGAGCCTGGAAAAATAAAATCTGACACTGTTTCTACTGTTTCCCCGTCTATTTCCCATGAAGTGATGAGACGAGATGCCATGATCTTCGTTTTCTGAATGTTGAGCTTTAAGCCAACTTTTTCACTCTCCTCTTTCACTTTCATCAAGAGGCTCTCTAGTTCCTCTTCACTTTCTGCCATAAGGGTGGTGTCATCTGCATATCTGAGGTTATTGATATTTCTCCCAGCAATCTTGATTCCAGCTTGTGTTTCTTCCAGTCCAGCATTTCTCATAATGTACTCTGCATATAAGTTAAATAAGCAGGGTGACAATATACAGCCTTGACGTACTCCTTTTCCTATTTGGAACCAGTCTGTTGTTCCATGTCCAGTTCTAACTGTTGCTTCCTGACCTGCAAACAGATCGTGTCCAACTCTGTGCGACCCCATAGATGACAACCCACCAGGCTCCGCCATCCCTGGGATTCTCCAGGCAAGAACACTGGAGTGAGTTCCCCTTTCCTTCTCCAACCTAAATCTCTAAAATGCCCATGAGACAGCTCATGCAGTTGAGTATCAAAAAATAAACTGTCCAATCAAAAAAAGGGAAGAAAACCTAAATAGACATGTCTTCAAAGAAGACATACAGATAGCCGGAAAGCACATGAAAAGGTGTTCAACATCAGTAATTTGAGAAACAAATCAAAACCACAATGAGCCACTACCTCATATCAGTCAGAATGGCCATCATCAAGACATCTAGAAAGAGTAATTTTTGGAGAGAGTGTAGAGAAAAGGGACCTCTCCTAACACTGTTGGTGGGAATGTAAATTGTTATAACCATTATGGGGAACTGTATTCAGATTTCTTTAAAAACTAGATACAGAACTACCATATGATCCTGCAATTCCATTCCTGGGCATACATCCAAAGAAAAGTATAATCTGAAAAGATAACGAGCACCCCAGCTTTCACTGCAGTGAAAAGCTGCACAACAAGCCAAGACATGCAAGCAACGTAAATGTTCATCAGCGGAGAAGCAAAGAAAGATGTGGTACATATACGCAATGAAATAATACTCAGCCATAAAGAAGGACAAAGTAATGCCTTGTACGGCAACATGGATGGATGTAGAGATGCTCATACTGAGGGAAGTATGCCAGAGAAAGGCAAATATCGTTCGATTATCACTTGCATGTGGAATCTAAATTAAAAAATGGTACAAGTGAATTTATTTATAAAATGGAAACAGAGTCACAGATACAGAAAACAAGCTTATGGTTAAAAGGGGGAATGACGGACTATAAACCGGGAGGTTGCGATTGACGTATACACACCATCCATATAAAATAGATAATTAATAATGACCTCCTGTATAGCACAGGGAACTCGACTCAGTACCCTGTGAGGACCTATAAGAGACAAGAATCTAAAAGAGAATGGATGGATGGATATGATTCACTGATTGACTTTGCTGTACCCCTGAAACTAATACAACATTGTAAATCAACTATACTCCAATAAAAGATAGAAAAAAGAAACAGAAGATGTGTTTTAAACTATTGCTCTGCTGCTACTGCTGCTAAGTCACTTCAGTCGTGTCCGACTCTGTGCGACCCCATAGACGGCAGCCCACCAGCCTCCCCCGTCCCTGGGATGCTCCAGACAAGAACAAGGGAGTGAGTTGCCATTTCCTTCTCCAATGCATGGAAATGAAAAGTGAAAGGGAAGTCGCTCAGTCATGTCCGACCCTCAGCGACCGCATGGACTGCAGCCCACCAGGCTCGCTGTCCATGGGATTTTACTCCAGGCAAGAGTACTGGAGTGCGGTGCCCTTGCCTTCTCCATCCTACATTGGCAGGTGGAATGACCATTAATTTTCTCAGGAAAAAAAAATAGAAGCAACATAATGTGTATCTATAGCAGATGTAAAAGTTAAATATATTCCAAAAAATAGCATAAATGGTAAGGGGGGGAAGTGGGGATATTGCGATAAAGTCTTCATGCCACCTGAAGTGTTACAATAGTGTTTGTAGGTAGATTTTTAACTAATAAAAGGAGTATATTCTAAACCATAGGACAACCAATAAAATTTTTAAGAGGTATCTATAATAAGGGGCGTTCTTGATGTCTCAGATGGTAAAGAATCCACCTGAAATGTAGGAGACCTGGGCTCAATCCCAGGATTGGGACGATCCCCTGGAGAAGGGAATGGCAACCCACCCCAGTATTCTTGCCTGGAGAATCCTATGGACAGAGGAGCCTGGCAGCTACAGTCCATGGGGTTGCAGAGAGTTGGACACAACAGAATGACTAACACTCATCAACAATAATAACACTTCGACAGTAAGGCAACAGCAGGAGAAAGTTGAACCATAAAAGTAATTTATCGAGATTAGCAAAATCACTGATATATCATGAATTTAAAAAACTGGACCTCTGTAGGTGCTTTAAAATCTATACATTTAAATATATAGAAACAAGCATGGAAATCAAGGATCCAGTCTAGGTTCTAAGGGTCTCCAGTCTCAATAAAATGCAAAGAATAACCATTTATCTTTTAAAAATGAAGATAAACTTATAAAAACAGACACTAGTTGCAAACATAACTGAAGATCTGAAAAAAATAAGCTACGACCGTAGGCACCCCTTTCTCGTGAACACGTTATCTAATCAAGAAGGTCACGTTAGCCATTGAGCAACTTAAGCTATTGATTCAAATTCACTTTCACACCGAATCACTCATTCCTGACCTGCGTTTTTTCAATCCTCTATTCTCTTTGACCTTTCATTACTGATATACAAAGGGAAAGCTTCTCCAGCAAAAGCTCGGTAAAAGCCATTTCATTCTATTTTGATCTTTGAACCTGAGTCAAATACATCAGTGCAAAACTAAATGGTCAGCCGGCTTCATCAGCATCACATGGACATTCCCCACGAGAGAAAAATCAGTCTTAAAGCTCCTTAGAAGGACCTGCAGTAGCTCAGTCCCCACTATGGAAACAAATTTAAAGTCACTCCAACATAATCGGAGGTTTATAGAACAAGACTTGTTCATAATTCCACCTCTTGTAAAAAGAACACAATGTTACCATCTTTCTCCATCTCTCCATCCCTCCAGTAATCAGTGATTATGTAATATATTCACCTTTGGGCTCCAGAGATATTTATAGATCTATGTAACCACTGGTTCTAAAAATTAAATAAATAAAATCTAAATTAAATGCAGTTCTAAATTAAACTATTTCCATTTCTAGTCATGATAAATTGAAGCAACAAAGTAAACCGGTCACAATATACTCGGTGGAAGAACAAGAGAGTCATTAAATTTCCAAAATATGTTTCAATGTACTGATTTAGGACACAGTTACAAAAAAGGTCAACTCAAACGTTCATTTCCTACTTAATTTTTTTTTCCCCAAACAAGTCATTTCTGAAACCATACAGCTCATGGAAACCGTATTTAATTTGGAGACTTCTGAGTTTTCTGTTAATCCATCAGCAGATACTTATGATGGTGTTCATGCAAATATCTGAGGTGACAAGATGTTTAATACACCCCACATGACATTCCCCTCCTGATTCTATCCTCAGCCATTTATATACACGGATATGAAGTGAAGTGAACTGAAGTGAAAAAGTCGCTCAGTCATGTTCAACTCATTGCTACCCCATGGACTTGTCCATGTAATTCTCCAGGCCAGAGTACTGGAATGGGTAGCCTTTCCCTTCTCCAGGGGATCTTCCCAACCCGGGGATTAAACCTAGGTCTCCCGCATGGCAGGTGGATTCTTTACCAGCTTAGCTACAAGGGAAGCCCAAGAATACTGGGGTAGGTAGCCTATCCCTTCTCCACAGGATCTTCCTGAGCCAGGAATCAAACCAGGGTCTCGTACATTGAGGACGGATTCTCTACCAACCGAGCTATGTGAAACTGCCAATTGGACTTGCTTTGACTTGCAAAAGGGCAATGTCATAAGGCTCAGCTGACAGTCTTAGTGACCTGGACAAGCAGCAAGACATTCTTCCTCTTGTTTCTTTCATCTCTAAATTGTTGATTTACCAGATCATGTCTGAGATTTTTTTTTTTTTTTTTTGGTCATAAAAATGCACATGCGTGATCCTAAAAAAATGAGAGATGAAGACAACAACCCAAGAAGCTGACAGTCTATTTCCAGAAGGTAAAACATACACACACAGAGACACACACACACATCCCAAATACTATAGATTTGTCCAGAGAGTAGAGTGCCCCAAAGTGTTAGGGGTTTTTGGGTTTTGGTCAAAATTTTTGGTGAGAAAAGGGAGACGGGAAAAGTGTTGAAACATATCTCATTTTCTGAGGCAATTTCTGTTAAGATAAAAGAAGTCACCTCCTCGTTTCAGTTATCTGCTTTGGGACGTATCGGGATTATTTTTTCAAAGCTGGGCTATCTGCTTACCACATGCCTGCATAAATAGCAGAGAGTGTCAGTAACACTTACATAACCAAGAGTTATAAGCCTTGGCTATAAATCTCCTGTCTTCCTCATATCACCAACACCACAGAATACACTTTCTCCAGAGTTGCCTAAGCCATCAGTTTTCCTAATAATTCCCAAACTAGAATATAGCTGTCCAAGACTTATCTTTCTACCACCTTTTCCAAAAATTGATAATATGTTATCTTTCCAGAACAACTGCCTCACTCCATCTTATTTCTGTTTTCATTTTCCTGTCTTCCAACCCAAGATAGATGGTTTCTGCTAATTGAAAATTCTTACAGCAAGCTCCTGAGGCCTGACAGAAGCCAACCATTTTGATCCAGTGACTTCTCATCTGCTGAAAACAGACTCAACAGTTTCTTCAATTAAGATTTTTTAAAAAGTGAAATGTTAATTGCTCAGTCACATCCGACACTTTGTGATCCCATGGACTGTAGCCCACCAGACATCTTTGTCCGTGGAATTCTCCAGACAAGAATACTGCAGCTGGTTGCCCTTCCCTTCTCCAGGGGATCTTCCCCACCCAGGGACAGAACCCACGTCTCCTGCATTGCAGGCGGATTCTTTACTGTCCCAGGTGCCAAAGAAGCCCCTTAAAATGTTAATCGCTCAGTCGTACCTGACTCTTTGCAATCCCATGGATTGAGTGATCTTCAAGGGGGCAGAGGAGAGGAACATGACATCAGTGATACTTAGAAAAATGAGCAGTAATATGCTCGAGAAGGTCACAGCTGAGAGCTACTTCAATATTCACAGCTTTTTTAAATCTCCCTTTATTATTCTTGTTATTCATTTCAAACTTTGAGAAAGCTGATCACAGATAAACTCCTATGACCACACACTTGCCTAGGACATCTTTCTCCAACAATAAGTTCGTGCACGCATACTAAGTTGCTTCAGTTGTGTCTGACTCTTTGCAACCCCATGAACTGTAGCCCACCAGCTTCTCTGTCCATGGAATTGTCCAGGCGAGAATACTAGAGTAGGTTGTCATGCCCTCCTCCAGAGGATCTTCCCAACCCAGGGATCAAACCCACATCTCGTAAGTGTCCTGCGTTGCAGGCAGATTCTTTACCACCAGCGCCCCCTGGGAAGCCCTCCAATAATAAGTGAGTGAGTGAGTGAGTGAAGTCGCTCAGTTGTGTCCGACTCTTTGAGACCCCATGGACTGTAGCATACCAGACCCTTCTGTCCATGGGATTTTCCAGGCATGGGTACTGGAGTGGGGTGCCATTTCCTTCTCCAGGGGGTCTTCCCAACCCAGGGATCGAACCCTCATCTCCCACACTGCAAGCACACGCTTTACCATCTGAGCCACCTGGGAAGCCCTCCAAAAATAAGTAACCTCACCTAATTTACTTGAGTGCCTTTTGCAACCACACTGACCCTGTAAGGCAGCCATGGCCTCAAAGCCTGAGGAACATCCGTCCGTTCAGTCGCTCAGTCGTGTCCGACTCTGTGACACCATGAATCGCAGCACACAAGGCCTCCCTGTCCATCACCAACTCCCAGAGTTCACTCAGACTCACGTCCATTGAGTCCATGATGCCATCCAGCCATCTCATCCTCTGTCGTCCCCTTCTCCTCCTGCCCCCAATCCCTCCCAGCATCAGGGTCTTTTCCAATGAGTCAACTCTTTGCATAAGGTACCCAAAGTACTGAAGCTTCAGTTTTAGCATCATTCCTTCCAAAGAAATCCCAGGGTTGATCTCCTTCAGAATGGACTGGTTGGATCTCCTTGCAGTCCAAGGGACTCTCAAGAGTCTTCTCCAACACCACAGTTCAAAAGCATCAATTCTTCTGCGCTTCTGCAGTCACCATCTGCAGTGATTTTGGAGCCCAGAAAAATAAAGTCTGACACTGTTTCTACTGTTTCCCCATCTATTTCCCATGAAGTGATGGGACCAGATGCCATGATCTTCGTTTTCTGAATGTTGAGCTTTAAGCCAACTTTTTCACTCTCCTCTTTCACTTTCATCAAGAGGCTTTTTAGCTCCTCTTCACTTTCTGCCATAAGGGTGGTGTCATCTGCATATCTGAGCTTATTGAGATTTCTCCCGGCAATCTTGATTCCAGCTTGTGCTTCTTCCAGTCCAGCATTTCTCATGATGTATTCTGCCTATAAGTTAAATAAGCAGGGTGACAATATACAGTCTTGACGTACTCCTTTTCCTATTTGGAACCAGTCTGTTGTTCCATGTCCAGTTCTAACTGTTGCTTCCTGACTTGTATACAGGTTTCTCAAGAGGCAGGTTAGGTGGTCTGGTATTCCCATCTCTTTCAGAATTTTCCACAGTTTATTGTGATCCACACAGTCAAAGGCTTTGGCATAGTCAATAAAGCAGAAATAGATGTTTTTCTGGAACTCTTTTGCTTTTTCCATGATCCAGCGGATGTTGGCAATTTGATGTCTGGTTCCTCTGCCTTTTCTAAAACCAGCTTGAACATCAGGGAGTTCACGGTTCACGTATTGCTGAAGTCTGGCTTGGAGAATTTTGAGCATTACTTTACTAGCGTGTGAGATGAGTGCAATTGTGCAGTAGTCTGAGCATTCTTTGGCATTGCCTTTCTTAAGTATTTGTTCTGAGGGTGGTGAGTTGTATTGCCCACGAGGTAATCTACTTTTAAAACTGTTGAGTAGATCACAGTGCAGTGAATATGCATGAGTGTCTCAGATAAACTCATATACCAGAGGTGATTTACTCAGCGTAACCAGGAACGGACACCTCAGAGGTAATTTTCAGGCACTGCTACTGTTGTTATTGAAATAGACACGAGAAGGCACATTAATTAAAGACATTAGTGCTGTTTGATACACGTGTTTGTGAAGCAGGAAGTGTAAGATTCAGCAAACTGGGTTTCCCTGGTGGCTCAGATGGTAAAAAATCTGCCTGGAATACAGGAGACCTGGATTCCATCCCTGGTTGGGGAAGATCCTCTGGAGAGGAAATGGCAACCCACTCCAGTATTCTTGCTTGGGAAATCCCATGGACAGAGGAGCCTGGTGGGCTGCAGTTCATGGGGTCGCAAAGAGGTGGACACGATGGAAGACATGTGCATGCATGCTAGCTACATTCTCAAAATCCCTGCTATCTAACGTTTTCAGTCCCCTTCAGCATTGCCCAGAAGACTAATAACATGTTGATTTCCTCAGGAGAAGTCTGAACCTTTTAACAGCCTATGTGTGATTGGTTCTCACGTTATGCATCAGTCTGACCAAGACTTAGTTGGTCAGAATGCTGAGGACCTTTGAGTAAACACAGGTAGGCTCTGAGACTAACAACTTTTACTTTCATTGGTCCTAACTCCTGGCCATTGGTTGCAGGCGGGCCTCAGTCTTCCCTGCCCTCCATGAGACAGGTATTCCAAACGGAGCTCCTGAAATCATGATGAAAAGGAAGTTGAAAGAAGTTAGTAAATTCTCTCCCATAAGATCAAGCTTTGAACCTCTTATCAGGTTGTCTCCTACCCTGGGGCAGCGCGATACCTAGTTCTTGTATGTGTTTGAGGTTGGGCAATGGAGAGAAACTGAGAAGGAAAATGACACGCAAGGGGACATATTAGTAAAAAAGAAAAAAAAAATGGTCCCCTTAGACTAGTAAGATTCGGTGATGCACCCGGAATGGCTCAGAATCAGTGGTTAAACCCGCAAGTGGTCTAGAACTCAGAGAGGTAGAAGCTCAACCCTGGAAACTTTGTGGCAACCCCGATCACACAGGTAATGACTTTTAACAAAATTTGTCATTTTGTTTATAACTTACAACAGTCAATATTAGTAACAGTATAAGCTGTTCGGTTACATGATTTCTGTTCATAGATGTACATGAATGCGTATTAGAAGGCTTACGCAACATGGGTATAAAGCATTTTATATGCTACAGAGAGTTCCATGTCAACTGAGTTTAAGACAAGTCGGGATTAACATCAAACAAGCGTACTGGGGATTCTCATATGCTCATATTCAGTGAAATCCTCAGTGGCAACAGAAGAGGAAAATACAGAAAGAAAGCACTTTCCGAAAAATACTTCACCAGAGCAGCTATGTGGGCAGTTACAGTTTGATCTGTTTCTGTGAGGTGGAACACACTTTGGGCAGAGCTGATTCTAGGTATGAATAGTACCTATCATGAAGAGTGCATCATGAGAAATGCTGGGCTGGAAGAAGCACAAGCTGGAATCAAGATTGCCGAGAGAAATATCAATAACCTCAGATATGCAGATGACACCACCCTTATGGCAGAAAGTGAAGAGGAGCTAAAAAGCCTCTTGATGAAAGTGAAAGAGGAGAGTGAAAAAGTTGACTTAAAGCTCAACATTCAGAAAAAGATCATGGCATCCAGTCCCATCACTTCATGGGAAATAGATGGGGAAACAGTGGAAACAGTGTCAGACTTTATTTTGGGGGGCTCCAAAATCACTGCAGATGGTGACTGCAGCCATGAAATTAAAAGATGCTTACTTCTTGGAAGGAAAGTTGTGACCAACCTAGATAGCATATTCAAAAGCAGAGACATTACTTTGCCAACAAGTGTCCGTCTAGCCAAGGCTATGGTTTTTCCAGTGGTCATGTATGGATGTGAGAGTTGGACTGTGAAGAAAGCTGAGCACCGAAGAATTGATGTTTTTGAACTGTGGTGTTGGAGAAGACTCTTGAGAGTCCCTTGGACTGCAAGGAGATCCAACCAGTCCATTTTAAAGGAGATCAGCCCTGGGTGTTCTTTGGAAAGAATGATGCTAAAGCTGAAACTCCAATACTTTGGCCACATCATATGAAGAGTTGACTCATTGGAAAAGAGTCTGATGCTGGGAGAGATTAGGGGCAGGAGGAAAAGGGGACGACAGAGGATGAGATGGCTGGATAGCATCACTGACTTGATGGACATGACTCTGAGTGAACTCTGGGAGTTGATGATGGACAGAGAGGCCTGGCGTGCTGTAGTTCATGGGGTCGCAAAGAGTCAGACATGACTGAGCGACTGAACTGAACTGACTGAGTACATATTATTATTGGAGAAGGCAATGACAACCCACTCCAGTGGTCTTGCCTGGAGAATCCCAGGGACAGAGGAGCCTGGTGGGCTGCCGTCTATGGGGTGGCACAGAGTTGGACCTTTGTGACTTAGCACATTATTATTCCTCCTCCTAGTAGACAGACTCTTCAACATCAGGGAAACTGCAATATGAAGCATGTGTGGCCCTGTTATAAAGGAATGGAAGGAAAGAATCGGTGAAAAGTTGTTCTGAAATATCTGTAGGCCACTGGTATCAAAGAAAATAGAGAGGGGTGCAAACATTCAGCCTCAGGCAGTCAAGGAGACGAGCTCCCCTCTTCCCACCTTATGTTGACTCCTATGCCAGGGAAGAAAGAGACAGGCTCAGGGCGCAGGTCCTATCCTCATCACCACACAGTCCAGGCCCCCAGGACCCTAAGTCCAGCCAGGTCCGGGGTTCGGCAGGAGGAAAGAGTTTTTTACATCAGTCAGAAATTTAAGTTCAAGATGGACAGCACCCAAGGCTTGCTGCTGCTGCTGCTACTGCTAAGTCGCTTCAGTCATGTCCGACTCTGTGCAACCCCATAGACGGCAGCCCACCAGGCTACGCTGTCCCTGGGATTCTCCAGGCAAGAACACTGGAGTGGGTGCGCCAAGGCTTAACAACCAAACAAGAGTCTTTCAGGAATAAAAACTCAACGTTTAGTCACTAAGTCATGTCTGACTCTCTGCGACCACATGGACTGTAGCCCACCAGGCCTCTCTGTCCATGGGCTTCTCCAGGCAAGGATACAGAAGTGGGTTGCCATTCCCTTCTCCAGGGGATCTTCCCCACCCAGGGAGCAAACCCAGGTCTCCTGCATTGGCAGGCGGATTTCTTACCACTGAGCCACCAAGGAGGCCCAACCTCAGATATGCAGATGATAGCAGAAAGTGAAGAGGAACTAAAAAGCCTCTTGATGAGGGTTTAAAAAGTAAGATGGCATAAAAGACATCCCCAAGAGATTTCACACTGAATAGAAAGAGGGGCAGAGACCCCCATGATGGCTGTTACTGGAGGAAATAGAAGTACTTTCCTGCTTATGACTCATTTGAAAAGTCCCTGATGCTGGGAAAGAGTGAAGGCGGAAGGAGAAGGGGACGACAGAGGATGAGACGGTTGGGTGTCATCCCTGACTCCATGGACATGAGTTTGAGTAAACTCTGGGAGGCCTGGCATGCTGCAGTCCATGGGGTCGCAAAGAGTCGGACATGACTGAATGACAGAACTGAGCCGAACCAAACTGAGAATCCTCAGCCCTGCCCAGGACCCTTCCTAAATAAACCAAGTTAACACCTCTGAAGTCCTCTCCAACTCAAAGTCTATGAATTTCTCATTCCTCCTCTCTAGACAAAATGCTTTAAAGTGCCTAGCTTGCTCTAAGCCAACCTTGCCAAGAAAAGCAAACAGTGGTGTGCATGGCACAAAAATTTTCCACAATTTGACTTCTAATGTCAAGCTGTTCTCTTGCTGCAGAATCCTAGCATTCACGCTTAAGCTTTCCTTTCAAGGACAGTTTCCCTTACACTCCATCTCAGTTAGGGAAGGCAGAGAATGACCTGACCTTCAGGCTTCTTCAGCAGGAGTCATCTGTGGCTGAAACAGTCACAAATTGTATCTCCCTTGGGAAGGCAGAGAATGACCTGACCTTCAGGCTTCTTCAGCAGGAGTCATCTGTGGCTGAAACAGTCACAAATTATATCTCCCTTGGGAAGTAACAGAGCTAGGCAATACAGTGAGCCAGTGGGGAGAAAGAGTTTGCCTATCTCCTGGTACTCTGTTGCTGCTGCTGCTGCTAAGTTGCTTTAGTCATGTCCAACTCTGTGCGACCCCATAGATGACAGCCCACCAGGCTCCCCCGTCCCTGGGATTCTCCAGGCAAGAACACTGGAGCGGGCTGCCATTTCCTTCTCCAATGCATGAAAGTGAAAAGTGAAAGTGAAGTCGCTCAGTCGTGTCCGACCCTCAGCGACCCCATGGACTGCAGCCTTCCAGGCTCCTCATCCATGCGATTCTCCCGGCAAGAGTACTGAAGTGGGTGCCATTGCCTTCTCCGGTACTCTGTTAGCTTCCTTCAATAATGCACGGCTGATAATTGGAAAGATTCTTTTTTCCAAGACTCTTGGCCACCTCATGTGAAGAGCTGACTCATTGGAAAAGACTGATGCTGGGAGGGATTGGGGGCAGGAGGAGAAGGGGACGACAGAGGATGAGATGGCTGGATGGCATCACTGACTCCATGGACATGAGTCTGAGTGAACTCCAGGAGTTGGTGATGGACAGGGAGGCCTGGTGTGCTGCAGTTCATGGGATCGCAAAGAGTCAGACACGACTGAGTGACTGAACTGAATTGAACTGAACTGTCCCTTTTTAAAATCTGGCACAAGTAGGTGTTTGCTGGTTTTGTCTTTGCTGTGATACAACTGACTTAGAATCACAAATTAGGCGTCTCCCATCCTCTGACACTGTCGGCTGATACAAAGTATTAATGAATATGGTAATGTACCTACAGATCAACAGGATTTCCCCAAATTCAGGGCTGTCCTTCACTGTTTGCTTTTTTTTTTTTTAATGGAGATTGGTTTAGTGCAGAAATGTTATACTGACGGCTTTCATTTATTCAAAGTCCTAAGAGTGTCATCCTAAGATTTCCAGACCTCCATGCTTCTTAGGTAATTTTCAATTCTCTATGTTCACCCTCTATGAGGGTGAAGAAGCCTAAAGGTCAGGTCCTTCTCTGCCTTCCTGTCTTCAGTGTGTATGTGAGACTGCTCCTTACCCTGCCGATTTAGCGTGTAATTTCTGAATGCGAGAATTCACCTTTATCTGTCTCTGTCTATCTCTTCTATGGCTTCCTTTTCAAAAGAGGCTTATATCCCAAGTGGTTTACAACAGGGTCCCTCAAACCTGTCAGTCTGGGCTTCTGAAGCTAGATAATCCTTTTTCTTCTTTTAACTTTTAATTTTACATTGGAGTATAGCCAATTAGCAACGTTGTGACGGTTTCAGGGGAACAGCATGTACGACCCAGCCATACATGCGTCCTTTCTGCCCAAAACTCTCCTCCTATCCAGGCTGCCACATGACACTGAGCAGAGTTCCCTGTGCTGGACAGCAGGTCCTTGCTGGTTCTCCATGTTAAACCAGCAGTGTGTCCATGTCCATCCCAAACTCCCTAACTATCCCTTCCCCCATCCTTCCCCCTGGTGACCATAAGGTTATTACAGAGTATTGAGCAGAGTTCCCTGTGCTGTCCAGCAGGTCCTTGCTGGTTCTCCATGTTAAACACAGCAGTGTGTCCATGTCCATCCCAGACTCCCTGACTGTCCCGTCCCTTCCCCCATCCTTCCCCCAGTGACCATCAGTTTATTACAGAGTACTGAGCAGAGTTCCCTGTGCTGTCCAGCAGGTCCTTGCTGGTTCTCTGTGTTAAACACAGCAGTGTGTACAGGCAACCGTAAGTTCATTCTCTTAAGTCTGTGAGTGTCCCTGTTTTGTAAATCCGTTTGTATCATTTCTTTTTAGAGTCTGCATATAAGAGGTGTCATAAGATTTTTCTCCTTCTCTGACTTACTTCACCTAGTGGGACCCCCTCTAGGTCCATCTGTGTTGCTGCAAATGGCATTATTTTATTCTTTTTTAATTGCAGCTAGATAATCCTTTGCTGTCAAGGTCTATCCTGTGCAGTCAACGTGGGGAACCATCCCTGCCTTTACCTCCTAGATGTAGTATTCCCTGCCCCCTCCCAGCTGTATCTCCCGATATTGTCAAGTGCTCCTTGGGGAAAAGGGACAGAAATCACACACACACACACACTGAAATCGCCTGCCACATAACAATGGGGAATGGGTTCCTTGGGTCCCTCCACTGTCTTTTGTGGGGAACACAGTCACCCAGGCTGCCAGATGAAGCGCTTGCTCTGACACCAGCCCGGGGTCACCCTTAGGATGTGAGCAGAGTATAAGTAACGCCCGGAGAACACTGACCCTCTTCCTTTGGAGCCACAGTCAGCCAGGAGTCCCTTTGAGCAGAAAGACCGGGACATCTCAGATGACGTTCCAGGAGAAGAAGCCAGGGCTTGAAAGCAGGTGATGGCATTTAGGTGCCAGGCAGCTCGGGGGAGGAGATTCAGGAAGACTGGGATAACGCAGGTGCAAGATATCAAAGCATGAAACAGAACCCCCGAGCTGGGAGCTTCAGTTCCATTCAGTTCAGTTGCTCAGTCGTGTCCGACTCTTTGCGACCCCATGGACAGCAGCACGCCAGGCTTCCCTGTCCATCACCAACTCCCAGAGTTCACCCAAACTCATGTCCATTGAGTCAGTGATGCCATCCAACCATCTCATCCTCTGTCATCCCCTTCTCCTCCCCCCTTCAGTCTTTCCCATCATCAGGATTTTTTCCAATGAGTCAGCAATTTGCATCAGGTGGCCAAAGTATTGGCGTTTCAGCTTCAGCATCAGTCCTTCCAGTGAATATTCAGGACTGATTCCCTTTAGGATGGACTGGTTGGGTCTCCTTTCAGTCCAAGGGATTCTCAAGAGTCTTTTCCAACACCAAAGTTCAAAAGCATCAATTCTTCGGCACTCAGCTTTCATTATAGTCCAACTCTCACATCCAGACGTGACTACTGATAAAACCATAGCCTTGACTAGATGGACCTTTGTTGGCAAAGTAATGTCTCTGCTTTTTAATATGCTGTCTAGCTTGGTCATGGCTTTTCTTCCAAGAAGCAAACGCCTTTTAACTTCATGGCTGCAGTCACCATCCGCAGTGATTTTGGAGCCCTCCCAAAATAAAGTCTGTCACTGTTTCCACTCAGGCAAACATGCCTCTCTACAAAAATCGTTCCTTCACTCAACCTGGCTGTGATTTATTATCTCTAACTGTTGCTATGCACAGCTTTTCTTTTCTTTCCTCCTAACACCCATTTCTGCCTGACTTTTCTCCTTGCCTGAAAAATCCCCAGGCATGAAGTCCCACTTCTCTCACTGATGCCAACTAGCTCCACGAGCCCATCAGAGGGGCCAGACCCCGTGGCCTGCCTCTTCTAGCCTGCCTGGGCCTGCGGGTATTGGCTGTGCATCAGAGCTGTGATAATTCAGGGAGCTACTGGAGTCTGAGTGGAATTCATCCAGGTTGAACAAAGATGTCCACATGCACAGGTGTCCCAGCCCGTCAGCTTTGGAGAAATGGCAGAAACAACAGCCAAGATATGCAAGAGCTGTCGGTACTGTCACCTCTGACCTGCCCCCCCACGCCTCCCCTGAGTCACAAAGTCATGCATGGACACACTTAAGTAGGAGGAGAAACTTCCAGAACGATCACTGCTCCCACCTCATCTCCGCCTCCCCACCATCGCCTTGCCTGGTCTTCATAGCTGACCGTTTCCCGCCTGTTTCCCCTTTCCCTTGAAAAGGATGATCATAACTCCAAGCTTCTCTAACTCTGTCATACACTTTTCAAGCTGTAAATCTGCCCCGTCTACTTCTGGATCAATAAACGCTGAAGGAGGATATAAATCTCTGGGAAAGATCCTCCAGCTGTAATGACAACAGTGAAAGGATTAAAGATCCATACATAAGAGCAAATTCATGTGCTGCTCTGAAAAAGAGTTCTTGATATACACGAGCGCATTCATTCAAGTCGCTCAGTCATGTCCGACTCTTCGCGACCCCATGGACTGCAGCCTACCAGGCTCCTCCATCCATAGGCTTTTCCAGGCAAGAGTACTGGAGTGGGGTGCCATTGCCTTCTCCGATATTGGAAAGTAGACAAATACAAATGCCCTTCACAACACCAATCCATCTTTATATCAAATTTCCTAACAGGGCACTGAATCAAAGCTTGGAGACTGCTGTTTTCAGCTGCCCAGACCAACTTCTACCATCAAATTACCTGAAAGTGAAAGTTGCTCGGTCATGTCTGACTCTTTGTGACCCCATGGACTACATAGTCCATGGAATTCTCTAGGTTAGAATACTGGAGTGGGTAGCCTTTCCCTTCTCCAGGAGATCTTCCCAACCCAGGGACTGAACCCAGGCCTCTCGCCTTGCAGGCAGATTCTTTACCAGCTGAGCCACCAGGGAAGCCAAGAACACTGGAGTGGGTAGCCTATCCCTTCTCCAGCAGATCTCCCCAACCCAGGAATTGAACCTGGGTCTCTTGCATTGCAGGCGGAGTCTTTACCAAATAAGCTGTCAGGGAAAACCACCAATTCTACATCCTAAGAGTAGATCGTACACAGGATTCTAATGCTTCTTAATTCTACATCCTAAGAAGTTAATAAATTGTTGGTGAATAAAATATTCTAAAAGTGGGGACAAAGCTGAACAGGCTCGGTCTGTCTGTTCTCTAAGTCCCTTGCTTTGTTACATTGCCATCCCTCAGGCCCTGGAGAGGGTGTCTGCTGCAATCAATAGGCAGTTAGGCAGAGTTCCTGACTCGTGGTCATATATTTTAAATCCTGTGCCACCTAATATTTCCATTATTTTTGCATAAGGTAAGCATTTGGGTTTCTCAGGATAAGGGACTACAGCTGTGATCTGTTCAGTTCAGTTGCTCAGTCATATCTGACTCTTTGTGACCCCATGGACTGCAGCATGCCAGGCCTCCCTGTCCTTCACCAACCCCCGGAGGCTGCTCAAACTCATGTCCATCGAGCCTGTGATGCCATCCAACCATCTCATCCTCTTCATCCCCTTCTCCTCCTGCCTTCAATCTTTCCCAGCATCAGGGTCTTTTCCAATGAGTCAGCTCTTCGCATCAGGTGGCCAAAGGATTGGAGTTTCAGCTTCAGCATCACTCCTTCCAGTGAATATTCAGGACTGATTTCCTTTAGGATGGACTGGTTGGATCTCCTTGCAGTCCAAGGGACTCTCAAGAGTCTTCTCCAATACCATAGTTCAAAAGCATCAATTCTTTGGAGATCAGTTTTCCATAAAAAAACTTTTCACAGTGGTGATCAGTTTTCCATAAACATTCCGAAGGAAAAGTGTCATGTGAATGTAAATTTCTTAGCATGCTACACTTCAGCAAATCAGGGCAAGCAGCTATTTAAAAGAAAAAAAAAAGACAAAGCAGCTTATTATTTTAAAATATAGAAATTAAGTATTGTTCTCAACTCCTCCTAAATTACCAAACCACAATGGAAAGCATAAAAAAAAAAAAGAGCCTCAAGAGAAGGCTCAGAAAAACAAATGCTCTGCAGGGAAGCTTTGGGGAGCATGCTTGGTGCACCTAAAGATTCACTCTTGTTTGGTTCTCCTAAGGATGACAGGTGAAAGCTGGGACTCAAATCCAAATCTTCTGGCTTTAAGACCAGCAAAGTGAAAGTAAAAGTGAAGTTGCTCAGTCGTGTCCGACTCTTTGCGACCCCATGGACTGTAGCCTACCAGGCTCCTCCATCCATGAGATTTTCCAGGCAAGAGTACTGGAGTGGGTTGCCATTTCTTTCTCCAGGGCATCTTCCCAATCTAGGCATCGAACCCTGGTCTCCTGCATTGCAGGCAGACACTTTAGCAAAGCTGCCTGGCAATCAAAACCATCTGTATCACAAGAAACACACGCTGGGCTGGAACCCATCACGTTTCTTGTCCACGATCAGCACCATAAGAAATGCAGATAAGGGCACGCTGATGGGCAAACAGTGGGCAGTTCACAGGGGCTTGATCCTTGCTGGTCTTAAGAGCCCTCCTTAGTGAGTTTCAGGTCCCTAAAACAGATCAGTGGGGTCCCACAGCAGAGAAAGGGCACAGGTCATTCATGAGACAGAACAGTAGGGATACCAAGATCCACAGAATTCTCCACAGGCTCAGTAGAGCCTCCACAGGACAGGACTGCTCACAAATATTAATTAATATTGATACCTGGTGGCTCAGGTGGTAAAGAACAACCTGTCTGCAATGCTGGAGAGCCAGGTTTGATCCCTGTCGGGAAGATCCCCCGACACAGAGAATGGAATGGCTACCCACTCCAGTGTTCTGGCCAGGGAAATCCCATAGACAGAGGAGCCTGGCGGGCTACAGTCCATGGAGTCGAGAAAACAATCACGTCTTCTCTCTCCATGTTAAACACATATTGAAGAAAAAGCTATTGGACCAAGAACTGGTTTAGGTGCTGCAGCTGCTGTGCTGACAAGTGAGACCCACAATATGCCCTGGGAAGAGATTGTATCATGGTGAGAAAACTGCTCGCCTCCGAGAAAAGTAACCCAATAAATAAAAGGGTTACAAGTTCTGCTCTACAAAAGAAATGATGTTCAGAATCTGCCGACTTCAGAAGAAAACAAGTTAATCTTTTCCTTGAACAGACAACTGTACTTCACTTAACAGGCATCATCTCTTAGCCTTATCTGTGGGCTTTACGTTGTATGGAATGAGGTTCTGCATGCGTGCGTGCTAAATAACTTCTTTTCGACTCTTTGCAACCCCGTGGACTGTAACCTGCCAGGCTCCTCTGTCCATGGGATTTCCCAGGCAAGGATACTGGGTGGGTTGCCATGACCTCCTCCAGGGACTCTGCCCAGCCCAGGGATCAAACTCACATTTCTTACATCTCTTGCATTGGCACGTGAGTTCTTTATCATTAGTGCCAGCTGGGAAGCCCACTAAACTGCTCTGAAAGTGAAAGTCGCTCAGTCGTGTCCGACTCTTTGCTACCCCGTGGACTATACAGTCCACGGAATTCTCCCAGCCAGAATCCTGGAGTGGGCAGCCTTTCCCTTCTCCAGGGGATCTTCCCAACCCAAGGATCAAACCCAGGTCTCCCGCATGGCAGGTGGATTTTTTACCAGCTGAGCCACAGGGGAAGCCCAAGAATTCTGGAGTGCGTAGCCTATCCCTTCTCCAGGGGATCTTCCCTACCCAGAAATCAAAACGGGGTCTCCTGCATTGCAGATGGATTCTTAACCAACTGAGCCATCAGGGAAGCTGCTCTACTTTATGTCCCTTTGTGGGAGGGTGCTTTCTGTATCTCTACGCAAGCTCCAGGAGTTGGTGATGGACAGGGAAGCCTGGCGTGTTGCAGCCCTTGGGGTCACAAAGCATCGGACACAACTTGAGCAACTGAACAGAACTGAATGGATGCCCCTCCATCCTGCCACTGGGAGTTTCTCGCTGAGGTGCTCTTCTGTGCCATGGCCTTCTGCTCATGAACACTCTGCATGAGTCCTGACAACCCAGGGACTCATCCACGTCTTCTTTTCTCTTTTCTGTTCTTCCCTCTTAAAGCGGGTGTCCTCCCTGGGTAGGGAAACCGCATTGTTACTTACAAACCAGAACCAATTTCCCTTCTCCTCTAGCAAGGAGACCGGCCGCACATCCAGCAATGCGATTTCCCAGCCATCACCGTGAAGAAGTGAACAGAAGGCAGGGACATGTGGCAGGCGTCTTGCTGGTTGACATTTTCTCAGTGGAAGGCACGTCAACCGTCACTACCCAGTCTTCAGAGAAAATTCACATTTCCCGAGGCTACACCTCTGTTGTATTTTAGGCTCCCCGTGTGTTAGCTTTACACAGATCTTTGATATTTTAAAAATGGAATTCTGGTGTTCAGAGGTAGGTGGTTGTATATGTGTGGGACCTCAGTCCTTTGGACCTCACAGGTGGCGATCCTTCAGGTCTTGGGATTCCTCTTGGAAGTCGTGTCCAGCTCTTTGCAACCCCAGGGACTATATTGCCCGCCAGGCTCCTCTGTCCATGGGGTTCTCAGAATCCTGGAGTGGATTGCCATTCACTTCTTCAACGGATCTTCCTGACTCAGGGATCGAACCCACGCTTCCTGAATTGGCAGGCAGACTCTTTACCATCTCAGCCACCGGGGAAGTCTTCCCCTTGGAAGTGCGTGATATTTGCTCAGTCATGCCTGACTCTGCAACCTTTGTAGCCCGCCAGGCTACATGGATTTCCTAGGCAAGAATACTGGAGTGGGTTGCCATTCCCTTCTTTAGGGGATGATCTTCCCGACCCAGAGATTGAACCCATGTGTCCTGCATTGCAGGCGGATGCTCCACCTGATGCTAATTTATTTTTCAATTGGAGGAAAATTGCTTTACAATGTTGTGTTGCTTTCTGCCATACAGCAACATGAAGCAGCCATAATTTTATATGTATATATAAGGTGTATATATATATATATATACCTCTTGAGCTTCCCTCCCACCCCCAACCCACCCCTCTACTCATCACAGAGCACCCCCTGCAGTATACAGCAGTTTCCCACTTGCCATCTATTTCACACAGGACAGTGTATATATATCAATGCTACTCTGTCAACTCACCCCACCATCTCCTTCCCCTGCTGTATTCACAAATCTGTTCTCTACGTCCACATCTCCATTCCTTCCCTGCAGGGAGGCTCATCAGTACCATTTTTCTAGATTTCACACATATGCGTTAATATATATATATTTCTCTTTCTGTCTTCCTTCACCCTCTATAACAGGCTCTAGGTTGATCCACCCAACTACTACAAAACCTCCCCTTCCAACCACACCCTGTCTCTGCTACGAAGTGATTTTTCCTGGCTGGCAATTTCTTGGACACAGACTCCGTGAGCTTCAGAATCCTATGATAGCATTTATGTGTAGGTGACCTTTAGAGGTGAGCTTCCCAGGTGGTGCAGTGGTCAAGAACTCGCCTGCCAGTGCAGGAGATATAAGAGACATGGGTTTGATCTCAGGTTCGAGAAGATCCCCTGGAGGAGGGCATGGCAACCCACTCCAGTATTCTTGCCTGGAGAATCCCATGGACAGAGGAGCCTGGCAGGCGACAGTCCACGGGGTCGCAAGGAGTCAGATCTTTGTGACTTAGCACACATGTATACATGACCTTCAGAGAGATTTCTTTTAAATCACTTGTCAGGAAAGAAAAATGTTTACTCTCCTCATACTCACATTTCTGTACAAATTTTTACAGATTTGCATTTATTTTGTTCATCTTTTGTTACATCTCAATTTTTATTTGCCCTTCTTCAGCACACAGGTTCTTATGTAGGTGAGGAATTCTCACTTTTGTTATTTTTGGAGTTTTATTGCATTGCATTATATTTTTCTCACATATTTAAAATGAACCTTATCCAGTTGATATTAATTTACATTTCCAGTTGCCTGCTATGTTATAATATTGTGCTAACTTTTAGGTATTCACCAGTGATATGCATATTTTTAGATCCCCAAACGCCATGTGAGCTCAGCCACTGTGCTACTTCATAATCCAACATTTGTATCTTGAAGGATGCCTGTTCCTGGTCCCTTTCATCTCATTTTCACTAGATTTTCTACCTTTCTTGACCTGAGAGACTTATTACAGTTTTTAAAGTCCTGAACTTATTACCACTTTTTTTTTTTCTTTGTAGCAAAGGAAAATTGGTTCTACTTTTTGGAGGCTCTAATGCACATGAACTTCATTTCATCCAAGGTTCTTCTTTCTCACCCTTGGAGGAAATAAAATTTATGTGAAAATGTTCTCAGCTATAGACAAAGCCTGACCTAATAGAAAATGAACAGTGACAGATTACCCTAAGAAGATACCAGTGAGGAAAACATCAAGAGGTCTCTTCTAGGCTCCCATATTTGAAGGCTGATGAGGTCATGCTATAAACTAGCTTTGGACAACTCCATCTGCTGTTTGATGCTGCTGCTGCTGCTGCTGCTGCTAAGCTGCTTCAGTCGTGTCCGATTCTGTGCGACCCCATAGACGGCAGCCCACCAGGCTCCTCTGTCCATGGGACTTTCCAGGCAAGAGGACTGGAGTGGGGTGCCATTGTCTTCTCCGCCATCTGCTGTTTAAGGGACATCATTTGCAATTCACTTCCATACAGCCACATGCGCAAGTGGTCCACAGTGTGACTGATGCTCCGTAAGCTCAAGTACATTGTAATAGGGCTCATCTGATGTGCCTGTAATATTGAATACGTTTTTAGAAAAGCAGTTAATCAACGTTAAGAACGCATAATTTGAAAGACGGTTACATTCATTTATTTTTCCTAGCTGATGGGTTCAAGGGCTCCTAGGCTTATTAGCCCATTCCTGCGACACCGTCCATTTAAATTCAGATTATTATCCGGATTTCTCCCTCTCTCCCATATCTGTTCTCGCTCATATCTAGTGTTTGCTAAGAAAATAGAAACTCAGAGGGACAAATTGGCTCTTTTTACACACACACGTGCACACGTATACACACACACACACACACACACACACTCAAGCACCAGTTTTTCCTCTGGAAAATCTTCTCAGGGTTTGAGAACAAGCTTCTCCTGACTCATCAAACTCGAGAGTCACATTCTCGGTGACCCTAAACCAAGGGTGTCATGGTGAGGAACAGCCTTCCACAAAGATCAGACTCTTCTGGGCTCTGAGAGTCCACATCGTGCTTAACTATGGTTAAATCGTGAGAGGCTGTGTGCTATTCTCTTTTATGGGTTTCTTCCCTTCACGCTTATTGGGGCTTCCCTGGTGGCTCAGACGGTAAACCATCTGCCTGCAGTGCGGGAGACCTGGGTTCTATCCCTGGATTGGGAAGATCCCCTGGGGAAGAAAATGGCAACCCACTCCAGGATTCTTGCCTGGAAAGTTCATGGATGGAGGAGCCTGGTAGGCTACGCGATATGTGGTCACAAAGAGTCGGACATGACTGATCGACGTCACTTCACTTTTTCCCTTCACGCTTCTGTCAATTCACATCTGAAAAGTAATGAAAAAGAATGCAGGGTTTTCCTTATAGTAATTGTCTCCCCTTCATGATGGCACAGCAATCAAAGTCACTGTTGGTAACACGGGCATTCTAGGAAACCTTTACAGCTCCTGCTGAAATTCACCAGGCCAGCCTTGTCAGCTCTGTGACCTTCTTGTCGCCTCGTTCATCTTAACCTCAGCTCCTGCAGGTCTCATGTAATGATCACAGCTTCCACCAAAGCCATTCCCCAAGAAGGTCCCCCCAGCGGGAACAGAAAGAGAATGCAGAGATTTGTTAAACCTCGAGTTCTACTGATGTCTACTTTTAGGTTTTAGTATGCAGACACCACCTACTCAAGTCCAGCCAAATGGCACTTGGGGAAACGCGGTCTCCATGAAACCCAGATTCTGAGAACCAGAGTAGAAGGAACGTAACCATCCCCCTTACCCCAACCCAAGCAAACTCCCAGTAAGTCAGTAGAAAAGCCTTGTCCTGGTTAAACTCTGCAAGCTTTTATTTTTACATCTTCAAGTCCCTGTCCTACTTGTAATGACATTGCCTAATAACAAGGCTTAGGAAATCACCAGAGCTGACAGACTTTATTTTTCATACAGATTCTTCCTTTTTGGCTCTGATCCTTAAACTTCTATTCTGCCCTCACTGTTCCCTAGTTATCTCTCCCTATTTAAAAAAAACTACACCCAACGAACACGAAATATTGTCTTCTGAAAAGCTTTGTGTTGCTCGATTTGAGCAACGATGCAATGTAACAGTGAAAAGCAGTTTAAAATCTCTGCTCTACAACGTCCTGGCTGTGTGATCCTGGGCAAGCTACGCAGCATCTCTGTTCCTCAACTCCATCATATGGGCAAAGGGATGTCACTTCAAAAAAACAAATTATGTACTTGTTTGGCTTCACTGGGCCCTCAGTTCAGTTCAGTTGCTCAGTCATGCCTGACTCCCTGCAACCCCATGGACTGCAGCACGCCAGGCCTCCCTATGCATCACCAACTTTCAGAGCTTGCTCAAACTCGTGTCTACCAAGTTGGTGATGCCTTCCAAGCAGCTCATCCTCTGTCATCCCCTTCTCCTCTCACCCTCAATCTTTCCCAGCATCAGGGTCTTTTCCAATGAGTCAGCTCTTCGCATCAGGTGGCCAAAGTATTGGAGCTTCAGCTTCAGCATCAGTCCTTCCAACGAATACTCAGCACTGATTTCCTTTAGGATGGACTGGTTGGATCTCCCTGCACTGGGTCTTAGGTGCAGCATATGGGATCTACGTCCATGACCAGGGATCACACCCGGACCCCCCTGTGCTGGGAGGGTGGAGCCTTAACCACTGCACGACTAGGGAAGTCGCGGATTTAAAACATGTGTGAACCACCCTGACATGGCCTGACACCGGAAAGGCTACAACAGGAGGATGGACTTGGTCTGTTTGGATGGTACAGGTCTCTCACCCGTAGCACGTGTTGGTCAGAGGCTGCAAAGTCCCACCTTCTCCCACCCTTGGTCTGTTTGGATGGTACAGGTCTCTCACCCGTAGCATGTGTTGGTCAGAGGCTGCAAAGTCCCACCTTCTCGCTCTCTTCATGCTGTGTTCCAAGACCACACCTCCCAGACCCCCTCCTACCTTCATAAATAGCCTTTCTCAACCGTGGGAACGAGTTTTACTCCTATCTTCCCCTTTAAAGGCATGGGGATGGCAGGGAGAGCAAACCACACTGAGAGTTGGAGGGGGCAGAGTTCCTTCCTGTAGCCTTCACTGTCTGTGTCCCACACCCTCTCTCTAGGGCTGAGAAGGTTTAGGTGAATAATGGGCTGGGTCAGATGGCATCACCGACTCTATGAATGTGAGTTTGAGTAGGCTCCAGGAGCTGGTGATGGACAGGGAAGCCTGGTGTGCTGCCAGTGGGTACCACTAACGCAGGCATTAGGTAAGTGAGCTGTGAAAATCGAGTGGGGAAGGGAAGACTCTCTGAGAAGCTTGTTCTTCTTGTCTGCTCTCTACAAAAAGGGGGACAGATTTCAGACGGCCTTTTTTCATTCGTCCCAGTAGGACTTGCTGGGCAGAGCACTAGAATTCATTGTGAAAACTGCATACAGGAAGGAGGAGGGGGAATGACAGATGATAAGGTAACAATCAGAAGGGGGCGTTTCTGAATCTGCACCCTGTGCCAGACCCAGGGCTGAGGGCCTCCCTGTCCACCACCCCCACGTGGCTCACAGAAGTCCCCTCGCTCTACAGGGCTTGAGCGGTGACCCGGTTCTCCCAGCCTGGGCAGGCTTTTTAAAAAGTGGAGGGTGAGGCAAGTCCATTCCTAACTCTGATTCAGATCCTTTAGGAATCTCGTAGTCCTCAGATCCTGTTAGGACTGATAAAAAAAAAAAAAAACCTACTATAAGTCAGTTTGCACATGGTAGAGATAAGCTATAAAAACATGATCTGAACTTTGGGAAGCCTACACGTGTAAAGATACATGGAAACACACACAGAGTTGTAAAGGTAAGTCAGTATGTGGACACAGACATCAGACGTTTAAGGCGCAGACATCGTCAGCGTTTAAAGCATCGAAATCTCTCAGATTCTGGAGATATTTCGTATCCTCTGACCAAATTGCAAAGGCAACCCACTCCAGTACTCTTGCCTGGAGAATCCCATGGACGGAGGAGCCTGGTGGGCTGCAGTCCATGGGGTCACTGAGGACACAACTGAGCAACCTCACTTTCACTTTTCACTTTCATGCATTGGAGAAGGAAATGGCAACCCACTCCAATGTTCTTGCCTGGAGAATCCCAGGGACAGGGGGAGCCTGGTGGGCTGCCGTCTATGGGGTCACACAGAGCCAGACACGACTTAAATGACTTAGCAGCAGCAACAGCAGCAGCAGACCCAAATTGAAAAATACTCATCTGTTAATTACACAACTGAGTAAAGCTCTAGAAAGAAGATAAGATGACCAATAGGTGGGTGGATAGATGAGAGAGAGACATGACAGATAAACAGAGAGATAGATAAATAGATAGGGAGATGATGAACAGATAGATGATAGATAATTAATACACATAGTATAGTCTTGACAAATGGCTCTACAGTGGAGACTTGATTATTCATTTAGTTTAAGGAAAAGCCAGCCTGGAATTCACCAGCAATGAAGACCCAGTGTGGCCAAAAATAAAATAATGAGAATAAATAAGCAAATAAAAATAAGCTCAAAAAAGGAAAGAGCTTGGGGGTCAGACCCAAATTGAAAAATACTCATCTGTTAATTACACAACTGAGTAAAGCTCTAGAAAGAAGATAAGATGACCAATAGGTGGGTGGATAGATGAGAGAGAGACATGACAGATAAACAGAGAGATAGATAAATAGATAGGGAGATGATGAACAGATAGATGATAGATAATTAATACACATAGTATAGTCTTGACAAATGGCTCTACAGTGGAGACTTGATTATTCATTTAGTTTAAGGAAAAGCCAGCCTGGAATTCACCAGCAATGAAGACCCAGTGTGGCCAAAAATAAAATAATGAGAATAAATAAGCAAATAAAAATAAGCTCAAAAAAGGAAAGAGCTTGGGGGACAGAGCGGGAGCTTGGTGGCGGGAATATGCAAGTGTGTCAGGCATGAAGAAGCAATGAAGCGTCCAGGGGGAAGAAGAGAAAGCAACTGGATGGCTGGGCCAGGTTCACCGGTTTTGTGGGCTCTGTGCCCTGAATGTTGATGGTCCCCAGATAACAGGAGGTGGAGCCGTGAGGCTATACAAAGAGGACAAAGCTTGCACTGGCCCCTTAAAGGAAAGCCAGCACTCTCACAATCTGCCCACCCCAAAAGGGAAACGGGAAAAAAAATGCCCAGTGGCGAGGGACCAGGCAGGGCGGCCATGCCCCCAGCCTGTGTCAAGAAGGAGACACAGTCATCTGAAGACAGGGGAAGCCTGAGCTTTTGCGGTGCTCAGTGGTCAGACTTCGGCTTTGTTCATTTCTTGGTATGGAAGCTGAAACCAAGAAACTCACAGGAGAATTCAAAGGGGGACTCATAGAAGCAAAGATAATACTGCTCTGAAGCACATGTTTCAGCGCCCAGAGAGGGTACACCTGACTGCTGTTAAACACTTTCCGAGACTGCATTGCAGATGAGCTAAAACAAAACATCAGGAAAGGAGCTAAGAGGGTAACAAAGGCTTCCAGCGGGAGAGCCAGCAGCCGGAGGATGCAAAATAGCCATGCCATCCCAAAGACACAGTAAGCTCGTAAACAGAATGAAAGAAAAAAAAAGAACAGCAGTGCCATAAGATGCTGTTTTAAAAAGGAACAAACAGAGAAACTTAACATTCACAAAAATATTAAATGTTGGTTTAAAACTCAACATTCAAAAAAAAACTAAAATCACGGCCTCCGGTCCCATCACTTCATGGCAAATAGATGGGGTTCAGTTCAGTTCAGTCGCTCAGTCGTGTCTGAATCTTTGTGCCCCAATGGATTGCAGCACGCCAGGCCTCCCTATCCATCAACAACTCCCAGAGTTCACCCAAACTCATGTCCATCGAGTCGATGATGCCATCCAACCATCTCATTCTCTGTCATCCTCTTCTCCTCCTGCCCTCAATCTTTCCCAGCATCAGGGTTTTTCGGAGTCAGCTCTTCGCATGAGGTGGCCAAAGTATTGGAGCTTCAGCTTCAGCATCAATCCTTCCAAAGAACATCCGGGGCTGATCTCCTTTAGGATGGACTGGTTGGATCTCCTTGCAGTCCAAGGGACTCTCAAGAGTCTTCTCCAACACCACAGTTCAAAAGCATCAATTCTTCGGCACTCAGCCTTCTTCACAGTCCAACTCTCACACCCATACATGACTACTGGGAAAACCATAGTCTTGACTAGACAGACCTTTGTTGGCAAAGTAATGTCTCTGCTTTTGAATATGCTATCTAGGTTAGTTATAACTTTCCTTCCAAGGAGTAAGCATCTTTAAAGGTCATGGCTGAAATCATCATCTGCAGTGATTTTGGAGCCCAGAAAAATAAAGTCTGACACTGTTTCCCCATCTATTTGCCATGAAGTGATGGGACCAGATGTCATGATCTTAGTTTTCTGAATGTTGAGCTTTAAGCCAACTTTCTCACTCTCCTCTTTCACTTTCATCAAGAGGCTTTTGAGTTCCTCTTCACTTTCTGCCATAAGGGTGGTGTCATCTGCATATCTGAGCTTATTGAGATTTCTCCCAGCAATCTTGATTCCAGCTTGTGCTTCTTCCAGCCCAGGACTTCTCATGATTTACTCTGCATAGAAGTCAAATAAGCAGGGTGACAGTATACAGCCTGACATACTCCTTTTCCTATTTGGAACCAGTCTGTTGTTCCATGTCCAGTTCTAACTGTTGCTTCCTGATCTGCATATAGGTTTCTCAAGAGGCAGGTCAGCTGGTCTTGTATTCCCATCTCTTTCAGAATTTTCTGTAGTTTATTGTGATCCACACAGTCAAAGGCTTTGGCATAGTCAATAAAGCAGAAATAGATGTTTTTCTGGAACTCTCTTGCTTGTTCTATGATCCAGCGGATGTTGGCAATTTGATCTCTGGTTCCCCTGCTTTTTCTAAAACCAGCTTGAACATCTGGAAGTTCAAGGTTAACGTATTGCTGAAGTCTGGCTTGGAGAATTTTGAGCATTACTTTGAACATTACAAAATAGATGGGGAAACAATGGAAAAAGAAAACAAGGGCTCCAAAATCACTGCAGATGGTGACTGCAGCCATGAAATTAGAAGACACTTGCTCCTTGGAAGAAAAGTTATGACAAACTTAGACAGCATATTAAAAAGCAGAGATATAAATTTGTCCACAAAGCTCCATCTAGTCAAAGTTACGATTTTTCCAGTAGCCATGTATGGATGTGAGAGTTGGACCATAAAGAAGGCTGAGTGCTGAAGAATTGATGCTTTTGAACTATGGTGTTGGAGAAGACTCTTGAGAGTCTCTTGGACAGCAAGGAGATCCAACCAGTCCATTCTAAAGGAAATCAATCCTGGGTGTTCATTGGAAGCACTGATGCTGAAGCTAAAGCTCCAACACTTTGGCCATCTGATGCAAAGAGCTGAGTCACTGGAAAAGACCCTGAAGCTGGAAAAGGTTGCAGGCAGGCAGAGAAGGGGGCAACAGAGGATGAGATGGTTGGATGGCATCACTACTCAATGGACATGAGTTTGAGTAAACTCTGGGAGTTGATGATGGACAGGGAGACTTGGTGTGCTGCAGTCCATGGGGTCACAAAGAATCAGACATGACTGAGCAACTGAACAAAACAAACAGAAAATAGAGAAACACTTCCATGGTGCTTCCCAGGTGGCTCAGTAGTAATGTATCTGCCCGCCAATGCAGGACACACGGGTTCAATCCCTGGGTCAGGAAGATTCCCCTGGAGGAGGGCATGGCAACCCACTCCGGTATTCTTGCCTGGAGAATCCCATGGACAGAGGAGCCTTGTCAGGAGCAGAGTGAGGAATCCCACCTGTGACAGGGTCACGTGACAGACTCAGATGGCAGGGCAATTTTGAGTCTTCGGATTTCTCCCTGGTTTTTCCTGAGCATGAACCCCAAAAAATAAGAATTTGTCTGTTTTCCCATTATTTTCTGATCTTCTCTGGAAAAAGTTAATTCAGGGCTTTAGCCTTCTGCATTTGAAAGGAGTGTTTCAGCCCAACCCCCCTTTGATAATTCTCTAGCCTGCCTAACAAGTTCCCCTGACCTTCTACAAGCTTGTGAATTGCTCACAACTTCCCAACTGTGAGGGGCACAAAAGCCTTAAAGTATCTTAAAGTTTCAGAGCCTTTTCAAATTCATATTGGTGACAGGATTTCATGGTTAACTCAATGATTGCTGCCAGACCTCCTTATTTTTTATCTACCAGGCACCCGGGAAGATGTAATCAATGTAAATGGCATATGGAAAAGGATATATAATAGTTTTGATGTTAGTGATACTAAACTTTTGAATAAATTACTTTTTCTTTTGCTATAAATCACTGTACTTACTTTTATTACAAATTGCTGTATTTTTATTTAGTGTTTTCTGAGAGTGGCATTCAGACTTTGGAAAGGTTAACAAAAATGAGTCTTCTGGTTAACAAAACCTCATCAGAAGAAAGCCATAAAAATGTTAACAGGCCTCTTTAACCACCTGGGACTTTTGTAACGGGAGAGTATGCAAAAAAGAAAGCCTTGTCTCAATGAGGGTCAGGACTGCTGCCCCTGCATAACTCTGCATATTCCGTTATGTAAAACTCGGGGTATATAAGCTGAGTTTGAAAAATAAAGTTCCCTTTTGGAGTCTTGCACTGATGCTGGGCTTCCCTCGTGTCTCTTATTTTCTCTAATTTCTGGCTGAATTCCCATCTGGAGCAGAGAGGGTCAACACATCTACTTACTTGCCCTGGCTGCTAAGACCCATGCGAAAGGGGGCCTAAGGCGGGGCACCCTTAGAGATTCAAGTGGACACCAGTGGCCTAACGTAGATGTGCAAACCTCTTGTCTCGAGGTTTTATTGGTTTTCCCTGTAAACCAAGTTATTCAGCCTTCTTTTCTCCATCTAGACTTTCCTACTATACTGTTTCTTCCTAATCTATTCTTATATTTCTAACTAAATAAGTTTTCCTCGCCGACGCTGTCTCCCCTTCGAATTCCCTGGATCCACCGGGGCTGGACCCCAGCAGAGCCTGGCGGGGCTACAGTCCACGGGGTTGCAAAGAGTCGATCACAACTTAGCGATTGTACAACATAGAGAAACACTAGGCCGAATTTCAGAATGTACACACCAGAAGCCAGTGGAGGCCTCCTAGGTTGATTTTTGGTGGAGAGGTGAGGGAAGGATGCTGTTCTGGGTCTTCATTGCTACACATGGGCTTTCTCCAGCTGCAGCAACCGGAGGCTACTCTCTAGTTCCAGGGCACAGGTTTAGTTGCTCCGCAGTATGTGGAATCTTCCCAGACCGAGGATGGACCCTGTGTCCCCTGAATTGACAAGCAGATTCTCAACCACTGGACAACCAGAGAAGCTCCCCAGGCTGAGGTTTAGGTGAACGTCTGGGACTGGGGAAGAAAGCAGATATCGGACACCAAAGACATCTGTGCCTTCACGTCTCTGGGAGACAGGATGTCACAGCAACCTTTACTTCCCAGGCTGTGAAAAGCAGCACCAAGATGACAGAACCCTGGCGGGGCTTGGGGGACACCTTGCCCTGGAAGCTGGTCCTCCGAAGGCCTAGAGAGATGAGAGCAGAGAGCAGAGAAGGTGGGCATGACCTCCACGTGCCCAGCCCAGAGGGCTTTGATCTCAGCAGACAAAAGAGAATGAAGGGAAGCAAGTGGGAAGGGCAGAGGTGGACGCTGTGGACAATTGCTCACCCTGACCAATTCAAGAAGGAAGGTAAGGATAGCCTCTATGGCCTTTTCTGTTCATTGTTCTGGAAACCTTAGCGTGAACTAAGGGTTTTTGTAAAAAAATGATATTCAGGGACTTCTCTTGTGATCACTGGTTGAGACTTTGCCTTCCAGGGCAGAGGGTGATGGTTTGATCCCTGCCCTGCTCAGGAAGCTAACATCCCTCGTGTCTCTTATTTTCTCTAATTTCTGGCTGAATTCCCATCTGGAGCAGAGAGGGTCAACACATCTACTTACTTGCCCTGGCTGCTAAGACCCATGCGAAAGGGGGCCTAAGGCGGGGCACCCTTAGAGATTCAAGTGGACACCAGTGGCCTAACGTAGATGGTGCAAACCTCTTGTCTCGAGGTTTTATTGGTTTTCCCTGTAAACCAAGTTATTCAGCCTTCTTTTCTCCATCTAGACTTTCCTACTATACTGTTTCTTCCTAATCTATTCTTATATTTCTAACTAAATAAGTTTTCCTCGCCGACGCTGTCTCCCCTTCGAATTCCCTGGATCCACCGGGGCTGGACCCCAGCAGAGCCTGGCGGGGCTACAGTCCACGGGGTTGCAAAGAGTCGATCACAACTTAGCGATTGTACAACATAGAGAAACACTAGGCCGAATTTCAGAATGTACACACCAGAAGCCAGTGGAGGCCTCCTAGGTTGATTTTTGGTGGAGAGGTGAGGGAAGGATGCTGTTCTGGGTCTTCATTGCTACACATGGGCTTTCTCCAGCTGCAGCAACCGGAGGCTACTCTCTAGTTCCAGGGCACAGGTTTAGTTGCTCCGCAGTATGTGGAATCTTCCCAGACCGAGGATGGACCCTGTGTCCCCTGAATTGACAAGCAGATTCTCAACCACTGGACAACCAGAGAAGCTCCCCAGGCTGAGGTTTAGGTGAACGTCTGGGACTGGGGAAGAAAGCAGATATCGGACACCAAAGACATCTGTGCCTTCACGTCTCTGGGAGACAGGATGTCACAGCAACCTTTACTTCCCAGGCTGTGAAAAGCAGCACCAAGATGACAGAACCCTGGCGGGGCTTGGGGGACACCTTGCCCTGGAAGCTGGTCCTCCGAAGGCCTAGAGAGATGAGAGCAGAGAGCAGAGAAGGTGGCATGACCTCCACGTGCCCAGCCCAGAGGGCTTTGATCTCAGCAGACAAAAGAGAATGAAGGGAAGCAAGTGGGAAGGGCAGAGGTGGACGCTGTGGACAATTGCTCACCCTGACCAATTCAAGAAGGAAGGTAAGGATAGCCTCTATGGCCTTTTCTGTTCATTGTTCTGGAAACCTTAGCGTGAACTAAGGGTTTTTGTAAAAAAATGATATTCAGGGACTTCTCTTGTGATCACTGGTTGAGACTTTGCCTTCCAGGGCAGAGGGTGATGGTTTGATCCCTGCCCTGCTCAGGAAGCTAACATTCCCAGCTGCCTCACAAGTCGAAAAACCAGAACACAAAATAAAAGCAATATTGGAACACATTCAATAAAGACTTTATATATATATAAAGATCTATCTTCACTTTCCAAGATATGTATGTGTGTATTTGTGTATCCACATATATAGCATACAAACATCTATTTTTAGATAGATATAATAGAGAGAAATATGCTAACATAAATAGAGAAACACATTTTACCAGAAGACAACATTTTCATAAATGGAAGACATATGCCTGTCTAATCATGGAAATACTGAGTGGATCTACAATCCAACTCTTGGAACAAAGAAAACAGTCTGGCAAAGTTTTTGGACACTATCAAAATACAGACATGGAAAGGTTCCCACATGCCAACAAAAATTAGCTGGAAAAAAATGTTAATAATCTCGTTCACGCTAGCAGTAAAAATATGTTGTGTGTATGTTTGTGTCTGACTCTTTGCAACCCTATGGACCAGAGCCCACCAGCCTCCTCTGTCCGTGGAATCTTCCAGGCAAGAATATTGGAGTGAGTTGCTATGCTCTCCTGCAGGAGCTCTTCCCAACCTGGAGATCGAACCTGCGTCTCTTACATCTTCTGCATTGGCATACGGGTTCTTTACGACGAGCACCATCTAGGAAGCTCCCCACCAAAATATGTTCAGTTCAGTTCAGTCGCTCAGTCGTGTCCAGCTCTTTGCTACTCCATGGACTGCAGCCGCCAGGCCTCCCTGTCCATCACCAACTCCCAGAGTTCACTCAGACTCAACATCCTTCTAGTCAGTGATGCCATCCAGCCATCTCATTCTCTGTCGTCCCCTTCTCCTCCTGCCCCCAGTGCCTCCCAGCATCAGAGTCTTTTCCAATGCGTCAACTCTTCACATGAGGTGGCCAAAGTACTGGAGTTTCAGCTTTAGCGTCTTATGTAGTCCTAAAGAAAGAAAGTATAAAATCTGTAAGGAGAAAATGATATGGACATGTAAGAAGACCTAGCAATCTCACGTCTAAGTATTTAGCCCTTTGAGACTGAGCGACTTCACGATCACGAGATAAAAATGTATGTATATGCATATGGTGAGTGAGTGAAATCGCTCAGTAGTGTCCGACTCTTTGTGACCCCATAGATGGCAGCCCACCAGGCTCTTCTGTCCATGGGATTTTCCAGGCAATAGTACTGGAGTGGATTGCCATTTCCTTCTCCAGGGGATCTTCCTAACCCAGGGCTCAAACTCAGGTCTCCTGCATTGCAGACAGATGCTTTACCATCTGAGACACCAGAGAAGTCTATGCATGTGGTAGCTCTATGCATAATTACCAAAAACTGGAAATAACAGAAACGTCCGTCTGATGAGTAAAGAAGCAAAATAGGGCACATTGATACAATGGGAATACCACTCGGCAATAAAGTGAAATGAACTACGGAGACACACAACCCGGACGAATCCCACAGGCATTATGAGTGAAAGAAGGCTGTCGTGAAAGATTACATGCCTTAACACTTCATCTATAGGACATTGGCCAAGAGAAAACCATCGTGTTGGAAAACAGAGCAGGGGTTGCTGTTGCGAGGAGTAGGGGAGGTTGTCACTGCAAAGGGACAGTATGAGGGTGTCTGGGGCATGATGAAACTGTTCAATGTGTGCATAATTACCAAAAACTGGAAATAACAGAAACGTCCGTCTGATGAGTAAAGAAGCAAAATAGGGCACATTGATACAATGGGAATACCACTCGGCAATAAAGTGAAATGAACTACGGAGACACACAACCCGGACGAATCCCACAGGCATTATGAGTGAAAGAAGGCTGTCGTGAAAGATTACATGCCTTAACACTTCATCTATAGGACATTGGCCAAGAGAAAACCATCGTGTTGGAAAACAGAGCAGGGGTTGCTGTTGCGAGGAGTAGGGGAGGTTGTCACTGCAAAGGGACAGTATGAGGGTGTCTGGGGCATGATGAAACTGTTCAATGTGCCACCTTGCATGGTGGTTACAGAAATCAATGTATGTGTTAGGATTACCAGCCCTGTGTATATTAAAAAGTCAATCTTACTGCGTGCTAATTGAGAAAAAGCACTACCCTAGTAGCTCAGATGGTAAAGCATCTGTCTGCAATGCAGGAGACCTGGGCTCGATCCCTGGGTTGGGAAGATCCCTTGGAGAAAGAAATGGCAACCCACTCCAGTATCCATGCCTGGAGAATTCCATGGACAGAGGAACCTGGTGGGCTATAGTCTATGGGGTCTCAAAGAGTCGGACTGAGTGACTAACACACACACACAATTGAGAAAATAACGTATACAGTTACAAGAATATTTTTTAAGATGAAGACCTAAAGAAATCTGTATATGATGTGATGGGAAGATAATTCAATACAGTAAAGATGACATTCTCCCCCAAATTAATCTATACATCTGGTGGATTTCCCAAACAGCCAACAGAATTTTAATGAAATTTGACAAACTGATACTAGAATGCTTTTGGAAGAGTAAAGACCTGGCTGGAGCCATTTGGAGCCCAATAGAAAGGAGGGAGCAAGGACATGCTTTATTGCTTATCAAGAAGTCTTACAAATCTCTAAGATTAAAACGAGGAGGTGGTACAGGGCTAAACAGATCCTGAATGGGGTGACTTAAGTATTTTCTTATTGTTCCATCACTCAGTTGTGTCTGACTCTTTGACACCCCATGGATAGCAGCATGCCTGGCCTCCCTGTCCCTCACCACCTCCCAAAGTCCACCCAAGTTCATGTCCATTGCATCGGTGATCCAGCCATCTCATCCTCTGTCACCCCCTTCTCCCTCTGCCCTCAGTCTTTCCCAGCATCAGGGTCTTTTCCAACTAGTCGATTCTTTGCATCAGGTGGCTAAAGCTTTGAAAGTTCACACCGGACGATCAAACTACTGGAGCTTCAGCTTCACCATCAGTCCTTCCAGTGAGTAAGCAGAGTTTGATTTCCCTTAAGATTGACTGGTTTGATCTCCTTGCTGTCCAAGGGACTCTCAGGAGCCTTCTCAGGAGCGCCACAGTTTGAAGGCATCAATTCTTTGGTGCTCTGCCTCCTTTATGATCCAGCTCTCACAACCCTACTCGCCTACTGAGAAGACCACAGCCATGACTATACGGATCTTTGTTGGCAGAGGAATGTCTCTGCTTTTCAACAGGCTGTCTAGGTTGGTCTTTCCTGCCAAGAAGCAATCACCTTCTGATTTCATGGCTGCAGTCACCATTGCAGTGAGTCTAGAGCCCAGGAAGAGGAAATCTTTTTCCCTCTTATTTGCCAGGAAGTAATGGGGTCGGATGCCACGATCTTAGTTTTTCTAATAAGTATAGCAGGAGCTTTATACATGACTATTCATTTCTATAAAGACATTAGATATGTAGGGGTGTAGGTAGATAGATAGCTCTACTATTTAGCTCCTCCATTACAGCAGGCATGAAAATCAATTTCAGTTGTAACAGTCCTAAATACAAAAATAAAAAAGAGAATATAAAGAATTGGTGCAAGTCAATATTTAAAAACAAACCAAAAAAAATTGGCAAATGATATGAAAAGGTATGCTTCAGCCATGAGTTAAAAAAAAAAAATTAAAGCAGTAGCATTCCATTACATGCCCATCAGTTCAGCTCAGTTCAGTCGCTCAGTCGTGTCCGACTCTTTGTGACCCCATGAATCGCACCACGCCAGGCCTCTCTGTCCATCACCAACTCCCAGAGCTCACTCAGATTCACCTCCATCGAGTCAGTGATGCCATCCAGCCATCTCATCCTCTGTCGTCCCCTTCTCCTCCTGCCCCCAACCCCTCCCAGCATCAGAGTCTTTTCCAATGAGTCAACTCTTCGCACGAGGTGGCCAAAGTACTGGAGTTTCAGCTTCAGCATCATTCCTTCCAAAGAAATCCCAGGGCTGATCGCCTTCAGAATGGACTGGTTGGATCTCCCTGCAGTCCAAGGGACTCTCAAGAGTCTTCTCCAACACCACAGTTCAAATGTATCAATTCTTCGGCGCTCAGCCTTCTTCACAGTCCAACTCTCATATCCGTACATGACCGCAGGAAAAACCATAGCCTTGACTAGACAGACCTTAGTTGGCAAAGTAATGTCTCTGCTTTTGAATATATACTATCTAGGTTAGTCACAACTTTTCTTCCAAGGAGTAAGCATCTTTTAATTTTATGGCTGCAGTCACCATCTACAGTGATTTTGGAGCCCTAAAAAATAAAGTCTGACACTGTTTCCACTGTTTCCCCATCTATTTGCCATGAAGTGATGGGACCGGATGCCGTGATCTTCGTTTTCTGAATGTTGAGCTTTAAGCCAACTTTCTCACTCTCCTCTTTCACTTTCAACAAGAGGCTTTTTAGCTCCTCTTCACTTTCTGCCATAAGGGTGGTGTCATCTGCCCGTAGAATATGCCAAAGTGTAGGCTTGGCATGCAAAGTGCTGGCAAGGATGAGGGAAATGGAATTTCCTAATAGATTTTTTGAAAGCAGCTTAATGTGAGCAGAGACATTTCAGAAAGCACAGAGGGGTCCCAACTATGCCTGCACAATTAACTTTTTGTGTTACTAAGGTACTTTTGTTGCAATTCACAAACCCATATTAATATGTTGTTATGAAGATAATTCTATAATCTGCATTAGAGTTCATGTTTTGTGGCATACACTTTACATTTTGACAGACATGTACTGTGATGTAGCCACGATTCCAGTATCAGACACAATAGTTTCACTGCCTTGAAAATCCTCTGTGGTCTCCTCATTCATACCTCCCCCCCATTCCCCTGGCTGTGTGTGTTTGTGTGTGTGTGCACCACCGCTGGCTGACCTTTTTACTGTCTCTATGGTCTTGCCTTCTCCAGAATGTCATAGAAGTTGGAACCATACAGGCTTTTCAGATAGGCTGTTTTTTTACCTAGAAGTACGCACGTCAGCTTTCTCCATGTCTTTCCGGCTTCCCAGCTCATGTGCTTACATTGCTGAACAATTACCGCACTGTGTGAATGAACCACATTTATTTATCCATCCGCCACCGGAAGAGCTAACTCGGTCGCCATGAATTTTTTGGCAATTATGAGTAAATGGGCTTTTTATACAGCGCTGGCAGGAAGACAACATCCTAGAACTGGTTTGGAGGAAAGCTGGCCACGTCTCGCGACCATGAAGACGTGCACACCTTGAGCTCAGACCTTTCATTCCTGGGGACACGTCGCAGAGAAACTCACACAAGGAAACATACATAAAAAGGTTCATTAGCGACTCTGCGTAGCAGAAAAAAAAAAAAAAAAAGAACTATAACTGTGCCAACGAGAGAACTGGAATGGCAGACAATTCTCCATGCTGTTGATTTGCTATTTGGTGGCTAAATCCTGTCTGACTCATTTGTGGTCTGTAGCCCACTACGCTTCTCTGTTCATGGGATTTTCCCTAGCAAGACTGGATTGCCATGCCCTCCTCCAGGGGATCTTTCCAACCCAGGGATCGAACCGACGTCTCCTGTGTCTCCTGCGCTGCAGGCGGATTCTTCAGCCCTTGAACCATGAGGGAAGCTCTTGTACTTAACAGTTGCTGTTCAGTTGCTCAGTCTTGTCCAACTCTTTGTGACCCCATGGACTGTAGCATGCCAGGCTTCCCTGTCCTTCACCATCACCCTAACGGAATTCTGCTGTATACCTGAAAGTTGCCAAGAGAGTAAATCTTAAAAAAAGAAACCACCAAAAAGAAATGGTAAGTTATGTGACGTGATGGAGGCAGTCAGCTAAACCCACAGCGACAATCACCCAGCAATATACATATGTGTCAAATCCACGTAAGTTTGTACACCTTAAATTTACTCAATGTTCTATGTCTACTGTATCTCAGTGCAGCTGGAAAAATAATAATAATGTATGCTTGTTAGAGGTGGGCCTTTTTGTATCAGAGTGAGTCCCTGCTCCTGGAGATGAGCTTGTGTGGACGCATCTGGATTGATTGGGCAGCTGTCACAAGAGCCAACAGACCGGGGCCTCAGCTTCGCTCCTGTGACCCTTAAGCACAATAAAGTAACACATCTGTAGGAAGAACGTACCCTCTGGCCTGGGTGCTTCCCCTTGTCATTTTTAACACCTCTGGAACACCACCACGTTCAAATAGCCGTAACTAAGCCACACTTGTCATCCACTCTGACCTTCCGTGTCAGCGCCAGTTGCAACTTCACTTCCTGCCTTCAGCCACGCTCTGTGAAGCAATAAATAGAAACAAGTGGGTTTTTTTTTTTTTTAGGGCATTTTTATTGCAGCATATTTTTCCTGCCTCCTGCCATCTTATTACGTGATCCCGCCAAGTGCCGGAGAAACATGTAACAGATGTTCCAAATAGGTCACATCAGAAAGGGAATTTCCCTTCCAGACAGCACAACAAGGAAACTCTCAGAGCTGCACTCTGCCTGTCACTGGTAAGGCTTGGAGCCCTGAACCTACAGGAGAGGGACAGGCTCGAGAACAAAATGGGTGTCTCAGTTTGCCTCTGTGGAGTAATGCAGAATAAATTTAAAAAAAAAAAAATGCCTTGGCAGCTCAATAAAAACAGGCAACCGGAGGTCCAAGTCTCTAATGACAAATGATTTGAGATAGTACCCAGATGTCTTTGCAAAAATGGGAGGAAAGATTTCCAAAAATAGGGGGAAAAGATGTGCAAAAATGTTATTTGGAACTAAGGATACATTTTTTGCAAATACATTTTTTTCCCCTTGGATGGTATGGTTGTATTTCAGTGGTGTGTTCAATTTAACAGATTGAACTATGCATTTTCTTTACCAATGTACACAAAAAGCCTCACCTTATAACTTGTGAGAAAAGAACAAAAAGAAAAATGAGGAGCAGGAGATAGGACGTTTTAAAGTCCTGGTCAGTTCATTTAAATGTATTTAAAGACAGCTATCAGATTATCTGTAGGCTCAGGGAACTCTGTGTCTGTTATTGGAAATATAAACAGGAATAATTAACAATGTAGGTCTCAGGCTTCCAATTCAAGAAAGGACACTTGGCACATATTTTATATGATCTCTCTCTTACAAATGTTTACAAATAATTTTATTTATTCTTGCACTGCTGGTTGGAATATAAACTGATATAGCCACTATGCAAGACAGTATGGAGATTTCTTAAAAAGCTAGGAATGAAACCACCATATGACCCAGCAATCCCACTCCTAGGCATATATCCTGAAGGTAACAAAATTGAAAAAGACAGGTGTACCCTAGTGTTCATTGCAGCACTATTTACAATAGCCAGAACATGGAAGCAACCTACATGTCCTTCAGCAGACAAACGGATAAAGAAGCTGTGGTACATACGCACAGTGGAATGTTACTCAGTCATGAAAAAGGAACGAATCTGAATCCGTTCCAATGAAGTGGAAGAACCTAGAGCCTATTATACAGAGTGAAGTAAGTCAGCAAGAGAAATGCAAATATCGTGTACTGATACATATATATGGAATCTAAAGAGATGGCACTGGTGGATTCATTTTCAGGGCAGACATAGAGAACAAACCTATGGATGTGGGGAAGGCGAGGTGGGAGGGGGAGATATATGGAAAGAGTAACATGGAAACTTACATTACCATATGTCAAATGGAGGGCTGAAGGGTGGGATGGGGCACACACACACACACACACACACATACACTCTAGGCAGGCAAGCATAAAGCCAAACAGGAGATGCTAGTGGTTAAAAAAAAAAAAAAAAAAAAAGTTAAAAAAATAAACCTGCTTGAAAATGTAGGAGACTTAGATGCAGATTCGATCGCTGGATGGGGAAGATCCCCCTGGAGGAGGGCATGGCAACCCACTCCAGGATTCTTGCGTGGAAACTCCCATGGACAGAGGAGCCTGGCAGGCTGCAGTCCATGGGGTCGCAAAGAGCCAGGCAAGACACTGAGCAACTAACACAAAGCTGGAAAGGGAGGTCCTGAACGCTTGGGAGTACAGTCGCGGGACGGGATGTGGTCAGAGAAGGCAAGTGACAGACGGGCATGGGAGGGCGAGGTGGGCAAAGACAGCAGGACAGTAAGAGGGGGCCCCTGCCCCACGGCTCCCTGGCAGCGGCTAAGCCCGGTCCATGCAAGCTGGGGCGGGAAGAAGGCCTTCACTTGGGTGAGAGATGGCACTTTTGCTACCAGATTACAACCCCTGAATTGATGTCTGCTCAGTGCCAGAGATAGGCGGTCACCGGGGGGCTGGAAAATTCAAAGCAGGGGCCAAAGGGAAATAAGGTTGGACTCTAACGGCCCCCTTGCTGAGATGGACTCATGCACCAAGGTGACTACACTTAAGAACCCTGAAATCTGTCCTCCTCATTCACCTTTGCACACTCTTCTGGGCCCTCCTCTTCACTGCAAAGCCCTGCCATTCAAATCCCAGCATCTTCAGGGAACTTGTGATAAACGCAGATTTCCTGACCCCAGCCCAACACGACTATGTAAGAAACTGAAAAAAGGGTTAAGTGTCAGTGGCTCAGCTGTGTCCAACTCTTTGTGACCCTGTGGACTGTGTGTAGCCCACCAGGCTCCTCTGTCCATAGAAATTTCTGGGCAAGAATACTGGAGCGCGTGGCCATTCCCTTCTCCAGGGGATCTTCCCGACCCAAGGGATTGAACCCATGTTCCCTGTATCGGCAGGCGAATTGTTCACCACTGAGCCGCCAGGGAAGACCCGGGATACTGGCCTAGGTGCCTTGAAACAGGTCGATCACTCAAAGTAGGGAAATGGAAGTCAGATTGCCTCCTCCGAGGATGACAGGCAAGCAACTCTGAGTTCGGTTCCAGGTAATTGAAATTCCAAAGTGCATTCTTCTCTGGCATAATTATGACACAGGACAAAGTGAGGAGGAGCTGGCAACTCCTGAATATTGACATTTGAGTGTGCAAAATAATGTATTTTTATGTTTCAGAAACCTACAAACAGCAGAGATACAGCATCTCTCCCTCTCTCTCGCGGACACACCCTGTCTCTTTAATTTAAATTCCATGTGGTGGTCGGGGGCGGTGGTTAAGTTGCTTACTCAGTCGTGTCTTACTCTTTTGGGACTCCATGGACTGTAGCCTGCCAGGCTCCTCTGTCAATGGGATTCTCCAGGCAGGGATACAGGAGTGGGTTGCCCTTCCCTTCTCCAGGGGATATTCGGACATCATGCGGCAATTGGAATAGGGCCTGCCCGAAGGAATCCTCAGTAAATGTGAGCTTTCGAAGGTGCCACATCTTTGGTGATACATTACGCAGTTTCAGTCGCTGCAGAACTAACAGAATGAGCCGGTGAATCTGTTGGAAAGAGGGCTGAGGAGCAGCGGGTATGACTGTCAGAATGGGATTGAGCCACACAGCAAGTACCCAGTGGAGAGTGTCTGTATTCTCTACATCCAGAGTGAGGACTCCAAAACTCCTGTTACAGACACAGAGTCATCCCTAAGTAGGAAAAGAAGAGTTAAGAGTGGGTCTGTGAGTGGCAGCAACATGGACGGACCTGGAGAGTGTCGTACCGAGCAGCGTAAGTCAGACAGAGAAGGAGGGGCATCTAAAAAGAAATGATGTATGGCAAAACCAATACAGTATTGTAAAGTAAAAATATAAAAATAAATAAAAATAAATGATTCAAGTGAACTTAGCAAACAGAAACAGGCTCACAGACTTAGAGAACTAACTTACAGCTGTTGCAGGGAAAGACGGGGGAGGGACCTGCTGGACAGCACAGGGAACTCTGCTCAATACTCTAATAACCTTAGGTTCCCAGGGGGAAGGACGGGGGAAGGGATAGTCAGGGAGTCTGAGATGGACATGGACACGCGGCTGTATTTAACATACAGAACCAACAGGGACCTGCTGTCCAGCCCAGGGAACTCTGCTCAATCCTCTCTAATAACCTTTTGGTTCCCATGGGGAAGGACGGGGGAAGGGATAGTCAGGGAGTCTGCGATGGACATGGACACACTGCTCTGTTTAACATGGAGAACCAGCAAGGACCTGCTGTCTAGCACAGGGAACTCTGCTCAGTGTCATGTGGCAGCCTGGATGGGAGGGGAGTTTGGGGGAGAAAGGATCTATGTATACGTACGACTGAGTCCCTTTGCTGTCCACCTGAAACCACCACAACATTGTTCATCAGCTATGCTGCTGCTGCTAAGTCGCTTCAGTCGTGTCTGACTCTGTGCGACCCCATAGACGGCAGTCCACCAGGCTCCCCTGTCCCTGGGATTCTCCAGGCAAGAACACTGGAGTGGGTTGCCATTTCCCTCTCCAGTGCGTGAAACTGAAAAATGAAAGTGAAGTCACTCAGTCGTTTCGTTCATCGGCTATAGCCTGATACAAAATAAAAAATTTTTTAAAAAGTGGATCTATGAGCAAGAAGGGTCAGGGGTATCGTATGGACTATGTGGGCTTCCCTGATAGCTCATTTGGTAAGGAATCCACCTGAAATGCAAGAGATCTTGGTTCAGTTCCTGGGTTGGGAAGATCAGAGAAGGGATAGGCTACCCACTCCAGTATTCTTGGGTTTCCCTGGTGGCTCAGCTGGTAAAGAATCTGCCTGCAATGTGGGAGACCTGGGTTCGATCCCTGGGTTGGTAAGATCCCCTGAAGAAGGGAAAGGCTGCCCACTCCAGGATTCTGGCCTAGAGAATTCCATGGACTATATAGTCCACGGGATCGCAAAGAGTCAGACACAATTGAGGGACTTTGACTTTCACTCACCATGGACTATGTTGTTTCATTATAAACGTTTCATTACTCTTTGATATTTTGACCATACCTAAAAATTCTACTTGTTAATATTGCATTTACAGGTCAACTGAATCTTAGTATTGGGAGATATCGTAAAGGTTTCAGTCCAGCATCCCAATCAAAACAGGAGTCTATGAAGTAAGTGAGAAAGGGAAAAGTGCTTATCGTAAATTAACGCATGTGTGTGGAATCTAGAAAGATGGTCCGGTTGAACCTATCTGTAGGGCAGCAGTGGAGATGCAGACATAGAGAACAGACCGTGGGCACACGGTGGGAAGGAGAGGATGGCATGAATTTGAGAGCAGTATCTAAACATATACATTGAAAGTGAAAGTGAAGTTGCTCAGTCGGGTCCAACTCTTTGCGACCCCATGGGCTGTAGTCTACCAGGCTCCTCCATCAGTAGGGTTTTCCAGGCCAGAGTACTGGAGTGCGTTGCCATTTCCTTCTCCAGGGGATCTTCCCCACCCAGGGACTGAACACAGGTCTCCCGCATTGTAGGCTTTACCCTCTGAACCACCAGGGAAGCTCCAACATATACATTACCAAGCGTAAAATTAGACAGCCAGTGAGAATTTGCTGTATGACTCAGGGAACTCAAACCAGGGCTCTGTAACAACGTAGAGAGCTGGGATGGGGAGGGACGTGGGAGGGAGGTTCAAGATGGAGAAGACATACGTACACCTATGGCTGATTCATGATGATGTATGGCAGAAACCAACACAGTATTATAAAGCAATTATCCTCCAATAAATAAATTAAATTTAAATAAATTTAAATTTAAAAACTGACATCTATAGAGATTGTCATACAGAATGAAGTCAGCCAGAGAGAGAAAAAAACAAGTCTTGTGTAGTCACACTTCTATGTGGGGTCTAGAAAAACCATACAGATTAATCTATTTTGCAAAGCAGTAGAGATACAGATGTAGTGAGAACAAATGAATGGACCAAAAGAAAGGTCGGGGAGGTGGGATAACCCAGGGGGTTGAGACTGACATATATTCACTACTGTGCATAAAATATTGAACTAACGAGAACCCACTATATGCATGGAGGAAAAGAAAGATACAGTCTGTTCGTAGGAGATATTGTTAACCTTAAAAATGCATTGCAGTTTACAGTCATTCATTCAGTTCAGTCGCTCAGTCGTGTCTGACTCTTTTCGACCCCATGAACCACAGCACACCAGGCCTCCCTCTCCATCACCAACTCCCAGAGTTTACCCAATCTCATGTCCATCGAGTCGGTGATGCCATCCAACCATCTCATCCTCTGTCGTCCCTTCTCCTGCCGCCTTCAATCTTCCCCAGCATCAGGGTCTTTTCCAATGATTCAGCTCTTCCCATCAGGCAGCCAAAGGATTGGGGTTTCAGCTTCAGCATCAGCTGAAGCAGTATCCAAGTACGTGCAGACAAATACTATTTGATTGCACTTAGACGAGGTACCTGCCGCTACCGCTAAGTCACTTTAGTCGTGTCCGACTCTGTGCGACCCCATAGACGGCAGCCCACCAGGCTCCCCCATCCCTGGGATTCTCCAGGCAAGAACACTGGAGTGGGTCGCCATTTCCTTCTCCAATGCATGAAAGTGAAAAGTGAAAATGAAGTCGCTCAGTCATGTCCGACCCTCAGCGACCCCATCGACTTCAGCCTTCCAGGCTCCTCCGTCCATGGGATTTTCCAGGCCAGAGTACTGGAGTGGGGTGCCATTGACGAAGTACCTAGATTAGTCAAACTCATAGTTTGAAAGTACACTGGTAGATGCTGGGGCCGAAGGGGTCGGGGGTAGGGAGGGGGAATGGGTAGTTAGTGCTTAAAGGGGAGAGAGCTTCAGTTTAGGAAGGTGAAAAACTCGGGGGATGAATCACGGTGAGAATTGCACAATAATATGAATGTACCGAACTGCTGTTAAATGCCGCTGAGTGCATGAGTGAAAGTCACTCAATCGTGTCTGACTCCTTGCAGCCCCGTGGACTGTGTAGCCCGACCGACAGGCTCCTCTGTCCATGGGATTTCCCCAGGCAAGAATACTGGAGTGGGGTGTCACGCCCTCCTCCAGGGGATCTTCCCACCCAGGGATCGAACCTGCATCTCTTGTGTTTCCTGCACTGCAGGCGGGTTCTTCACCACTCGCTCCACCAGGCCAAAGGAATGCTTCACTTCTCACAGCCAAATGCCAGCCTTGAGACCACAGACAGCATCCTGAGATCATGGTCCCGCTAGACATTCTTCAGACAAAACGCCCCTGTACATTGACGCTCTTCTCCAGAGGATGTATTGCCCGGTCTCCTTCCAGAAACATCCACCACCACCACCTCCCTCATCCCAACATTTCTTAGACTGGCGCTGTCTCGCTTTAAAGTTGACCCCACAGCCCTGCAGACTTGACCTGACCTGAACAGAGAAGGTGGACCGCGAGTTTTTGGATCGGCCCACGTGACCGCCTGCATTAGTTAGCTTTCAGTTCAGTTCAGTCGCTCAGTCATGTCCGACTCTTTGCGACCCCATGAATCACACCACGCCAGGCCTCTCTGTCCATCACCAACTCCTGGAGTTCACTCAGACTCACGTCCATCGACTCAGTGATGCCATCCAGCCATCTCATCCTCTGTCGCCCCTTCTCCTCCTGCCCTCAATCTCTCCCAGCATCAGAATCTTTTCCAATGAGTCAGCTCTTTGCATGAGGTGGCCAAAGTACTGGAGTTTCAGCTTCAGCATCATTCCTTCCAAAGAAATCCCAGGGCTGATCTCCTTCAGAATGGACTGGTTGGATCTCCTTGCAGTCCAAGGGACTCTCAAGAGTCTTCTCCAACACCACAGTTCAAAAGCATCAATTCTTCGGCGCTCAGCCTTCTTCACAGTCCAACTCTCACATCCGTGCATGACCACTGGAAAAACCATAGCCTTCACTAGACGGACCTTAGTCAGCTTTCAGCCACAGCTAAATCCTCATGGCCTTCTCCCACCAACTTCCCTATTAAATAAACGCTCCCTAAACACGTTCTTAGTTTTTAAACACAACAGCAGACTTGGCATGCCCCGCTCACATTCTGTCCCGTTTCTGCCAATTATGTGAGGGTTTTGCACAACTTACAAGTAGCCACACAGAGCAAATTCTAAGGTGCCAGACTATGGGCCTTTCAAAAATATTCAATCCCTTGGTCTTCCCCACTATCCCAAGAGGGAAGTGCTAATATCATCACGTGTACAGATGCAGAGACTGACAAAGGAGTTAGGGAACAGGCCAAGATCTCTTTCATGGCCAGGACTGAATTTCCAGCTCAGCAGGCCTGCTGTAGGCCGTTCTATTCTCTCTCTCTCTTTTAAATCTTCTTAATGTTCATTTACACCGTTGTATTAATTTCTGCTGTACAGCAAAGTGATTCAGTTACACATAGACATCTTTTCATATTCTTTTCCGTGATGGCTTATCGCTGGATATTGAATGTAGTTCCCTGTTTTGAACGCTGGGATCTTGCTGGTCACCCATCCCATACACACTAATTTGAGAAGACCATATTGTCTTGACGACGCTCAGCTCCCGAGTCCCGATTCTGCCATGTCACGTAGGTGCCATCCTTTCCCAACTTTTCTGCTGCTCTTGTCCTATTGCCAAGTCGTATCTGACTCCCTGTGGCCCCACGGACCCCAGCACGCCAGGCCTCCCTGTCCAGCGCCATCTGACAAGCAGGTTCTTCCACACCAGCCTCTAAGATGGAAACAAGCGTTGAGAAGAATGAGACCCGGCAAGACCCCTTTGCAAGAACAAATCTAAGGCAAAGCTGTGAAGACCCACCCGACACCCCAGCAGGGAGAATTGCCCCTCCATCTGCAAGCCCTCGGGGACCCCAAAAGTGATGCTGGTGAGCATCACTGCACTGAGTTGTTTGGGGTGCAGATGTTCTACCAGCTTGGGGAGGGTTCCTCTCCCTGCCCCATGGGACATGTGGCCAGGTCTGAAGACAGTGCTGATTGTCACCCTGGGGGGAGGTGTGGGAGGTATGCTACCATCATCCTGAGGGTAGAGAGCAAGGATGCTACAAGATATCCCACAGCAGGAGGGACAACACCCTCCCCGGCAAAGGATGAGCCCACCCAGAATGTCAGCAAGGCCAGGCTGAGAAACTCTGCTCTAGACGGTCTACCCACAGAGTCAAAGACAATGATACATCCTCAGTTTTGATATATCGGTGAATTGGTGAAAGATACCTTTCACTTCAATTTCTGCAAGCCGGCAAGGTGCGACAATCAATACATCAGAATCAGGTATTTCGTCTAACAGATTTCTCCACGCCTGGGTTTACACTCTCCAGGCAACAAGACGGTGTAACAGCTTAGGCTGCTTGCTTTCAACTTTAAAACATCATCACCTATAGGGAAGGGACTTGTGCTTACCCAAAGGGAACGCGGTGGGGAAGGAAAGGAGCTGGGAGTTTGCGGTTAGCTCGTGCAAACTCTTATGTATACAATGGATAAGCACCAAGGTCTTAGTGTATAGCACAGGGAGCTACACAGTGTATATTCAATATACAGATCCATTCAATCAAAGCGAGACTGTTAGATGCTCAATCGTGTCCGACTCTCTGTGACCCCATGGACTGTAGACCCACCAGGCTGCTCTGTCCATGGGATTCTCCAGGCAGGAATACTTTGGAGCGGGTTGCCACTTCCTTATCCATATATATTTAATATCCTGTGATAAACCATCATGGAAAAGAATGTGAAAAAGAATGTATATGTGTATAACTGAATCACTCCACTGTATAGCAGAAACTGATGTATTACAAATTGACTGTAGTTCAATAAAATTTAAAAGCAATAAACTCTCATCAGTTGCAGCTTTATTATTTTTTCAACTAAATAGAATAAATAAGATATTCGTCTCTTTTTTTGGCATCGAGGCACGTGGGAATCTTCGTTCCATGAACACAGATCAAACCCACGCTCCCTGTGATGAAAGTATAGAATCTAAACCACTGGACTGCCAGCAGGTCCCCAGCAGAGTATTTTTTAAGGTAAGCAGTTGCTCTAAGATGCTGAGCATAAACGATTAGTTCAGAGCATTACACAATTATCATTTCAAAGCATTCTCCTATTTCCTCAGATTTCCTTATTTATATTTTTATCACTATGTTTCATGTCAACCAACTTCTGATTTATTCTCCTTAACAGATAAACTTTGAATGTTATTTCTGCTCTGTGTTTTCTTAGTGTGTCTCTACTTTCGTAAACAGCACAAAGGTGATTTATTTATTTGCAAACTGAGCACCTAGCAGAATGTCAGCAAGTAATTATGACTTTTTAATTACCTTTGACATTTATTTTTATAACACTCAAAATAACACTCCAATTAAAACTTGTTTCTTCCATAATTGAAAAGACTCGTGTACCCAAATGTTCACTGCAGCGCTATTTACAATACCTGGAATATGGAAGCAAACTAGAAGTCCATCAGCAGATGAATGGATAAGGAGGTCATGGAACATATAGCCAATGGAATTTTGCTCAGCTGTAAGAAGGGACACATTTGAGTTAGTTCTAATGAGGTGGATGAATCTAGCACCTATTATACCTAGTGGAGTAAGTCAGGAAGAGAAAGACAAACACTGTATATTAACCCATATATATGGAATCTAGAAAGATGGTACTGACGATCCCATATGCAGGGCAGCAAAGGAGACGCCGACATAAAGAAATGACTTTTGGACACAGTGGGAGAAGGCGAGGGTGGGATGATTTGAGAGAAAAGCATTGAAACATATATATCATTAGAAAAGACCCTGATACTAAAGGATTGAAGGCAGGAGGAGAAGGGGACGACAGAGGACAAGATGGTTGGATGGCATCACCAATTCTATGGACAAGGTTTTGAGCAAGCTCCAGGAGTTGGTGATGGACAGGGAAGCCTGGCATGCTATAGTTCCTGGAGTCACAATGAGTCGGACATAACCAAGCAACTGAAAAATATGCATTCAGTTCAGTTCAGTCGCTCAGTTGTGTCTGACTCTTTGCGACCCCATGAATCACAGCACACCAGGCCTCCCTGTCCATCACCATCTCTTGGAGTTCACTCAAACTCATGTCCATCGAGTCGGTGATGCCATCCAGCCGTCTCATCCTCTGTCATCCCCTTTTCCTCCTGCCCCCAATCCCTCCCACATCAGAGTCTTTTCCAATGAGTCAACTCTTCCCATGAGGTGCCCAAAGTATTGGAGTTTCAGCTTTAGCACCATTCCTTCCAAAGAACACCCAGAGCTGATCTCCTCTAGAATGGACTGGTTGGATCTCTTTGCAGTCCATGAGACTCTCAAGAGTCTTCTCCAACATCACAGTCAAAAGCATCAATTCTTCAGTGCTCAGCTTTCTTCACAGTCCAACTCTCACATCCATACATGACTATTGGAAAAACCACAGCTTTGACTATGCATTACCAAATGTGAAATAGATAGCCAGTGGGAGTTTGATGCATGACACAGGGAACCCAAAGCTGGTGCTCTGTGACAACGTGGAAGGGTGGGGTGGGGACGGAGATTCATGGGGGAGAAGACGTGTCTGCCTATGACCAATTCATGCTTATGTATGGCAGAGGCCATCAAAATACTGTAAAGTAATTATCCTCCAATTAATATACACACATTTTTTAAAAAAGAAAAGAAAAACTTGTTTCTTCAGTTCAGTTCAGTTCAGTTCAGTCGCGCAGTCGTGTCTGATTCTTTGAGACCCCATGAATCGCAGCACACCAGGCCTCCCTGTCCATCACCAACTCCCGGAGTTCACTCAGACTCACGTCTATTGAGTCCATGATGCCATCCAGCCATCTCATCCTCGGTCGTCCCCTTCTCCTACTGCCCCCAATCCCTCCCAGCATCAGGGTCTTTTCCAATGAGTCAACTCTTCGCATAAGGTGGCCAAAGTACTGGAGCCTCAGTTTTAGTATCATTCCTTCCAAAGAAATCCCAGGGTTGATCTCCTTCAGAATGGACTGGTTGGATCTCCTTGCAGTCCAAGGGACTCTCAAGAGTCTTCTCCAACACCACAGTTCAAAACCATCAATTCTTCGGCACTCAGCCTTCTTCACAGTCCAACTCTCACATCCATACATGACCACAGGAAAAGCCATAGCCTTGACTAGACGGACCTTAGTCGGCAAAGTAATGTCTCTGCTTTAAATATACTATCTGGTTGGTCATAACTTTTCTTCCAAGGAGTAAGCGCCTTTTAATTTCATGGCTGCAGTCACCATCTGCAGTGATTTTGGAGCCCAAAAAACCAAAGTCTGACACTGTTTCTACTGTTTCCCCATCTATTTCCCATGAAGTGATGGGGCCAGATGCCATGATCTTCGTTTTCTGAATGTTGAGCTTTAAGCCAACTTTTTCAACTCTCCTCTCTCACAACAAGAGGCTTTTTAGCTCCTCTTCACTTTCTGCCATAAGGGTGGTGTCATCTGCATATCTGAGGTTATTGATATTTCTCCCAGCAATCTTGATTCCAGCATGTGTTTCTTCCAGTCCAGCGTTTCTCATGATGTACTCTGCATATAAGTTATATTGGTTGAAATAAGGGAAATAATTAAAAAATGGAAATAATAAATAATAAAGAGCCCATAAATCTTTTACTTTCCTGCAACTACCTGAAATATAGATGGGTCAGAAGCGCCCAAACTCTCTATGCCACACAAGTCACGGTGTCAAGCCTGTGGTCAACGACCTTTGTTTTTTGGATTCTCAGTGGTCAGAGGGCATTGCCTTCAAAGTCAGCCTGGCATGCAGTGATTGAAAAAGGACCTTTTTATTTTATTTTCCCCGAAGACCCTGATGCTGGGAAAGATTGAATGCAGAAGAGGGTGACAGAGGAAGAGATGGTTGGGTGACATCACTGACCTGATAGACATGAGTTTGAGCAAGCTCCAGGAGCTGGTGATGGACAGGGAGGCCTGGCGTGCTCCAGTCCATGGGGTTGCAAAGAATCGGACACGACTGAGCAACTGAACTGAACTGAAAGTCCTCTAAGTGGTGCAGAGCATTAGCGAATCATGAAAATGTAAACATCTTCCAGTCAAAGACCAGCCAAGGAAACAAATGCAGATAACTGCAGCTGGCTTTACTGATTCACTGCAGCCAGGGAGACCACCCATCTTGGGAACTAGAGGGCATCTCCCTGAGGAGTTACTACACAGTACGGGCTTGCTTTTAGGTGATCGAGGGAAGGAGTCAAGAACGTGGGGCTTGGCTTTGAACTGGATGCTCTAAGAAGGCAGAGGTAACTGTATCACTGAGCATTTTCATGAAGTCTTCTAGAAAGGCAGGAAGTGAGAGTGAAGCTGTAATTGGTAAAGAAGCAGCTGTCATTCACATTCACCAGGAAAGGGGCGTGTTTGGACATGTGGTGGTTTGGAGAATGTTTGTGTTTTTGTTCACATTCTGACTTGGTGATGGAATGGTCTTGGTTTTGTTTTGTTTTGTTTTCCTTGACCATTATGGTTTTAGATTGGCCTTGCCCAACAGTGGGTAATTCTGTGAAATTGTTTCTCAACATCCAAACAACACCAAAGAGTATTAGTTGCTCAGTCGTGTCGGACTCTCTGCGACCCCATGGACTATAGCCCACCAGGCTCCTCTGTCCGTGGGATTCTCCAGGCAAGAAAACTGGAGTGAGTTACCATGCCCTCCTCCAGGGCATCTTCCCGACCCACAGATCAAACCCACATCTCTCACGTCTCCTGCAATGACAAGCGGGTTCCTTACCACTAGTCCTTGGAGACTAATAAATTGGCTAGTAACAGTTAATTACTTCAGTCAAACAATGACCTTCAGTCAAACAATTACTTCAGTCAAACATCAACCAACCCACTGCTAACCTTCTTCCTTTTGTTTGAACATGCAATTGACATTTTTTAAAAATTAATATGAGGCTATTAATTATTTAACTGTTTGATTTTTAAATTTAAAATCAGTACTGTCATTGCAGAAATCGAACCAAAACATTTCTTTTTTTTAGAAGTCTTTATTGAATTTGTTATAATATTGTTTCTGTTTTTAGGTTTTGCCATTTTGGCCCCACAGGATGTGGGATCTTACTTCCCTGACCAAGGATTGATCTTGCACCCCATCTCTGCATTGGAAGCTGAAGTCTTAACCACTGGACCACCAGGGAAGTCCCTAAACAGAGTACTTCTTAACCATGGATACATTTGAACAATTAGCTACACATAAATGATTATTATTAGGCTAAGAAATGATACGTAACTTCATTTTTACCAACAAATTCATACCAGCAGAATTAAAGTTCACCCTACATATCGGCTTCCCTGGTGGTTCCCATGGTAAAGAATCTTCCTGCAGTGCAGGAGACCTGGGTTTGATCTCTGGGTTGGGAAGATCCCCTGGAGAAGGGAAAGGCTACCCACGCCAGTATTCTGGCCTAGAGAATCCCATGGACGGAGGCGCCTGGTGGGCTGCAGTCCACGGGGTTGCAAAGGGTCGGACATGACTGAATGACTTCACTTTCACTTTTCACTTTCATGCACTGGAGAAGGAAATGGCAACTCACTCCAGTGTTCTTGCCTGAAAAATCCCAGGGGCAACGGTGCCTGGTGGGCTGCCGTCTATGGGGTCGCACAGAGTCAGACATGACTGAAACGACTTAGCAGTAGCAGCAACCTTTTGAAACAGTAACACTTTTGCTAAAGAATTCTTAACTTTTTATCCTGGAAGAGTTTGAAATTTATAGAAGAATCACAAGACGCCTAGAAAGCGTTCCATGTGCCCTCAGCAAATTTACCAGCTAAAACTTTTCATTCACTTTGCTTATCTTCTGTGTGAGTGTTTTCTGAACCATTCCTTTGCAAGTAAACTGTTGACATCCTATCCTTTAACCCTAAATACTTGTGACCCCATGGGCTATACAGTCCATGGAATTCTCCAGGCCAGAATACTGGAGTGGGTAGCCTTTCTCTTCTCCAAGGAGTCTTCCCAACCCAGGGATCGAACCCAAGTCTCCCACACTGCAGGCAGATTCTTTACCATCTGAACCACTAGGGAAGCCCAAGAATACTAGAGCGGGTAGCCTATCCCTTCTCCAGTGGATCTTGCCCAACCAGGGTCTCCTGCATTGCAGGCAGATTCTTTACCAAATGAGCTATGAGGGAAGCCCCTTCCTAAGAACAACGTGATTATTAAACTGAAGACATTTGATACAGATACATTACTATTGCCCGATTCAGATTTCGCCAAATTTCCCAATCGATTTTTATAGAAAGCTTCTCCTCTGATCCATACTGCATTTACATTCTAGGACTATTTTCTCTGCCTTAATTGACACTGGCATTTTCCAAAAGTACAGGCCAGTTGTTGAGCAAAGTGCTCTCAACTGGGACTAGCCTGAAGCTTTCTTCTGATTAGATTCAAGGAATGCACTTTTTCTTATTTCCTCTTTGGCAGAAATGTCAAATTTTACAGCAATGCCGGAAGTAAAGCTGTAGAAGAGGGGGTTTAGGATGGGGAACACATGTTCACCCATGACTGAGTCATGTCAATGTGTGGCAAAAATCACTACAATATTGTAATCAGCCTCCACCTAAAATAAATACTTTTTTTTTTAAAAAAAAGCAGCTGTGTCTGCAGCGCTTTGTCCCACTGTTGGAAGTGCTAGCAAATAAGAATTTTCTTTGTTTTATTTTATTTATTTATTGTATTTTTGGCTGCACTGGGTCTCCGCTGCCATGCATGGGCTTCCTCTAGTTGCAGCGAGTGTGGAAGCTCCTCTCTGATTGTGGTGCACGAGCTTCTCATCGCGATGGCTTCCCTTCATTGCAGAGCACCGGCTCCAGGTGCTAGGGCTCAGTACTTGCAGGTCCCAGGCTCCGGCGTGCAGGCTCACTGGAGTGCGGGCCACGGGGCTCCTTGCTACGCAGCATGTGCAATCTTCCCTGACCTGGGATCAAACCCGTGTCCCTTGCATTGGCAGGCAGATTCCCAAGCACTGGGCCATCAAAGAAGCCCCAGAAATAAGATTTTTTTTTCTTTCCAGCAGTTCTTTAATGTTCCCTCCAGCCCTTATTGTGAACACAGACCCTCGCTGGCTTCATAAATAAGAGGCTTGCTTGCGAAGTCATGATTCCATCTTTAAGATCTATGCCTCTATCACATTTCTCTTCTAGTCTCCTCAGACAAATCAGCTCTGCCCATTTATCTTCATTTCCCTTGAATAACATGGCAATGAATAAACAGACTGACGCAGATGGTTGTCTGTGCGGTGATGATTACCGCGAGAGCAGGTCTACAGAAATATCCAGCTCGCTGAAGTTTCCATAGGAAAACCTGCCCTCGTCTAAAAATGCCCAAAGCGGTTGGGCTTGCAGGATTATTTTTAGAAATTGATTATCTTAGATTATTTCTCAGAGCAGACAAGCTGCCACTGTGGAATACAGTTTAAACAATGGGTTGGCAACCTCAACTTGGGAGCCAGCTGAACTAAAAATGGAAACCAAAATTCAGCCCATAAATAGTCATTTCACACAGATCAGCAACAGAGTCCTGGGACCGGGGAATTGTTCTGTTCTGCCCTCCAACCCCTTGTGGAATGACCGAGCTTCAAACTTCTCCCCAAGACTGTTTTCACATCCTTGCCTAGAAAGCTCCCTGAAAGCAATTTTCACACTTTTGTTGGGAATCCCTTCTGAAGTCTCAGGATACCTTTAGTTGACATTTGTTGTTCAGTCACTAAGTTATATCTGACTCATTACTACCCTATGGACTGCAGCACGCCAGGCTTCCCTGTCCTTGCTCTCTCCCAGAGTTTACTCAAACTCATGTCCTTTGAGTCAGTGACACCATCCAATCATTTCATCCTTTGTCTTTCCCTTCTCTTGCCTTCACTCTTTCCCAACATCAAGGTCTTTTCCAGGATACCTCTAAGCCTGAAGATTTAATCTGGGGCAGGGGGGTAGTGTGCCTGAAATCCCTCCTTTCCAATTTTTTTCTGGTCCCAACCTGTGAAGAAGTAAGAACATTTCACTTCTCTTAAGAATCAATTAGAATAATCCTTGGAAGAAGAGTTATGACCAACCTAGACAGCATTAAAAACCAGAAACATTACTTTGCCAACAAAAACCCATCTACTCAAAGCTATGGTTTTTCCAGTAGTCATGTATGGATGTGAGAGTTGAACTATAAAGAAAGCTGAGCGCCAAAGAATTGATGCTTTTGAACTGTGATGTTGGAGAAGACTCTTGAGAGTCCCTTGGACTGCAAGGAGATCAAACCAGTCAATCCTAATGGAAATCAGTCTGAATATTCATTGGAAGGATTGATGCTGAAGCTGAAGCTCCAGTACTTTGGCCACCTGATGCGAAGAGCTGACTCACTGGGAAAGACATGATGCTGGGAAAAACTGAAGGCAGGAGGAGAAGGGGACAGAGGATGGGATGGTTGGATGGCATCACTGACTCGATGGATGTGAGTCTGAGCAAGCTCCAGGAGCTGGAAGGAAGCTTGGCATGCTGCAGTCCCACGGGGCTGCACAAAGCTGGACACGACTAATCACCTGAACTGAACTGACTGACTGAAGAATCAGTTGTGTGTGGGAGCACACAGTAAGGGAGTGAGCAAGAAAGTGGAGGGGGGATTTTAATTCACTGAGTTTTTATGTAGAGAATTCTTCTTTAGTCGTACAAAACTCTCATTACAAACCTCTGGATCCTCCCATGATCTTTATGATGACTGTCTTCCGACTTGCTAACAGTTTTGGATGCATCGTACTTTTTATCAGTAAACATTGTTCAGTGAACGCACAAATGAATAAACGTCTTCTTTTGTCTTCTTTTTAATTTGAGGCCACTCAAATTGTGACTTTGTTATCATCAGTTCAGTTCAGTTACTCAGTCGTGTCCAACTCTTTGCGACCTCACAAATCGCAGCACGCCAGGCCTCCCTGTCCATCACCCACTCCTGGAGTTCACTCAGACTCAGGTCCATCGAGTCAGTGATGCCATCCAGCCATCTCATCCTCTGTTGTCCCCTTCTCCTCCTGCCCGTAATCCCTCCCAGCATCAGGGTCTTTTCCAGTGAGTCAACTCTTTGCATGAGGTGGCCAACTATTGGAGTTTCAGCTTTAGCATCAGTCCTTCCAATGAACACTCAGGACTGATTTCCTTTAGAATGGACTGGTTGTAGTGCATTAAAATACTCATTTTTCCCTTTTGTCAATACATGATTCATTCTACAGTTAAATTTGGGCAGTACATATTTAACATGCTATCTGCAAGGGTGACTGGCTGAATTAGAGATTGGCATTCTGGTATTCTAGTGTACTGTTCACTCCTGCTGCATCCGCACAATTTTAGCAGTAAACATTAAATAAAATAAAAAACGTTAACTCACTCACAGGGCTGCAGGTTGGCTTAGGGTTGCTTGACTTAGGTTGCGTTCAGATAGGTGGCTCTGCTGATTTTGGCTGCACTTGTTCACAATTCTGGGAGTCAGCTGGCCCAAGCTGGTTCTTTCGAGTCTCACTACATCGTGTCCGCTTATATCCCACTGGCTAAAGCAAAGTCACATGGCACCAAGAGCATGGACAAGAATGTTCCCCCAACGAAAGCCAAGAGTGAACAGATCAAAGCAACCTAAACGAAAACACCCTCACAACACACAAACTAGCTCCCAGCTCTCACTTGAGAACTACAAAAATAAACAAGGATTTTCACAAAATATCTGACTATGTCTAGCCTCTGGGCCTTTACACATGCTGTCCCTCTGCCTAGAGTAATCTCCCACACCTTCCTTCTACATCCATCTCTATTACTTGCCAGGTTAACTCTTGCCCCATTTTTTCAGAGTATTACCTTGCAGAAGCATCTTCTCTAGAACCCAGAATCCAATATTCTTGCCAATCCCAGGTACTCCCACTGTGCCCTATGCTTGAAAATCGCCCATTTCTCTCTCTCTGTGAGTACAGACTGCATCCTCTTACTAACCTTTGGCCCCCCAGTCCCTAGATTGGTATCTGGTATACAGCAAATATTCAAAAAACGTTGACTGATTAAGTCAGATATAAATATTTATCCTCTGTGAGCCACACACAGTAACCTGGCCATAAATAGCCTGCTGCTGCTGCTAAGTCGGTTCAGTCATGTCCGACTCTGTGCGACCCCATGGACAGCAACCCACCAGGCTCCCCCATCCCTGGGATTCTCCAGGCAAGAACACTGGAGTGGGTTGCCATTGCCTTCTCCAATGCATGAAAATGAAAGGTGAAAGTGAAGTCGCTCAGTCATGTCCGACTCTTAGAGACTCCATGGACTGCAGCCCACCAGGCTCCTTCATCCATGGGATAATAACCTAACTACTGACATTTTCTCTCTTCAATCTTTTTTTCTTATTATTAAGAATAAAACTAATTTAAAACTCTGCCTATGCAGAGCTGTAAACTCAAATCAAACACATGAGCTCAGACTCAAACTAAGCAATCCACCCCATTCCTCAGGAGATAATCTGATGTTCACTAGAATTTTCAAAGCACACACACCACAAAATGAACTATTTGGACCAAAAATAAACCAGACGTTGTAGTGTGAACTCTTTGCCAGTCAGGGTATATTTCTGACATTTAAAACATATTTTCATGACAAGGGGACACTGACTACCGCAAATTGGAACTGCCGGTTTTATTGAAGCTACTAACATGCCTTTCTTCAGCTGATCCCTAAGAAAACCTATAGGACAAAAGGCCCCCAAAGACTGAATGCTCATTCCTAAAAAATAATTGCTTGAAGAAGATCCATGGCTGCCTGCTCATCTAAATGCAGTTGACATTTGTCTTTCACAGGTCCTTTAAAAAATACGGGATTCTCAGGAGGATTTACAGGCCTTTCGATGACATCTGAAGGACTTGTCTATTAGCATCACCACTGAAAACATCATCAAATAAGCACTTCATCATACATCCATTCATCACAAGTGAACCACTGAACCCGCTCCTCTCCAACAGACTGATTCTCTTTTCCCAATGCACTGGAATGAGCCCCACAAACACTAAAATCACGGCGACAGAGATTCTCAGAAAGAGCATTCAGCAGCATGTTCTCTAAAGTATTTCCTTAGGCTTACAACATGATGATCCAGAACGCATTGAAAGCGGCCAGTAAGAGGATTTCAACAATCCACTGTGCCCTCCAATCAATAACTAATTCACCGCTACTAAATGGCTTCTTCAGAGCGCAGACATGCGAGAGAATCAACGAAATGGAATGTCTATCACAGCATCTCCACACACTCTCTTCAGGAAACTGCAAGAGGCTCCAGAAGTCATCAATGACTTTTAATAAGCCCAGCTAAAGATAACACACTGGGCTGTCTTGACTATTTCTTACAGTCCTGGTATCATCTGATGGTGTCTGGAAGATGTTTTTGGTGGTGGCATCCTAGAAGGGCAGTGATACTGGCATGTAGCAGGCAAAGGCCAGTGTGTGTATATACTTAGTCGCTCAGTCTTGTCTGAGTCTCTGAGACCCCCATGGATCACTGTCCATGGGATTTTCCAGGCAAGAATACTGGAGTGGGTTTGTCATAAATATCCTATGGTACAGAAGACAGCCTTCCCTCCCACTACACAGGATCAGGACTATCCAGCTCACAATGTCAATGCCAAGAATGAGAAGCCCTGCCCTAGAGAAAGGTCACAGATGTAACTCCTGCTGCTGCTGCTGCTGCTGCTGCTAAGTTGCTTCAGTCATGTCCGACTCTGTGTGACCCCATAGACGGCAGCCCACCAGGCTTCCCCATCTCTGGGATTCTCCAGGCAAGAACACTGGAGCAGGTTGCCATTTCCTTCTCCAATGCATGAAAGTGAAAGGTGAAGTTGCTCAGTCATGTCCGACTCTGGCAACCCCATGGACTTCAGCCTACCAGGCTCCTCCGTCCATGGGATTTACCAGGCAAAAGTACTGGAGTAGGGTGCCATTGCCTTCTCCCGATGTAATTCCTACAACTGCTCAATATGACAGCCACTAGGCAGGAAGTTCCCCTGGAGAAGGAAATGGCAACCCACTCCAGTACTCTTGCCTGGAAAATCCCATGGATGGAAGAGCCGGTTAGGCTACAGTCCATGGGATCGTAAAGAGTCGGACAGGGCTGAGAGACTTCACTGGTCACTGGTAAGCACATGGAGCTAATGAGCTTCTCAAATGTGGCCAAATTGAGAGGCCCTGTAAATGAAAAATACACTCTAGATTTCAAAGACTTAGCATAAAAGAAGAGTGTAAAATATCTTAATGCTTTTATGATTAGATATAGAAATAATAATGTTTTGGATATTGCACTAAGGAAAACATATTATCTAAATTAATTTCTTCTCTTTATACTTTTAAAAATATATCTACAGAGGCTATAAAATGATATGTTTCAGATTGTACATCTTTATGGACAGCACTCAGCCAATGTTCTTTTTGTTCCTTTGATGACAACCTGTTTCTACCCATGAAACCTGCATTTCAATAAGAGATTCTCTCAAAGTAAATTTAAGCTCATAAAGCCCCAGTCTGTGTCCATATAAGGTGAATATAAGGGCCAAGGTATTTAATCAGATGAAAGATACTTGAGCTGCAAGATGAAGCTTCCCTATTTATGGTCATTTACAAAACTGGGCTGAGGTTAAGAAAGCAGAGGCGTGGAATTGAGTTTTTCTTTATGCTCAAATGGTTAGGAATTAATTCATTAGCAAAATGCCCCACAGGTAAACAGATTAAAAAGCTAGAAGACAAATAAATGGGGACTTTCAACAACAGGCAAATATTTCCAAGAGGCAAGCACAGTGTGTAGCTCATTAGGAAGAATGACCCTGAGAACAGCAGAGAAATTAGACAAATCTGAGAAAGAGCCTGCTGATGAAAGTGGAAGAGGAGAATGAAAAAGCTGGCTTAAAATTCAACATTCAGAAAATGAAGATCATGGCATCCAGTCCCATCACTTCATGGCAAATAAATGGCGAAACAGTAGAAACAGTGACAGGCTTTATTTTCTTGGGCTCCAAAATCACTGCAGACAGTGACTGCAGCCATGAAATTAAAAGACGCTTGCTCCTTGAAAGGAAAGCTATGACAAACCTAGCATATTAAAAAGCAGAGACGTCACTTTGCCAGCAAAGCTCTGTATAGTTCAAGCTATGATTTTTCCAGTAGTCATGTACAGATATGATAGTTGGACCGTAAAGAAGGAGGAGCACCAAAGAATTGATGCTCTCTAATTATGCTGGGAAAGACTTTTGAGACAGTAAGAAAATAAATCAGTCCATCGTCAAGGAAATTAACTGTGAATATACATTGGAAGGACTGACGCTGAAGCTGAAGCTTCAGTCCTTTGGCCACCTGATGCAAAGAGCTGACCCATTAGAAAAGACCCTGATCTGGGAAAGATTGAAGGCGGGAGGAGAAGGGGACGGCAGAGGATGAGATGGTTGGATGGCATCACTGACTCGATGGGCATGAGTTTGAGCAAACTCCGGAACGTGGTGAAGGACAGGGAAGCCTGGTGTGCTGCAGTCCATGGGGGTCGAAAAGTGATACATACATGACTGAGCAAAACTGGACAAAAACAACGAAGTGGTCATTCATGACTCAGTTCAGTTCAATTCAGTTCAGTTGCTCAGTCGTGTCCGACTCTTTGCGACCCCATGGACTGCAGCACACCAGGCTTCTCTGTCCATTGCCAACTCCTAGAACTTGCTCAAACTCATGTCCATTGAGTTAGTGATGACATCCAACCGTCTCTTCCTCTGTCGTCCCCTTCTCCTCCTGCCTTCAGTCTTTCCCAGAACCATGTCTTTCCCAATGAGTCAGCTCTTCACACAGGTGGCCAAAGTATTGGAGTTTTAGCTTCAGCTATACATGCTATAATACATGCTCGTGGGAGCATAAAATGGTTCAGTCACCTTGGAGAAAGACTAGAGGTTTCTTTAAAAACTAAAAACCTACCCTAGGACACAGCCATTTCACTAAATCTTTGTTCCCCTTCACCCCCCGCCCCGCCCTCTAAAAAGGAAAGGACACACATGGGCCATAAAGTAGATGTGCCAGAACCTTCATGGAGGCTTTATTCATAATAGCCAAAAACTGCAGAGTCCAGCTGTTGTTTAACTGGAGAACAAAGAAACCAAATGTGGTATAGTCATCAATGGAATATCACTCATCAGTAAAAAGAAAGAAGCTACAGAGATATGTAAGTACATGGTTAAGTCTCACTTACACTTGGACAGAAACCTTCCACAAAAGCATGCATGCTGTGTGGAATCAGCACAGCAGTACCTCTGGGTCGAGGTATCAGGATTGACTGGCAAGAGGCATGAGGGAATTTTCTGGGGTGGTGATGGACAGGGAGGCCTGGCGTGCTGCGATTCATGGGGTCGCAAAGAGTCGGACACGACTGAGCACTGAACTGAACTGAACTGAGTTTTGCTCTGTAAATGGACTGTATAGTCCAGGGAACTCTCTAGGGAGAATACTGGAGTGGGTAGCCTTTCCCTTCTCCAGGGATCTTCCTGACCCAGGAACTGAATCAGCGTCTCCTGTATTGCAGGCAGATTCTTTACCAACTGAGCCATCAGGGAAACCCATTCAAGCATGTGCAGTCAACAAAACCCACTGACTATGCATTTATGATTTGAGAAGTGCCGGGGTCCAGCCCTGGTGGATCCAGGGATATTCAAAGTGGGGATGGAGCAGGCGGATAGGACAGGACAGGATAGGATAGGATAGTTCAGGATAGGACAGAATAGTAGGAAATTAGTAGAAAAAAAGGAGGCTGAATTACTTGGTTTACAGGGAAGGCCAATAAAATCTCAAGACAAGAGGTTTGCACCATCTATGTGGGCCACCGGTGTCCACTTGAATCTCTAAAGGGGCCCCACCGTGGGTCCCTTTTCTCACAGAACTTAGAGCCAGGGCAAGTAAGTAGACGTGGTGAGCCTCCCCCCCCCCACCCCCCTGCTCCAGATGGGAATTCAGCCTGGAATTAGAGTACAAGAGGGCAGAGACAGAGAGACATGGGGGAGCCAGTTTTCTTTTTTCAATGAAGGAGTTCGAGAGAGAGAATCATCTGAGAACTTTGTCCAAGAAAGCTGGTCTGAGAAACTGGCCCCCACTTTATTTTCCACATGCCCTTTTTCTACATAGAAGATCAATGGGTTTCACAAATTTTGACGATGTCAGCAGCCCTGACTCTTATGAAACCAGGCTTATTCTCTGCATACCTAATGGTATACACGAGTCTTTAGGTAATTTACATCATCTTCCAGCCAAAAGGCCAATTCAACAATTTACAGCTCTTTTCTGATAAGTGTTATTTTTTCCAAGGTCTGGCACCATTCTCGGGAGGGACTAAACAAAGCTGCATTCTTACATAGCAAGGACACAGCAAGCAAGAGGGAGTACAATGATTTATAAAAGAGAGCATTAACTCAAAAGCCTAGTGTTACTAACATCAGAAAAAACTACTACATAGCTTTTTCCAATTATTGTTTGTATAGCTGAAACTTCCAGGTGCAAATAAGGAGGTCTGGCAGCAATTGTTGAGGCAACAGCAAAATCCTATCACTAATAGGGTTTTGGCTCTTAGAAAAGGTTTGTAACTTTGAAACACTTCAAGGCCTTTTTGCCCCTCACAGTTGGGGGGTTGCAAGCAATTCACAAGCTTGTAAAAGGTCAGGGGAACCTGTTTAGGCAGGCTAGAGAATTATCAAAGGGGGGTTGGGCTGAAACACTCCTTTCAAATGCAGGAAGCTAAAGCTTTGAATTAACTCTTTCCGAGAAACTGTCAGAGAATAGTGGGGAAACAGACAAATTCTTATTTTGGGGGTACAATGCTCAGGAAAAACCAGGGAGAAATCCAATAACTCAAATTGCTCTGTCACGTGCCACGTGACTCTGTCACGGGTGGAATTCCTCATGCTGGCCCCCGACAGAGAAGGTCACTGTGTGTAAGCTTTAGCTCAAAGCAAGAGAATATCCTAACAGTGACTAAACTCTAGGTAATGATAATGCATGCTAAGCTGTTTAGGCGGAAGGGCACTGCTATCTCCAATTTACTTGGTGGTACTTGTGTTTCAGCTGCCAAGTTGTGTCTGACTCTGTGCGACCCCATGGACGGCGGCACATCATGCCTCCTCATCCCTCACCATCTCTCAGAGTTTGTCCACGTTCATGTCCATTGAATCGGTGATGCTGACCTTGATGCCAGGAAAGACTGAAGGCAGAAGGGGAAGAGGACGACAGAAGATGAGACGGCCGGATCACATTACCGATTCGATTTACTTGGATATGAGTTGAAAAACAAAAAAGCAAGATGGATCCGGTGTCTAGAGAATAGATGTGTGTAAAGCAATGTTACTGAAATGTTAATGGTAAAATCTATGTGGTGGGCAAACGAATGTTCACTGTAAAAGTTTTTCAACATTTCCATACGCTTGAAATTTTTTAAATAAAATGCTGAAAAAAGTCTGGAGGAATTAAAAGAGTAATGAAGACTCGTCTTACAGCATGCTAAAACTTACTTAAAACATATTAAACATAAATAGAAAACAGATGAATGGAAAAGAGTATGAAATTCAGAAATAGAACTCCCCCAAATATGGAAATTGAGTGCTATTGATGAGTACAAAATTTCAGTTATTTGAAATAAGTTCTAGAGATCTGTTGTACAGTGAATCACACTTAAAATGTTGAGGGTGGATCTCATGTTAAACATTCTTACCACAATTTAAAAAAATATGGAAATATAGTATCTGTTACTGTTCTTAGGGTTCTTGTGGAATTTGAAGTCAAGTGTGCCTTAGGAAGCCTCACTACAAACAAAGCTAGTGGAGGTGATGGAATTCCAGTTGAGCTTTTTCAAATCCTGGAAGATGATGTTGTGACAGTGCTGCACTCAATTTGCCAGCAAATTTGGAAAATTCAGCAGTGGCCACAGGACTGAAAAAGTTCAGTTTTCATTTCAATCTGAAAGAAGATCAATAATGCCAAAGAATGTTGAAACTATTGAATAATTGTACTCATCTCACACACTAGCAAAGTAATGCTCAAAATTCTCCAAGTCCGGCTTCAATAGCATATGAACTATGAACTTCCAGAAGTTCAAGCTGGATTTAGAAGAGGCAGAGGAACCAGAGATCAAATTGCCAACATCCGCTGGATCATAGGAAAAGCAAGAGAATTCCAGAAAAAACACCTATCTCTGCTTTATTGATTACGCCAAAGCCTTTGACTGCATAGATCACAATAAACTGTGGAAAATTCTGAAAGAGATGGGAATACCAGACCAGCTGACCTGCCTCCTGAGAAATCTGTTTGCAGGTCAAGAAGCTACAGTTAGAACTGGACATGGAACAATGGACTGGTTCCAAATAGGAAAAGGAGTACGTCCAAGCTATATATTATCATCCTGCTTATTTAACTTAAATACAGAGTACATCATGCAAGATGTCGGGTTGGATGAAACACAGCTAAAATCAAGATTGTCAAGAGAAATATCAGTAACCTCAGATATGCAGATGGTACCCCCCTTATGGCAGAAAGTGAAGAGGAACTAAAGAGCTTCTTGATGAAAGTGAAAGAGGAGATTGAAAAAGCTGGCTTAAAACTCAACATTCTAAAATCAAAGATCATGGCATCCAGTACCATCACTTCATGGCAAATAGATGGGGAAACAATGGTACCAGTGACAGATTTTATTTTTCTGGGCTCCAAAATCAGTGCAGATGGTGACTGCAGCCATGAAATTAAAAGACACTTGTTCCTTGGAAGAAAAGCTATGACCAACCTAGACAGCATATTAAAAAGTAAGAGACATTACTTTGCAGACAAAGGTCCATCTAGTCAAAGCTATGGTCTTTCGGTAGTAATGTATAGATGTGAGAGTTGGACTATAAAGAAAGCTGAGCAGCAAAGAATTGATGCTTTTGAACTGTGGAGTTGGAGAAGAGTCTCGGGAGTCCCTTGCACTGCAAGAAGATCCAACCAGTCCATCCTAAAGGAAATCGGTCCTGAATATTCATTGGAAGGACTGATCCTGAAGCTGAAACTCCAATCCTTTGGCCACCTGATGCGAAGAACAAACTCATTGGAAAAGACCCTGATGCTGAGAAAGATTGAAGGCAGGAGGAGAAGGGGATGACAGAGGATGAGATGGTTGGATGGCATCACCGACTCTATGGATATGAGTTTGAGCAAGCTCCTGGAGTTGGTGATGGACAGGGAAGCCTGGCGTGCTACAGTCCATAGGGTCGCAAAGAGTTGGACACGACTGAGTGACTGAACTGAAGTGAGTACAGGTTGAAACTATGATCAGAAGTACAAGATAGACCGCTTAATGAATAGTGTTGAGACAAATGGGCAGCCTTCTGGAGTCATGTAATTGTACCTATGCCTCACACTTTATGCCAGGGTAACTCCCAGACAGATCAAATATTTGAACATCACATAAAGTGTAGAATGAACTAATAAACCAAAGAAACCACAGGATAATCTTCTTTCAGCACTAGAGGGGAGAAGTCTTTTCACACTATAACCAAACGCCACAAGTAACAAAAATACTGATGAATTCAGCCACGTAAAAGTCAGAACTCCTCAGGGCAAAGCTGCAATAAGCAAACTCAAAGACAGATGACAAACAGGGGCAAAACTGTAATAGATCACAAAGTTAGTTTCTCTAATACATAAGTAACTGATAACGTCAGCAACTCAACAGGAAAAAAAAGGCGGGGGGGAACTATATCAGCAGAGAATTCACAGAAAAGACAAATGGTTTTAAGTCCTTTGAAAATATTCTCAGCCTTAAATATGTAATTGAAAAAAATATACATATCTGTGAGGTTTTAATTTGCATTGTGACGGGGGAGTCTGGTGGGCTGCCGTCTACAGGGTCGCACAGAGTCGGACACGACTGAAGCGACTTAGCAGCAGCAGCAGACGTGAAAAAAAGAAAGGTATCATGCCAATAATTCACTTTAAAAAGGAGAGAAAGAAAACACACGTAAAAATGTGTTTGTACATATTTTTTAAAGCACCAGAGAGGAACACAAGAAAAAAAATAACACACGTTGTTTGTTCAGCGATGGAGAATTCTTTCACAGTATAATCTTCTATACTTTTTGAGTTTTTAATCCCATAAATGTAGTTAGCTAATAAAAAATTGGGCTTCCCTTGTGGATCAGTGGAAAAGAATCTGCCTGCAATGCAGGAGACCCAGGTTCAAGCCCTGGGTTGGGAAGATCCCCTGGAGATGGAAATGGCTACCCATTCCAGTATTCTTGCCTGGACAATCCCATGGACAGAGGAACCTGGAAGGCTACAATCCATGGGGTTGCAGAGAGTCAGACACGACTGAGCACAACCACGGGGCGGGGGGAGGGTAACTTAGATGTAAAAACATGAAAAGAATTCTATTGCAAACAAAACCAACAGAGACTGGGAGGCAGCCCCAGTCCTAGCCCAGCTCCGTTAACTAATTAACTGTATGAACTTGGGCCAGCCTCAGAATCACTGACGCTCTGGCTACAAAGGATCTCAGGAATATTCTCGTCTCTCACTCTGGTTCCACAGAACAGAAAACAAAACACAGAAAAAATTAAATGGCTTAGCCCCTGTCACAGGCAGTCAGTTTTCGGCAGAGCCAACAAAAGCTGTCGAATGTCAGTTCCTTCTCATTTAAGATCCAGTAGTGTCATTAAGAGATGAAAAGACAAGCCACAGAGACCGGGAGAAGACATTTGTCAACCACAGAAATCACAGAGAACTCGGATCCAGAATGTAGAAAGAACTCTCACAACTCAACGGGAAGAAAGAAAACAAATTAGCACCTGAAAAGATGCCCGTCATCCCTAGCTATCAGGGAAAGGCAAATCAAAACCACATTAAGATACCAATAGCCATCTGAGATACCAATAGCCGTCTAAGAACGGCTAAGACTTCTAAGTGACACTTCCAAATGGTGGGAAGACCATGAAGCAACTAGAATTCTCACACACTGCGGAGAAGGCAATGGCACCTGACTCCAGTACTCTTGCCTGGAAAATCCCATGGACGGAGGAGCCTGGTGGGCTGCAGTCCATGGGGTCGCTAAGAGTTGGGCACGACTAAGCGACCTCACTTTCGCTTTTCACTTTTGTGCATTGGAGAAGGAAATGGCAACCCACTCCAGTGTTCTTGCCTGGAGAATCCCAGGGACAGAGGAGCGTAGTGGGCTGCCGTCTATGGGGTTGCACAGAGTCGGACACGACTGAAGCGACTTAGCAGCAGCAGCAGCAGCTGCAGAAGAGTGCGAAAAACATTTTAGAAAATTTGCTTACCGTATGTCTCAAAAACCTGCACACAAATGTTTAGAGCAGTTTTATTTGTGACACCCAAAAATAAATCTACAGAAACAAGCAAAACGTCCTTCAACTCTTGCACATCCATACAACAGGACACTGCTGCTGCTGTTGGCAAGTCACATCTGATTCTCTGCAACCCTGTGATCTGTAGCACGCCAGGACTACCCAACGACAAAAAGTAGCAAAGTACTGATGCAGCAGCAAGTTGGATGGATCGCAAAGGCATAATGTTGGTTGAAATCAGCCAGTCTCAAAAGACTACAGACGTCATGATTATTTCAACTACACCTTGCCACTTGCCACGGGCTCTCGTCATCTACCTCTGTGTGAGTAAATCGCTCAGTCGTTTCCAACTCTTTGTGACCCCATCAACGGTAGCCCGCCAGGCTCCTCTGTCCATGGGATTCTCCGGGCCAGAATACTGGAGTGGGTTGCCCTTTTCATCTCTAGGGGTCATCTACCTCTGCAAGGATTCTATCCTGTGCTGCTGCAGCTGCTGACCTTCAATCCACCCTGAAAGGAATTCAAGGTAGAGAGCAGAATGAGACATCTATGCTCTGGGAAAAACTGGCAGGACAGGTCTTCAGACAGTAAGATATTTTCAAGAGATGATTTTATGAGCTCAATTCTTTGCATCTCTTCATGTCTAGAAAGCACTAACTTCCTGCGTGATGATAACTGTTCCTTGACACTAGGTTTTTGTGAAAGCTTCTGCAAAAATACATGTTTGATGACAGGCAGTCCCCCTTCACCAAAATCACTTCTATAATGACTTCCCCTCCCTGACCCACTCTGCATCTCTTTGGAGCACTTTCTCAGAGCTATCTAAGGTGATGTTCTCATTCTGTCTCATGTGAAACTTAATTTGAAACTCTCACATTGTGATTTTTTTTTAAGTCAACAATTCCTTTTATATGACCCCTGGAAACTGCAAAACCAGAGGCACAGTAGCATAGATCAGAATTGCCAGGAGCTCATATAGCAAAAGAGGCTGACCAAAAGGGGAGACGTGAAGAAATACGGGGGACACGGGAGGATGTCTGTATCTCATGATTGTGGGCCAGGAGGCACAGCTCTGTGTGTTTGTCAAAAATCATAGAACTGTGACTCACAAAGAGTAGCTTTCTGAACCGTGTGTGAATTGAAAAAAATGATTTCTTAAATGGAGTCTGGAATCAAATGATGTCTGCGATGCTTTCCATCTCAATAAAGTTCTCACTTTTAAAAGGCTGACAATTTCACTGCAGCAAACTAGCAGGGGTTTGCATTACACGTGGGAAATTTTTTCATCTTTTTTGCTCAGCATGTCTAAAATAAACTTTATTCTGTTTATACTAGCCTCTGATGCCCTCATGCTTTCTTGCCAGATGCCTTTGGAGCAGGTGTTTTCTGGGTTGGAGCTTTCCGACCCTTCTAAGCTTTGTGAGGCTTCCCAGGTGGCGCTGGTGGTAAAGAACCCCTCTGCCAATGCAGGAGATGTGAGTGATGTGGTTTGATCCCTGGGTCAGAAAGTTCCCCTAGAGAAGGGAATGGCAACCCACTCCAGTGTTCTTGCCTGGAGAATCCCATGGACAGAGGAGCCTGCTGCTGCTGCTAAGTCACTTCAGTCGTGTCCAACTCTGTGCAACCCCATAGACAGCAGCCCACCAGGCTCCCCCATCCCTGGGATTCTCTAGGCAAGAACACTGGATGGGTTGCCATTTCCTTCTCCAACGCATGAAAGTAAAAGTTTTGAAAGTGAAGTTGCTCAGTTGTGTCCGACTTAGCGACCCCATGGACTGCAGCCCACCAGGTTCCTCTGTCCATGGGACCTTCCAGGCAAGAGTACTGGAGTGGGGTGCCATTCCCTGGCAGGCTGCAATCCATGAGGTCGCCAAGAGTCGGACACGACTGAACGGCCAACACTTTCACACTGCCTTCTCTCAGGCTTTTCAGACCTACTTCTGGCAGGCACCATGTGGGAACTTGAGGTTGAAGTCAGGGGGCAACATGCATTAGAAAGGCATAGCCTGTCTCTTCACTTGAGTGCAAGGTTCTTCCATCAAAGCCCTGTTCTGATCAATGCCATCTATAATCATGACCAGCTTCCCAGCACGAGGCCCAAAGGAGACACAGGCCATCCTGCCAAGCTCCAGCAAGCGCTGGAACATCATCCTGGAGGCAACTGGCCAAAAGGCTTTTCTTGTTTTCTTTTGAGAAGAAAAGGCCTGAAGAACTATGAAACTCACAACGAAATGACAAATGGAGAAATCGGAGGCCCAGGAAAGGGCGTGAAAATAGCGGCTGAGAATTTCATCTCAGTTGGAAGTGCACTCCAGGATTCTTGCCTGGAGAATCCCATGGATGGAGGAGCTTGGTGGGCTACAGTCCACGGGTTGCAAAGAGTCAGACACAACTGAGCGACTTCAATTTCAGAAAAAATTCAATTTCAGCAAACAGCAAGATGGAGCCAATCTCGGATTCATCTGTTTAAAGTTGGCTATCGTTTTTAAGGGCTTTCCTAGTGGTTCAGATGGTAAAGAATCCGCCTACAATGCAGGAGACTTGAGTTCGATCCCTGGGTCAGGAAGATTCCCCTGGAGGAGGGCATGGCAACTCACTCCAGTATTCTTGCCTGGAGAATCCCATGGATGGAGGAGCCTGGTGGGCTACAGTCCATGGGGTCACACAGTCAGATATGACTGAATGATTAACACACACACACGGACACACAGACACATCATGTTTTCAAATTCATTTTTATTTAGAGGTGGGATCATTGGCTGCATAAACTGCGGCTCTCCCCCTAAGTATTCTGTTTCCCTCAGAGCGTGCTTTTGCGTCATTTGGACTGTCCAGAGGGACACCATCCTTCAAACCACTTCTTGTTTAATTTTCGTTTCTTTGGCTCCATAAACTTAAGGGAAAATACACCTTACTCGGGGTTTCTTACCCTTTAAGGGTTATGGAGAACGAAATGGCAACCTACTCCAGTGTTCTTGCCTGGAGAATCCCATGGACAGAGGAGCCTGGCGGGCTACAGTCCACGGGTTGCAAAGAGTCGGATACGACTGAGTGACTTCACTTTAAGGGTTATGTATCCCATTGAGAATCTGATGTAAGCTATGACCGTATTTATGAGGATTAAAAACAAAAAAAAGTCATGTGCAGAGACTCCTCTGGAGGTTCAGTGGTTGAGAATCTGCCTTCCAATGCGAGGAATGTGGGTTCAATCCCTGGCCAAGGAACTAATCACTCGTGCAGTTGTTATTTCTCCGCTGCTCGTCGTGTCCAACTCTTTGCGATCCCATGGACTGCAGCACGCCAGGTTCCCCTGCCCTTCAACATCTCCCGGACCTTGCTCAAACTCATGTCCATCCAATCGGTGATGCCATCCAACCATCTCATCTTCTGTCGTCCCCTTCTCCTCCCGGCCTCAATCTTTCCCAGCATGTGCAGGGACAAGTAAAACCATGAGCCACAACTATAGAACTCTGCATACTGCAACAAAGACCCAGCCCAGCCAAGACTATAAAGAAATAAGTGAAGTCCATAAACAAACCCCACAGACACAAGTCCGGTTATAAGCACAGAGTCCACAGGGCTCCCCGAGTCCCTTCGGTGCCGGGGCTCCAGGGCTCCAGGTGTGAAGAGGACAGGCTCCCGAGAGGAGCCCCGGGTTCAGATCCTGATGCTTGCTCCTTGCAAACGTGCTTGGACTACACACTGTGACTTGATCATGTGGAGGGATAAGTAAAACCATGAGCCACAACTATAGAACTCTGCATACTGCAACAAAGACCCAGCCCAGCCAAGACTATAAAGAAATAAGTGAAGTCCATAAACAAACCCCACAGACACAAGTCCGGTTATAAGCACAGAGTCCACAGGGCTCCCCGAGTCCCTTCGGTGCCGGGGCTCCAGGGCTCCAGGTGTGAAGAGGACAGGCTCCCGAGAGGAGCCCCGGGTTCAGATCCTGATGCTTGCTCCTTGCAAACGTGCTTGGACTACACACTGTGACTTGAGACGCAAGTTTCTGACCTCAGACTCAGTCTCCTCATCTGTAAAATGGGGAGGTGCAGATTGAAACTGCCCTGCAGGGTGTAGACCCATTTATCCCCCCTCTGCCTCGGTCTGCTCATCCATAAAGCGCAAGTCAACACTGCCTCCAGAATTCCACTGCGTCTGGCCCCTGGAAAGCCTCCAAGGATACGAGCTAGGAGGAGGCCAGGGAAGGTCTTGATAATCCTCTCAGCAGACAGGAGGCAGAGCACAGACTACAGAGCTGATTGTACAACGGATGAGGGCAAGTTTCCCTGAGGCTAACAGGGAGCCTGGCCGGGAAGGCGGTGGAAGCACCCAGAGCCGACCCTGGTTTCCCTGCCTGTCAGAAATCTCTCCATCACTCAGTACACCCTGGAAACCTCAGCCCACTCTACGAATGGAAGGTATCATTTCCACACCATTACACCATGTCCCCGGCAATAAGCCAAACCTTTTTATTGCAGAGATATTAAAAAATAATAATAATGCTAGGGGAAACATAGAAAGGCATTTATTTATACTATTGCAAGCTTTTTAAAAATGACTTCCCCTGAATAGGCCACTTGCCTCTTTTTGGGCTAGATTTTACCATTTTTATCTACCGGTTGTAAAACATTATGTTTCCCATCTGTCTGCAAAGACTGCAAACCTCCCCTGTCCATCCATTTATCATCCTCCCACCGCTCGTCAGGGAGGGGACCGCCGGAGGAGACAGGCGTCCTGGGGACGTGCAGGGAACCCACAGCCTTGAATGCACCTCCCTCCACCATGGTACAGAGGCCGAGGGGGGGAGGGTTAGTCTGCAAAGGAGAATCACCTACTTCTTAACCAGCAGCTGTCATTAAAGCTATTTTCCAAGCAATTTAGTCAGCTAATTTCTGGAAGGTGATTTGATTCTTTCGGCCTGATGAGGCAATGAAATGAAAACGTTAAAGAGAGAGAAAGACAGAGAGAGAGAATACATAGGAGTTCTGTCTCCTGATCACGATTCAACCTCTGCAATCTCTCAGGACTTCACTGAAGGGGTTATTTGTGTAATGTGTCCTCTGATCAAACTTGAAAATACTCTCAGTCACATGAGCAGAGCTGAAGCCCACAGCTTCTATGCGTCCTGTGACCCAGACTTCAGTACTGAGAATCGAGGCTGCATCGAACGCTGTCTCTGCTTCGGAGGAAACGTGCTTGGACTACACATTGTGATTTGAGATGTGAGTTTTTGACCTCAGACTCAGTATTCCCATCTGTAAAATGGGGAAAAAATTGAAACTGCCTTACATGGCGTACATACACACTTACACACTTATTCACGTGCGTAAATACACAGGTAAACTTTAACTCTTTTTCTTTCTTAGCCACCATGACTGCTTGAGCTTTAAATGCAGAGAGCACACCTGATCTGAAACAGTGGAAACAGTGTCAGACATTGTTTTGGGGGGCTCCAAAATCACTACAGGTGGTGACTGTAGCCATGAAATTAAAAGGTGCTTACTCCTTGGAAGAAAAGTTATGACCAACCTAGACAGTATATTAAAAACTAGAGACATTACTCTGCCAACAAAGGTCTGTCTAGTCAAAGCTACAGTTTTTCCAGTAGTTATATATGGATGTGAGAGTTGGACTATAAAGAAAGCTAAGTGCCAAAATAACTGAGGCTTCTGAACTGTGGTGCTGGAGAAGACTCTTGAGAGTCCCTTGGACTGCAATCATGGCGTACATACACACTTACACACTTATTCACGTGCGTAAATACACAGGTAAACTTTAACTCTTTTTCTTTCTTAGCCACCATGACTGCTTGAGCTTTAAATGCAGAGAGCACACCTGATCTGAAACAGTGGAAACAGTGTCAGACATTGTTTTGGGGGGCTCCAAAATCACTACAGGTGGTGACTGTAGCCATGAAATTAAAAGGTGCTTACTCCTTGGAAGAAAAGTTATGACCAACCTAGACAGTATATTAAAAACTAGAGACATTACTCTGCCAACAAAGGTCTGTCTAGTCAAAGCTACAGTTTTTCCAGTAGTTATGTATGGATGTGAGAGTTGGACTATAAAGAAAGCTAAGTGCCAAAGAACTGAGGCTTCTGAACTGTGGTGCTGGAGAAGACTCTTGAGAGTCCCTTGGGCTGCAAAGAGATCCAACCTAAAGGAAATCAGCCCTGAATGTTCATTGGAAGGACTGATGCTGAAGCTGAAAGTCTAATACTTTGGCCACCTGATGCAAAGAACTGACTCTGGAAAAGAACCTGATGCTGGGAAAGACTGAAAGTGGAAGGAGAAGGGGACAGCAGAGGATGAGATGGTTGGATGGCATCACTGACTCAATGGTCATAAGTTTGGGTAAACTCTGGGACTTGGTGATGGACAGGGAAGCCTGGGGTGCTGCAATCCATGGAGTTGCAAAGAGTCAGACAGGACTGTGACTGAACTGAACTGAACACCTGATCTAATCACTGTTGCTCCTGGCAGTGCTCATGGGACTTTAGGAGTCGTATTAGGCAGCTCTGAAGAGCCTCCTAATTGCCTGGAACCACTGTCGGTTTTCTGCCTTGGTTCTTCCACCCTCTTGCTCTTCCGAGCTGGTCACGGCATTACCGAGTCCAAGCTTGCTCTGCTCACCACACAGCAGGCCAATGAATCCGAGAGACGAGGTGTCAAAGCAAGGAAGAGACTTTAAATCGGGAAGTCGGCAGACAGAGAAAATGGCAGGCTAACACCTCAAAATAACCATCTTACTGGGGTCTGGATGCCCGGTTCATTTATAGGTCAGAGAGAAAGAAGCAATGAGGAACTAAAATTAAAAGGTAGAATAGAGAAGGAGAGGCAGTGGGGAAGTAAAGTGAAAGGGTCTCCAGTCCTGCAAAACATCTCCAAGGGAATGTCCCACCTTCGTAAGGGTTGTGTTTATCTCTCCTTTTCACAGGTAGACAGGGACAGACTTACTCTCCTTCAGCTAAACAAAGGCACTTCAGTTTACAGTCAAGCGGACGGGCAGGGTCTTTCAATTCAGTTCAGTTCAGTCGCTCAGTCGTGTCCGACTCTTTTCGACCCCATGAGCTGCAGCCCGCCAGGCCTCCCTGTCTATCACCAACTCCTGGAGTTCACTCAAACTCATGTCCATTGAGTCAGTGATGCCATCCAGCCATCTCATCCTCTGTCATGCCCTTCTCCTCCCGCCTTCAGTCTTTCCCGGCATCAGGGTCTTTTCCAGTGAGTCAGTTTTTCACATCAAGAGGCCAAAGGATTGGAGTTTCAGCTTCAGCATCAGTCCTTCCAAAGAATACTCAGGATTGATCTCCTTTAGGATGGACTGGTTGGATCTCCTTGCAGTCCAAGGGACTCTCAAGAGTCTTCTTCAACACCACAGTTTGAAAGCATCCATTCTTTGGTGCTCAGCTTTCTTTATAGTCCAACTCTCACATGCATACATGACTACTGGAAAAACCATGGAAGGATCTTCCAGGCAAGCCATTGAGTATGATGATAATATCAAAAGCAAGTCAAAGGAATATTTCCAACATGGAGTCAGAACTGGCTTCCTGCCTGCAACAAGAGCAGTTCCGTGGCATGCCTCGGTCTTCAACACACCAGGGCTCAGAATTTTGGTAACTGGCCCAGGGTCGGGCCCACTCTGGAGATGCTGAGGCAGATTCAGACTAGAAGCAGAGCGCACGTTCTGTCTGCTACAGTTCCCCAGCATCAGAGACACCGAACAGGAGGCTCACCACAGATTCATCCCAGGGAAGGTTTAAAGCACCCAGAGCTCTGAGACAGGCAGCGTGCCCCCTCGGTCTGTTCTTCTAGGACGCGCTGCTCACCCAGACCCTGGACAGGAAGCAAATCAGCAGCATGCAGACAGGCACAGCAGCTGACCAGAGAAAGCGTGCTCCGAGGCCCTCACCCAAGGGTGTGTGCTCAGCTGCTCAGTCATGTCCAAAAAAAACCAAAATACAGCAAAATGATTCCATGACTGCTTGCCTGCTGCTGCCTGCCCTGTCGTGTCTGACTCTGTGCAACCCCGTGGACTGTAGCGCCCTGGGCTCCTCGGTCCCTGGGATTCTCCAGGCAAGAATACTGGAGTGGGTCGCCACGCCATCCTCCAGGGCGTCTGCCCGACCCAGGGATCAGACCTGTGTCGCTCATGTCTCCTGCATTGGCAGCTGGGTTCTTTCGCACTCGCTCTACCTGGGAAGCCCGATTAGTGTGACTAATGTGTATAAAACAGATAATCAACAAGGACCCACCATATCGCACAGGGAACTCACTCAACACTCTGTAATGACCTATGTGGGAAAAGAATCTGAAAACAAATGGCTATATGTGTAAGAGAATCACTTCCTGTACACCTGAAATTAACAAAACACTGTAAATCAACTAAACACCCTTATAAAAGTTAAATTAAAAAATACATAAAAAACTTCCCATTTCCCAAACAATTATGAAGCCAAAGTCTTGATTCTTCCGCAAGAATTACAAGGGTAAACAAAAGTATGACTGTATTATTTGTACTTCAATTGTCATGTAATCCTCAAAAATGAGTTTGTGCCATGCAATTTATAAATCAGTTACTATACGTCAACAGTTAAACAAAAATGATTCGTGTATGTCAACTGGCTGAGACAACTCAGCAAGTAGGGGGGTAGAAGTATGACAAAATTTGTTAGTTGCTTGTGTTGATTAAAATTAAATCTGTTAATGTAATAAAATCAACTACTATGTACTTGAGAGTAAGAGCGAAGATTCTGAGAACAAAAAAGTTGAAGAGAACCTATATAAAATAGGAAAAGGATTAATAGGATTTCCCAGGTGGCACCAGTGGTAAAGAACCTGCCTGCCAATGCAGGAGACACAAGAGACATGAGCTCAATACCTGGGTTGGGAAGACCCCTCAAGGAGTAATGGCAACCCACTGCAGTACTCTTGCCTGGAGAATCCCAAGGACAGAGGAGCCTGGGGGGGTACCGTCCATGGGGTCGCCAAGAGTCGGACACAACTGAAGTGACTAAGCACAGCCACAAAGGATTAATTGATGCAACCTTTTGGGAAGCTTCCCTGGTGGCTGAGAGGTTAAAGCGTCTGCCTGCAATGTGGGAGATCTGGGTTTGATCCCTGGGTTGGGAAGATTCCCCTGGAGAAGGAAATTGGCCACCCACTCCAGGATTCTTGCCTGGAGAATCCCATGGACAGAGGAGCCTGGTAGGCTTACAGTCCATGGGGTTGCAAAGAGTCGGGCGCGACTGAGCAACTTCACTTTCACTTTGGGAAACCACTATTTTCAGTAATAATTTGCTATTGTTTGTAATAAATATGCAACTACTGACAAAAAATTAAATCTGTTAATGTGTCAGCCTTAAATTCCCAATTTTTAAGAATTTAATTGAAAATTATATAGATGCAAATTAATAGTACTGCTTGAACCACTTGAGAAACTCCGTGTATTACTTGGCTAGCTTTTAGACTTGAATCAAATTTTAAATAGCTTTCCAAAGTATTTGGAAGATTTTTCTTTTTCTTTTTTTTTTTTTTGTAAAGAAGATAAACTGGCTGACGAAAATCTGTGACTTTGGGTCAATGGGCAGCAATTAATCAAGACATGTTTGAATAAAAGTCATTAAATACCTTATCACACAAGACATGCTTAAGACATAATGATTATCAGTAAGTATAAATGTGAGCAAATGGCCTAAAAACGTCCATGACATCCCATTAACTTCTGTAAATGGCCCTCAGACACGGGTCCCATCTGTGTCTACCTTTATACCAACAATGCACAGTGGAGTTCAGAGAAATCCCTCAAGTATGTTGATATTTAAACAGAAAATTACGCTTCTCTGTATGTTTTAATTGAACATAAATCAGACCTTTGGCAGCATTATTGCTGAATGTGTTTGAACTTGTCTTTTCATCTGTGTTTGTAAAGTTTGGAAAATAATTACTTGACATTAAACTTGAAGTGTGTGTGTGTCTCAGGGTTCCTCATCCTTTGAGACAGTTATCTCCTTCAGTACGCAGCGGTCAAACTGTATCAAGTGTCCCAAGAGCGCACGAGCGTGTGCGCCCGTCCCTTCAGTCGTATCCGACTCTTCGCAGCCCCGGGGACTGCAGCCCGCCAGGCTCCTCTGTCCATGGGATTCTCCAGGCAAGAGTCCTGGAGCGGGTTGCCGGGGCCCTTCTGCAGGGGACTGAGGCGGGTCTCCGGCGTCACAGGCAGGTTCTTCACCGTCTGAGCCAGCAGGGAGCCCTGACCGCAGAACAGATGCAGCCAACCCCGCTCCTCCGAACACAAGCTGCTGGGACCTGTCCCGCAGGACTCGGTTTCCTCATGGCCTGTTCTCTTAATCAGCTGCTCCTGCAAAATACATGCACACAGCCCACACACGACACACATGCGGCACACACGGCACACAGACACCCCACAGATGACACACACACCCCACACACCCCACACACGACACACACACGACACACACACAACACACACACAACACACACATGACACACACTCCACACAGCCCACACACGACACACACACCCCCACGACACACACACTACACACAAAACACACACACTCCACAGATGACACACACACCCCACACACCCCACACACGACACACACACGACACACACACAACACACACACAACACACACATGACACACACTCCACACAGCCCACACACGACACACACACCCCCACGACACACACACTACACACAAAACACACACACTCCACAGATGACACACACACCCCACACACCCCACACACGACACACACACGACACACACACAACACACACACAACACACACATGACACACACTCCACACAGCCCACACACGACACACACACCCCCACGACACACACACTACACACAAAACACACACACTCCACAGATGACACACACACCCCACACACCCCACACACGACACACATGCGGCACACACGACACACACACACCCCACAGATGACACACACACCCCACACACCCCACACACGACACACACACGACACACACACAACACACACACAACACACACATGACACACACTCCACACAGCCCACACACGACACACACACCCCC
>SJXQ01006425.1:205181-233283 GCA_006408695.1 Aepyceros melampus
CATAACACACACACGACACACATGACACACACAGCCCACACACAACACACACATGACACACACGAGACACACACACCCCACACACACACACTCCGCACACAACACACACACTCCACAGATGACACACACACCCCACACGACACACACAACACACTCCACACACGACACACACACCCCACAGATGACACACACACCCCACACACCCCACACATGACACACACACAACACACACAACACACACAACACACACATGACACACACTCCACACACAGCCCACACACGACACACACCCCCCACACGACACACACACTCCACAGATGACACACACAACACACCCCACACACACAACACACACACTCCACAGATGACACTCACACCACAAACACAACCCACACACACAATACATATACCACACACATGACACACACCACATGCAGGCGCAAACAGAATACTACACACACACAGAGGCACACACAAATGCTTTATGTGAGTACTGACAGCTCTAAATGTTTTCTTTCCTATAAGTACTGACCTCTTTCAAGTTCACCTATAAAAACCATGTACGTAGTGTCAAGCAGCCCAGAAAGCCCTAAAGAGCAGTGGGGAAATAAGCCAGAGCACCAGGCTCACTGTGACTGGTAAAGAGAAGAGTTTCAAGTTGAAGAAGAGGTCGACTTAAGCGTGACCCATGGATCCGAGTCCACACTGCGCAAAACCAAAACCCTTCACACGGTGGGCACTGGGCCAGACCCAGATTGCTCCAGAGCATCGTGAGAGGCCAGCAGATAGCAAAGGGTGGAAAGGAGCAGGACACGCGAAAGCTCCCTAGAAAGAGACCATGTTGGGTTATCAGGCTTGTGGGAGAAAATCATTAGTGCATTTAAGACAATGTGGGTGTGCCTTGCAAATCATTACTGTTTTAAGGGATTTGAAAGGCAAACAGTAATTAAATCTCAGCATGAGTCTCATGCCTGAGCTCAGTTAAGGCGAAAAAAAAAAAAATCTCCCCCAATCTCAGCGGAGCATTTCCATGCCTCCATGCCTTCCATGTGTTCCTTTCCATGCCTCCAACAGGAAAGAAAATGTCCTGTGCCACCAGTACATGCCCCAGAGGGGGAGGAGTCTCCATCTGACAGCTGGAAGACCTCATGCCCAGCCTTATACCTCTAGACGTCCCTGCCCTGGTGCTCCCGCCAGTAGGTGCGAGTGCAGAGGGGTGATGGGTGGAGAGAGCCAGAGACTCAAGCGAAGCCAGCCACAGCTCCCTGCCCGCAGTGGAAGCTTCCTTCCACTCCCTCCTGCCCACACTGATGCTGACAGCCTCCAGCGGTCCTCAGGCACCCCAGTTCAGTTTAGTTCAGTCACTCAGTCGTGTCCAACTCTTTGCGACCCCATGGAAAGCAGCATGCCAGGCCTCCCTGTCCATCACCAACTCCTGGAGCTTGCTCAAACTCATGTCCATCGAGTCAGTGATGCCATCCAGCCATCTCATCCTCTGTCGTCCCCTTCTCCTCCTGCTCTCAATCTTTCCCAGCATCAGGGTCTTTTCCAATGAATCAGCTCTTCACATTAGGTGGCCAAAGGATTGGAGTTTCAGCTTTAGCATCATTCCTTCCAAAGAAATCCAGGGTTGATTTCCTTCAGAATGGACTGGTTGTATCTCCTTGCAGTCCAAGGGACTCTCAAGAGTCTTCTCCAACACCACAGTTCAAAAGCATCAATTCTTCGGCGCTCAGCTTTCTTCACAGTGCAAGTCTCACATCCATGCATGACCACTGGAAAAACCGTAGCTTTGACTAGACGGACCTTTGTTGCCAAATTAATGTCTCTGCCTTTCAACATGCTATCTAGGTTTGTCATAACTTTTCTTCCAAGGAGTAAGCGTCTTTTAATTTCATGGCTACAGTCACCAGTTTCCACTAAAAATTGGTTGTTGCTTTATCAAGGAGAAGGCAGTGGCACCCCACTCCAGTGTTCTTGCCTGGAAAATCTCATGGACAGAGGAGCCTGGTGGGCTGCAGTCCATGGAGTCGCACAGACTCGGACATGACTGAAGCGACTTAGCAGCAGCAGCTGCTTTACCAAGTTTGCTGTTGGTGTTCTTTAGTCGCTAAGTTGTGTCTGACTCTTTGCAACTCCATGGATTGTATTCTGCCAGGTTCCTCTGTCCATGGGATTCTCCAGGCAGGAATACTGGAGTGGGTTGCCACGCCCTCCTCCAGCAGATCTTCCCAACCCAGGGATCGAACCCTCGTCGCCTATGTCTTCTGCATTGGCAGGTGGGTTCTTTACCACTAGTGCCGCCTGGGAGGCCACAAAACACCTCCTATCTGGACCTTTGCAGAGACACTGCTGACCGCTCTGTTCCGTGATACACAGAATAAGTGAAGAAGTCGCTCAGTCATGTCTGACTCTTTGCAACCCCATGGACTGTAGCCCACCAGGCTCCTCTATCCACGGGATTTTCCTGGCAAGAATACTAGAGTGGGGTGCCACTTCCTTCTCCAGGGGATACACAGAATATTGCTGTTTTAATCCTGGGAGAGAACAAAGTCCACTTCTCTGGGGGAAGCTGAAGAAGCCAAGCGGGAAAATGGTTGAGCACTTCCAGGACTTTCAGAGATAGTCTAACTTGTCACGGCCTCTTCTTCACCCCTTGCTGTTGTTGTTATTGTTCAGTTGTTGAGTCGTGTCTGGTTGTGCAACCCTATAGACTGTGGCACACCAGGCTTCCCCGTCCTTCACCATCTCCCGGAGCTTGCTCAAACTCATGTCCATCGACTCAGTGATGCCATCCAACCATCTCTTCCTCTGTTGCCCTCTTCTCTTCTCCTTCCTCCCTGCCCTTCTCCAAACACCACTCTCAAGTACATACCCTCTATGATCCAGAGACATCATGACCACGCGACTCCTTCTAATGACGTCCCTACCCTTTGGGTCCTCCCTCGTCTCTCTAGAAAGACACCTGCTCCAGGCCATCCTGTTATGCACATTCTCATACCGGAGAAGGAGGGGTATAAGTGATGGAGTTGACCTCGGCCCCTTCTTAACTTGCCAGCGGAGTGCCTTCTCCACCAGATGTTTGCCCCTGGGAATGGCCTTACACATGGGGACAAGACTTTTGAAAGCGAGAAGAACAAAGAGGTAGGTTTTAACCAGCAAGAGTCTAAACAGCCTCCCTGGACACATTGCTGAGCACCAAGCCCAGCTCCCCGCTCACCTCACAGGACTGCCAAGAAGCTGTATACTCAGTGAGGAGACGAGCCCAGTGGCTCTCACTCAGGTACCCCAGATCCTCCAGGACCCCCGGATGCTGGGTCCATCACTAATCAGTGCCGTGATGAGCAGCTGGTGGACACATAGGCTACTCCTTGGCTTCGGACAGGACTAACAGGGTTCATCCTCCTAACTCATGTGGACTGTCAGATTTTGTTGACAAAAGCCACGTCTCAGGGACTGTGATTTGCCTCAGAACACTCTTCTTAGTAAAGTGAAAGTTACTCAGTCGTGTCTGACTCTTTGTGACCCCATGGGTTATACAGTCCATGGAATTCTCCAGGCCAGAATACCAGAGGGGTAGCCTTTCCCTCCTCCAGGGGATCTTCCCAACCCAGGGATCGAACCCAGGTCTCCTGCATTCTTTACCAGCTGCGCCACCAGGGAAGCCCAACAACACTGGAATGGGTAGCCTATCCCTTCTCCAGCAGATCTTTCTGACCCAGGAACTGAACTGGAGTCTCCTGCATTGCAGGGAGATTCTTTACCAACTGAGCTATCAGGAAAGTCCCAATACTGTTCTTGGCCAAACATTATAACTTCTAAAGTGATGATCACCCAGTCGTGTCCGACTCTTTGTGACCCCGTGGACTGTAGTACACCAGGCTCCTCCTCTGTCCATGGGATTCTCCAGGCAAGAATACTCGAGTGGGATGCCATTTCCTTCACCAGGGGATCTGTCCCACCCAGGAGTCGAACCCGGGTCTCCTGCATTGCAGGCAGATTCGTTATAACTTCTACTGCTCCAAAAATGAAACCAATGTCCCACAGGGCTGCCTGAATCCCCAAAGGCCAACTTACTGGCTGGAGTCACAAGCTCTTACCTAACTTGGTTTTCGTCTGTCAGCTGTCTTCTATTACAGGACAAAATTCTTCAACCTACTAACATAACATGGTCATGGATGCCTGCAGTTTTTTAAAGATTTTGATTAGGATTTTTTTTTAATGCCAAAAAAAAATCTAAAAATCAAGGAAGAGAGGGATGAAAAGATGGAGGAAAGGAGAGAGAGAGGATAGAGAGAGAATCCAAGACAGAGAAATCAGCAAGACAAGGAGAGACAGAGAGATCAAACCTATGCAGAAAGAATCACATGGGGCCCAAAGTCTTTCACCCATCGGTTAATCCCCGTCACGCACAAGACTCCACGACCTTCAAAGAGAGCCTGGCCCACGCTGTGTAAAAGGGATAAGCATTAAGACAACTGCAGGTAAACTTTCCCCAAGAAGAGAAAACAGGCGCAGAAGAACATAAGGCTTTTTTTTTTTTTTCTGGCTTCATCCAGGGAATCGAACAATGCCTCAAGAAGCACCCATCAAAATAAAGATGACGGCAGCTTCAAAGCTTCCAAGAAGATCAAAGGCAGAGAGAAAAGAGAAGTAAGAGACAGCAGGGAGAGGGTCCTTGCAGCCAAACGTGAAGCCGTAATAACCATTAACTCCAGTAAGTTCCCTGCTGCTTGTAAAATCAGCTTTGAGGCTTCTCCTAGGGAGCTCTAGGCAAAACCATTTAGCACAAACAAAAAATGAGGCATTTTAGCAAAAATAGTGCAATCAAACTCTACTGGCAGACAGCTTTCAGGACATTATCTTCTCTTGCTACCAGCCTAGAAATACTGTCCTGCTGGACTTCATATATTCTAAATTGAATTTCACTAGACAGCCCCAGAGTCTGGGAATATTTTCAGTTAGATCACAGTGGAAGATTTTCGTTGTTTTTTTTTTAATTTTATTAAACTTGCTTTACAATGTTGTGTTAGTTTCTACTGTACAGAAAAGTGAATCAGCTATCAGTTCAGTTCAGTAGATCAGTCGTGTCCGACTCTCTGCGACCCCATGAATTGCAGCACACCAAGCCTTCCTGTCCATCACCAACTCCCAGAGTTCACTCAAACTCATGTCCATCGAGTTGGTGATGCCATCCAGCCATCTCATCCCCTGTCATCCCCTTCTCCTCTCGCCTTCAATCTTTCCCAGCATTGGGGTCTTTTCTAATGAGTCAGCTCTTCACATCAGGTGGCCAAAGTATTGAAGTTTTGGCTTCACCATCAGTCCTTCCAATGAATATTCAGGGCTGATTTCCTTTAGGATGGATCTCCTTGCAGTCCAAGGGACGCTCAAGAGTCTTCTCCAGCACCACAGTTCAAAAGCATCAATTCTTCAGCACTCAACTGTCATCACAGTCCAACTCTCACATCCATACATTGACTGCTGGAAAAAGCATAGCCTTGACTAGACGGACTTTGTTGGCAAAGTACTGTCTCTGTTTTTGAATATGCTATCTAGGTTGGTCATAACTTTCCTTCCAGGGAGTAAGTGTCTTTTAATTTCATGGCTGCAGTCACATCTGCAGTGATTTTGGAGCCCAAAAAACTATACATATACATTTATTTATCCCCTCTGTTTTGAATTTCCTTCCCATTTAAGTCAGAGTAGAAGGGTTTTGAACTCAATATATTTACCTAGGTGGTAAATACCTAGTTGGCATTGCAAAATGTGACTTTTGACAACCTTGCCAAATGCTGGAAAGAAGAAAGAATGGCAGGCAACTTACATTCTTAGAATCTGATGACTGATTTCTGTATAGTTGGTCAGAAGCTGTCTCTGCCTCATTCTGCTGCATAAATTATAAAATATTTATCCCTTCAACTCACGTCTTCCAAAATACTCGTGCTGTGCAATTACACAAAAGTAATTCTATAGTATTTGAGTGCACTGGTTTCACATATTTAGTTGGACATAGGTGGGTGCTATGTCTGGTTATGGATGAAACTCAGAGGTGCTCAAAGAAAAATTTTCAGGACGATGGTGTGTTGACCCAACGACTGTGCAAAGCACTGCTTACAGTACAATCTCCATTTCTTTTTATTGTTTTTGTTCTGGAAACATCATTTCCAAATGTAGTCTAGAGCACCACTCCAGAGACTAGGACTCCATCTAAGTCCAAGACAGCATCTGCCTCAGCATGAGTGCTTGTAAGGGAACACAGAGAAGGAAGTCAAGGATATAGCATAGCCTTTGCCAGAATAAATAAAATGTCCAAGAAAATGCTGCCTGAAAACTAGTTCCTCAGAATGCTTACTGACAAGAGAAGACACACACACTTTGAATCTCATCCACCCCCTCTCTCCATCCTTCCTGTGTGTAAAATAGATGTTTCCTGTTGCCTCCAGCCCTGTACAGCCATGTGTTCCTAAAAAATAGCCCTAGATACTTGAAGGGAGTGACAGAGGATGAGATGGTCAGATAGCATCATTGACAAATGGAGCGAATTTGAGCAAACTCTGGGAGACAGAGAAGGACGGAGGAGCCTGGCATGCTGCAGTCCATGGCGTCACAAAAAGTCAGATAAGACTTAGCAGCTGAAAGCAAATATTTGAATGGCAGTTTCCACCTAACTAGAAAACTTGATTATTAAAACCCAGGTCTGAAGTATGAGGTCCATAAGAATGAGTCTTCCCAAATACTTTTCCTGTGCCTTCATTCCTGTAGAATGTACAATGCTGGAGTAATAGACACATGCAAACACACACATACACCCGATGTAATAAACATAAAGATCCAAAACAACCTTACAAAGTGTCTCTGTGTGGGGGCGTGTCAGTTGCTCAGTCGCTCAGTGTCCAAGTCCTTACGACCCTATAGACTGCAGCCCGCCAGGCTCCTCTGTCCATGGGATTTGCCAGGCAAGAATCCTGGAGTGGGTTGACACTTCCTTCTCCAACAAAGTTGTCTATACTTGTCGTTGATGTATTGCATCACCCTGAATCATATTGAGGTGTACTTTACTTGTATTTTGCTAAGTCGCTTCAGTCGTGTCCGACTCTGTGCGACCCCATAGATGGCAGCCCACCAGGCTTCCCCGTCCCTGGGATTCTCCAGGCAAGAACACTGGAGTGGGTTGCCATTTCCTTCTCCAGTGCATGAAAGTGAAAAGTGAAAGTGAAGTCGCTCAGTCCTGTCCGACTCTCAGCAACCCCATGGACTGCAGCCTACCAGGCTCCTCCATCCATGGGATTTTCCAGGCAAGAGTACTGGAGTGGGGTGCCATTGCCTTCTCCATTACTTGTACTTTATCCAGACCTAAATACCACCAAAGTATATCTTTTGCCCTGTTGGAATAGACTGTAGGGACAATTTAGAAATTTGTAAATAAGCAAGCAAACCTGTATATATACCTCAGTGAGCATTTTATTCCTGTATTTATTATTTTGTGTAGCTACATTCAGGCTACTTCTATAAAGCACACTCAAGTTTGCCAGCCCCTAAAACATTCGGCTTCCCTAGTAGCTCAAATGGTAAAGCACCTGCCTGCAATGAAGGAGACCTGGGTTTCATCCCTGGGTTTGGATGACCCCTTGGAGAAGGGAATGGCAACCCACTCCAGTATCTTGCCTGGAGAATTCCATGGACAGAGGAGCCTGATGGGCTATAGTCATGGGGTCGCAAAGAGTCGGACACGACTGAGCAAGGAACACACATACACACGAAGCATTAACTTTTCAGAAAAGCTATGTCCTCCACAAATATTCTACTCTGATGTTTGTTTCCCTGAAACAGGTTAAAGAGTTAAAAAAAAAAAAAAACTGGCTGATTTTTAATGCGACCAGCTTTACAAAAGCAGATGGTGTATGACCCAGCTAATTAGGTAACGTGGAAAGAATCTCATTCCAAAAATAAAGCTATCCTTTGATTAAACCTTCTACAAATCAGTTAACCAGCCATAAAGATGAGTCTGCCAAGGTTTTCTCTCCCCCTGATAGCATCAATCATGTTTCTTCCCTTTCTCTGCCTCATTCCTTCTGCCCTTGGGTCATTTCTCCCTGTATTTACTGACCTTACGGTGGCGTGATGGCTGAGTGCAGTATCAGTAAATATCCACATTAAAAAAAAAAAAAAGGACGGAAAACCAGAGGGCAAAACCAAAAGTGCGTGCACCATATTGACGACAAACTCCGGTGACACCAAGTAGCCACACGCCCTAAACCACAAGATGTAGGAACCAGCGGCTGTGTGAGAGGGAGCTCGGGGAAGCCTGGGGTCCCCAAAGACCCGGGAGGAGGAGAACCCCTCCAAAGAGCTATCAGGTTTGCACCGGTGAGTGTAGTGAGTCAATCTGAGGTCAGCAGCGGGAACTGAGATAGACCTTGTTCAACTCAGCAGCAAATGGGCACAAGACATCCATGTGGGTCTGAAGACATCCTTGCATGTCTGAAAGGGCTTGGGCAGTCTGGCCCCCAAACTCTTGGAACCAGCCCACCAGCTTCCCTTCAGGGAGAGGGTCCCCTCAGTGGAGTTCAACCCAAACTGAGTGGGATGCCAAAAAGAGAGGCAAATTCAACCCAAACTGAGTGGGATGCCAAAAAGAGAGGCAAATTCATCATTATTTTTAATGTGAAAACAATAGAACAGGAGACAAGGGATGCTACAAGGTAACTGTGCAAGAGCTACTTCTAAAAGTTTAGGGAAACTAACTTTGTGTGAAACTGAACAGTCGAACAGGGATCACAGCTGACTCTGATTCAAATTTACTGTAAGAAAAGAAAGAATGTGAAGCAGAGTAACATCCCGACAGACCAAAAAAAAAAAAAAAGCATGCCAGAAAATGCATCCTTATAAATCACAAGCAAACGACAATTTGATATTTCAAAAACAGCTAAAAGGCACTAATCAAAATGACATATAAAAGGACAGCATGAATCAGAAACAGAAAGTCTCACAAATCAGATGACAGAACTCAAGACGACTATAAATAACAAGGAAAAAAGAAAGAAAGAAAAAACTAGAGGAAGGAATATGTATAATCATGACTGATTTGCATTGTACTATGGCAGAAACCAACACATAATTGAAAAGCAATTTCCCACTCATTAAAAAACAAATAAAATTTTTAAAATTAAAAAAAAAACTAGGAAAAAATATGAGAATAAGAAAGAAATAATGGCTTATGAGAAATAAAAGGAAATTTTCAAATTTAAAAAAAAATTTGAAGAGATACAAGGATTTGAGACAAAGTGACAAGTAGTTACATTAGCAGAGAAGACCCAACATGCTGACAACGGAAATCCCTGGAGAAGGAAACTGAAATAAGAACAAAACAAAACAAAATACTAAAAAGGATCATTAAAGAAAAAAATTTCAAAATAAAGTTTGAAGTCACATAGGAAATGGCAACCCATTCCAGTATTCTTGCCTCGAGCATCCCAAGGACAAAGAAGCCTGGTGGGCCACAGTCCATGGGGTCGCAAAGAGTTGGACACGACTGAGCAGCTAACACTCACGTTTAAAGAGGAGCAAAATCTCTAAGTATATTGATTTAGAACAGCCCACATGGAAGGAAAGCTATGATAAACCTAAATAGCATATTTAAAAGTAAAGACATCACTTTGTCTACAGAGGTCCACTTAGTCCAAGCTATATGGTTTTTCCAGTATCACGTACAGATATAAGAGTTGGACCATAAAGAAGGCTGAGCACTGAAGAACTGATACTTTTGAACTATGGTGCTGGAGAAGACTCTTGAGAGTCCCTCAGACTGCAAGGAGATGAAACCAGTCCATCCTAAAGGAAATCAATCCTGAATATTCATTGGAAGGACTGATGCTGCAGCTGAGGATCCAATATCCTTGCCACCTGGGGAGAAGAACCAACTCATTGGAAAAGACCCTGATTCAGAGAAAGACTGAGGGAAGGAGAAGAAGGTGACAGAGGATGAGATGGTTGGATGTCATCACTGAATCAGTGGACCTGAGTTGGAGGACAGAGGAGCCTGGTGTGCTGCAGTCCATGGGGTCGCAAAGAGTCAGACATGACTCAGCAACTGAATAGCAACAAGATGAAGATATAGCCCAGTAAGACTTCTGAATCGTTACAGAAAAAGAATCAGGAGCGATTACAGGCAAAACTAGAGAGGGACAGATAATGGAAATAAAATTAGATCATGATCTGACTTTGACATCAAGGCTTTAGTTCAATATAAATGGAGTAATGTATCTAAAATACTCAGAGAAGGTAAACAGGACCCAAGGTCTTTATATGCAGCTGAAAGGAACAGAAAGCTACTGGTGAGCCTCAAATATTGCTCCATTGTGAATGGTACTCAAAAACCAACGGCGGTTAAAAGGCAGAGAATATAGCAAGTAATGGCCGTACCCTCAGACAAAGTAAACACACTACAACTTTTTTTTTACTTTTAACATTTAGTTTTAATTGGAAGATAGTTGCTTTACAGTACTGTGTCGGTTTCTGCCATCCATCAGCATGAATCTGCCAGAGGTATACATGTATCCCCTCTGTCTTGAACCTCTCTCCCACCTCGCATCCCATCCCACCCTCTAGGTTGTCCCAGACATATGACTTTAAGTATATATGTGTATATGTACCAGAGACAATGCAGTCTATTCAAATGCTCATAAAACCTTCTTTTAAAAGTCCATCATCCATAATAAGTGAAACAATCGCTGGTCTAGGTTCGATGCAGGATGCAGGATGCTTGGGACTGATGCACGGGGATAATCCAGAGAGATGGTGTTGGGGGGGAGGGGGGAGGTTCATGTACACTCGTGGCTGATTCATGTCAATGTATAGCAAAACAAATACAGTATTGTAAAGCAAAATAAACTAAAAAATGAAAATTAATTTAAAAAAATAATTAAAAAATTAAAGTCCATAATCTACAAGGCAAGGGATAACTTTATCGTTGCTGCAGAATCAATGATAGCTGTGAATTTCCTATGCTTTCAGTTCCCAGGTTGGCATTCATGTATGTATTATACTCTCATTATTTATAGGTGTGTGGTAGGGGCTGGGAGGATAACTTAAAATGAAGGAAGAGTGAGGTCAGCAGGAACTTCCCTGGTGGGTCCACTGGTTACAAATTGATGCGGGGGACGTAAGTTTAATACCTGGCTGAGGACCTAAGATCCCACAAGCTTTGCAATCATGCAGAAAAAATTTAACTTTTTTAGTGAACATATTGGTGATGGTGATGGTAAGCAAAAGTATTATATTGATACTGTTGTGTGTGTGTGATGAAAGATAAAACAAACGGGTAGTTATATGTATATTTTTTAATAAAATATAGCTGATTTTAAATAAAGTGTGTTAGTTTCTGGTATATAACAAAGTGACTCAGTCATCCATACATACATATATTCTTTTCATATTCTTTGTCATTATAGATTATTACAAGATAATAAATACAGTTCCTTATGCTATACAGTAGGATACCTTTGTTTATTTATTTTATATATAGTAGATCGTATCTGTGGAGTTGCAAAAGACTCTTGAGAGTCCCTTGGACTGCAAGGAGATCCAACCAGTCCATCCAAAAGGAAACCAGTCCTGCGTATTCATTGGAAGAACTGATGCTGAAGCTGAAACTCCAATCCTTTGGCCACCTCATGCGAAGAGTTGACTCATTGGGAAAGACCCTGATGCTGGGAGGGATTAGGGGCAGGAGGAGAAGGGGACGACCGGGATGAGATGGCTGGATGGCATCACTGACTCAATGGACGCGAGTCTGAGTAAACTCCAGGAGTTGCTGATGGACAGGGAGGCCTGGTGTACTGTGGTCCATGGGGTCGCAAAGAGTCAGACACGACTGAGCGACGGAACTGAACTGAACGCCACGAGAGCCAAGTGGAAGCGAACCTGCAGGCTGAACCCCAACAGAAGGAAGACGAGGCTGAGGCTCAAGTGCAACGTGTGCAGCCATGGAAGCCACAGAAGCCGAAATGAAGGGCTGCATGCATGCTCTCTAGACCTCGTCTCGGTGGGTCTGGAACCCCTAGGACGGGTCTGATCACCTCCACCACCTTTGAGAGACCCGTCTTGCGTGTCTCAGAGCAGTCTCTCTCGGTCCGCTGCCCTGGCCCTGTGATCCTGTGGACTAGGTCTCTTCTCGGTTGCAGCCGAATGTACCCTGTGTGCGACAACGCTTGCATTTTGCTGTCTCAAAGAGAAAAATCCGCATAGTATGTACGTGGATGTACGCGAATGGGGTGTGCCTTGGAAGTGGCATAGTTGGTTGATGTTCTACCAACATCTCTGCACGGGTGCTTGCCATGTAATCTTTATGCACTTTGTGGGCAAAGGGGGCCACTTTTCTGTAATTAGGTCTCAGTTTACAATGAAAACTTGAGTTTCAAAGGTAAAATAATCATCGTAATCCTGTCGCCTCAAATTCTTAAGGAAAAGGAACAATCAGAGGTCAGAACTACCAGAAGAAGATCTGAAAATCTGGGGTGAAGCCGGGGCTGGAGTCCCGTGGTGGTGAGCCGGGTGGACTGGCTGAGAAATTCAGGAATTCTGAATCCCCGGGGTGGCGAGGCAAGGGAGGTGTGCAGACTGGGAGGGAGCACAAAGCATCAGCACCTCGTTAGGGATAGCGTTAGGGAAACGTAGGCTCAGGTTCCCAGGGATGGAAGCGTCCATCACTAGCTGAAGGAGGGCAAGGTGGAGAAAGACAACACGGCAGAAATCCTTAAGTATAGGGCTAACCTCATCCCAGGCACATCCAGTACTGACGAGCTAGAAACAGGCTGTAGATACAAAAGCACTTTGAAAGGAAAAGACATTCTAGAAGATGAGGTGTTTGTAGAGAACTGTGATCATTTGTTTTTTTGAAGAAGGAGAGGTGTGTGAGAACTTTCTTGGAGGGACCCGAATTGAATGTCCTGTAGGCCCCTGTGATAGGACAGCCTCCCTTCACTCTTCCTGATTCAAACAGCGTGGTTTGGTCATCACATCTTCCTGGCCCAGTCTGTCCCTGGGGCTGTCTGCCACATACCAACCCGGCCACCTCTGCAGTGACCAGCACGAGGGGCTCACGCTGACCCCCGCACTCCAGGGCACACGTTGACAATACCTTGGCTTCTGCCTCATCAGGCACCTTTGACTTGTAAGATAACATATGCATCACTGTTGTTCAGTTGCCAAGCCGTATCCAACTCCTTGCGACCCCATGACTGTAGCACACCAGGTTTCCCTGTCCGTCACCATCTCCCTGAGTTTGCCCCAACTCGTGTCCACTGAGTCAGTAATGCCGTCCAACCATCTCATCCTCTGCTGCCTCTTTCTCCCTTTCGCCTTCAATCTTTCCCAGCCCCAGAGTCTTTTCCGATGAGTCAGCTCTTTTGCAGCAGGTTGCCAAAGTATCGGAGCTTCAACTCCAGCATCAGTCCTTCCAATGAATATTCAAGACTGATATTCCTTCGGGTGGACTGGTTGTATCTCCTTGCAAGAAGATCAAACACATACACTTCCTCAGGACGTATTTGGGCAAGCCACGGTCCCCTCGTCCTTGTCTCTGCTTCCCTGGGATTTTGCTCCTCAATAAAACATTGAGGAGCATTCAAAAAATCGAACTCCCAAGACAGTTGGGACCAACAGTGCCTCAGAAAGTCCGCCCTCAGGAGATGATTTTGAAAGTGGGTAAACCTGTCTGAGAGCAACAGGGACCTGATCGCTGATCATAAACAGGATGGTGACCGTTCCTGGTGTGGAGTGGCATCATAGGTATAAGGCTTCACTGTGGTTAGTGGAGAGGAGACACAGGTGGAAGAGGAGGTTTGCAGAGGGGTCAATGTCGTTACCAGGATTGAGTGCAGGAAGAATTCTCCTGATGGCATTAGAAGCTTGGCAAGAAATGTACAGGCCCAGGGAAGCCAGTCATCCATTTATGCTGCTCAGTTCCAACAACCACAGGGCCCGCCATCCTAAAAATAAGGCCCAGGTTCTTATTTTCTGAGCAGCAGAGTTGCCAGAAGGATTGAACGTGCAGCCCAACTCCTAAGTCAAAGCCAGCCAAAAACGCCAAAGTCATTAAGAAATCCAAGTCAGGAGTCATTCAGAAAAAGAAGTCATTTTTTTAAAAAGTCAAAAGTCATTAAAATCAAAGCTTTAATGAGAAAAGTGTGAGACTCTGAGACAGCGAGTGAGTGTTAGTCACTCAGTTGTGTCTGACTCTTTGTGACCCCATGGACTGCAGCCCACCAGGTTCCTCTGTTCATGGGGTCCTCCAGGCAAGAATCCTGGAGCGGGTTGCCATTTCCTTCTCTGGGACGGAGACAGACAGGCACGCTAACCTGGACCAACCTGAGCATCTCCAGCCCCCAAATTCTCTCCCAGAAGCAGAAGCACTCCTTGCTGTCAGAAGAGACGAGCGGCCCTTGCTCAGAAGCCTCACAATGGCCACACCCGAAGTAGGTGTTTCCCTCGATGCTGCTGCTGCTCTTGAAGACGGCAGGTCTGCAAATCTCTACAGTCTTCGAAGGCTCCTTCCAGCAGCCTCCCTGCCCAGGGCTCTGCCCAGCAGGCGGTTCAGACACGGCTCCTCCTGAACGGTCCTTCCGTGCACACCTCCTTTTCTGCACTCCTGGGGCCCCAACAAACATTTTCCATTTTCTTAGGAAAGCCATCTCTCCTCAACCCAGAAAACTCCTCAGATTTCCCAGCTAAGAAAGAGCGCTGTGCTTTTCCTAGGATCTGAGGCTCCTGGAAACCAATGCTGAGCAGAAAAGGGTCCTGTCATTTTCTGCTTTTGTAGCGAGGCAACCTCACTGCTTAAATGTGGGAAAGGAGAAATAAAGGGAACAATCAGGAGGGGGCGGGGGATGTACAGTGTCAAAGAACAGGAAACATACATGAAAAAGTAAATGGAAAGTGATGATGCTGCTGCTGCTGCTGCTGCTAAGTCCCTTCAGTCGTGTCCAATTCTGTGTGACCCAGTAGACAGCAGCCCACCAGGCTCCCCCGTCCGTGGGATTCTCCAGGCAAGAACACTGGAGTGTGTTGCCATTTCCTTCTCCAATGCATGAAAATGAAAAGTGAAAGTGAAGTCGCTCAGTCATGTCCAACTCTTAACGACCCCATGGACTGCAGCCCACCAGGCTCCTCCATCCATGGGATTTTCCAGGCAAGAGTACTGGAGTGGGGTGCCGTTGCCTTCTCCGAAAAGTGATGGAGGCGCTCACAAAGCCAAGAGAGGAGGAAAAGTCCATCCCAGACCTAAATTCATACAAAGACATCAAACTACACACCAGCTGCATCGCAATCACTACTTGGCATCTAACTTGAAACAGGATGTAAAAAAAAAAAAATCCCTGGTGTGCTCGCTTCGGCAGCACACAATTTTAGTAAATTGGAACAATACAGAGATTAGCATGGCCCCTGCGCAAGGATGACACACAAATTCGTGAAGCGTTCCATATTTTTTTTTTTTTTGGTGTTAATTAAAAAAACACAACACATAAAAAAAAAAAAAAAAACCTTCCCTTGTGGTCCAGCGGCTAAGACTCTGCACTTCCTATGCAGGGCGCACAGGTTTGGGAACTAAGATCCTACGTGCCAGGCAGCGTGGCCAGAAAGTAAATAAATAAAATAGGATGTAATAAAAGCAAAACAGAGAGACAGGCAAACCGACTTGAGCAACTTACCACAACCTTGATTCCTTCCCAGTAGCTTCTGAAAGCCCCTTTCAAGGAGTAACACTGACTCAAAAGGAACAAGCTTCAAGTGTTAAGTACTAAGGACACATAGGGGACAAAGGGCTATACAGTCAAAGTACGGTGTTTCCAGTAGTCATGTATGGATGTGGAGTTGGACCATAAAGAAGGCCGAGTGCCGAAGAGTTGATGCTTTTGATCTATGGTGCTGGAGAAGACTCTTGAGACTCCCTTGGGCAGCAACAAGATCAAACCAGTCAATCCTAAGGGGCATCAGTCTTGAATATTCATTGGAAGGACTGATGCTGAAGCTCTAATACTTAGACCACTTGATGGGAAGAACTGACTCATTAGAAAACACTCTGATGCTGGGAAAGACTGAAGGCAAGAGGAGAAGGGGACAACAGAGGATGAGATGGTTGGATGGCATCACCAAGTCGATGGACATGAGTTTGAGTAAGCTCAGGGAGTTCATGACGGACAGGGAGGCCTGGCGTGCTGCAGTCCATGGGGTTGCAAAGAGTCAGACATGACTAAGCAACTGAACAACAACTAGGGACGTAATGTACAGCATGATAAATATAATTAACATATTTAATTATAAAATATTATTTTTGATATAAAATATACTGATATTATATATGAAAATTAAGAGAAGAAATCCTAAGAGTTTGCATCACAAGGAAAATGTGCTTTCTATTTCTTTAACTTTGTATCTGAGATGATAGCTGTTTACTAAACTTATGTGATAATCATTTCATGTGGTATGTCAATCAATTTATTATGCTTTACCCCTAAATTTATATACTGCTATATGTCAGTAATATTACAATATAGCTGGAAGGAAAAAAGACAGAATCAGGGCATCAGGGTAAGCAAAAGTGATTCTTTGGAAACCAGAGAGACCACAAACTGTTGATTGCTAAAAAAAAAAAAAAAAAAAAAAAAGATACAAACTAAAAATACCACTGACTCAAATTTCTCTGATTATTACTTGGCCCCATGGAATGACACGAGGTTTCCATGTCGTTTAGGTGAATCTTTTTGACCGTCTTGTTTCAGAAGTCTGTCAGAAGCCACTGCCAGGGCTTCCTTGGTGGATCCATGGTTCAGAATCCGCCTGCTAATGCAGGAGACACAGTTCGATCCCTGCTCCGGGAAGATCCCACATGCCACACTAAGCCCGTGAGCCACAACTACCAAGCCTGTGCTCTAGAGACCACAAGTCAAAAATAATAATAATAATAAATTGCTGAAAGACACTCATAATACCCCAGCAAGGCACACATCTCTGAATGGAAACAAAGACAACGATATTGGAAAATTATTTTCCTAGGCCGCATACAAATGCACACCATTGTCCTCTACATCCAAATCCGTGTCACACACTCATTGCGCATTCACACACTCACCCTGAAGCAACCCTCTCCCAGGAGGTATACGCCTTAGCCTAAGATTGGAAGGACAGCTCGAGCACGTGTATCTCACGTCAGGACTACTATACGAGTGGCCCCAAAACCCCAGCAGGAAATAGAAACCAATCTTTGGTACACCGATCTGTTCATAGCCCCCAAAGCAACCCGTCCATCAGCCAGTAGTCAGGGCAGAGTTTAGGACGATCTAGGGGCCGGGGAGCCTGGTGGGCTGCCTTCTCTGGGGTTGCACAGAGTCGGACACAACTGAAGCGACTCAGCAGCAGCAGCAGATACCTTCAACCTGTATATTACGGCTGCCAGGAGTTGCCCTAGAAGAGTTTGTCTCGCTTCATTCATGAAATGATACAAGTTGATCCCTTTAAATAAAATAGAAGTTGGAGTCTTCCCCCAAAGCTGTCCCGAATGCAGACTGCAAAGCTCACCATCTGGACAATTTTTCTTCCCAGCTCTCCACAACTTTGATCATCACGCCAACTAAACAAAGAAGACTGTGATCGGAGCTCCAGGACAGAGCGCGTCCTGTTAGGGGGATCCGAAGGGCATGATATCCCTGAGATGAGCCGGAAGGCCTGAATTCTCTGGGGGCCAAACAGTCACGGGCTTCACAGCCCTGAGAAAGTGGAGGATGGACACGCTTTCCACCTAAGGATAAGCGTGCATTCCAGCTGCTCCTTAAAGAGAGGGAATTAAACTGTGTCGATCAGTCACACTTGACAACCTCCTGGAATCGTCTGGGACGCAGCCAGTCTCAGCAGAAGCTTCCTCATACTCACCGAACATAATGGAAACTTCAGCCAGGAACAATGCAAACCATATTTGGGGCTGACAAGAGCTGAAACACAGCCATGTAGCCTGCCAAGCTATCTTAGCTTTTTCATTACACAGGCAGGCTTATCTGCTGCTTTCCCATGCCATTCTCCTGCAATAAACTAAAGAGTGGATATAAGTATATTATCTTAAATGTATATAAAGGGAAAATATATCTGCATGTCTTAAAAAGAGACACAAGACTCAGGTGGATATACCAGTGAGAGGAAGAGAAAGAAAGAGACTGAGATGTTTATATGTAACTATATATAAATATTGGGCTTCCCTGATAGCTAAGTTGGTAAAGAATCCACCTGCAATGCAGGAGACCCTGATTTGATTCCTGGGTTGGGAAGATCCATTGGAGAAGGGATAGGTTACCCACTCCAGTATTCTTGGGCTTCCCTGGTGGCTCAGCTGGTAAAGAATCCGCCTGCAATGCAGGAAACCTGGGTTTGACCCCTGGATTGGGAAGATCTGCTGGAGAAGAAAGGAAAGGCTACCCACTCCAGTATTCTGGCCTAGAGAATTCCATGGGCTGTATATATATATATATATATATATATATATATATATACTTATATTTATATTTATGAAGGTTTCAAATTTTATTTTCAAAATTTACAGTGTACAGTGTAGGGAATATACCCAATGTTTTATAACCATAAATGGAGTATAATGTTTAAAAATTGTGAATCACACACACACACACACAAAATTGTGAGTCACTATACTGTACCCCTGAAACATGTAATATTGTCCATCAGCTGTACCTCACAAAAATTCTAAGAAAAATATAATTTAAAAAATAGCTTGTCCATGGATCACATCCTGGCCTTAGCAGAGTAAGAATCTAGGTTACGAGCGCCAGGGAAACATTAAAGGCACTGAAGTCTTCATTGTGCACAGACACAAGATGGAAATCATTTCCAATACTTGACACAGAAGGGACAAAGAGCTTTTCGATTTCTGACCTGTGCATGAAAATTCTCATCTCTTGGCTCTTTCCCACCCGAGACCCAGGGCGAAACTGCTTCCTCACACACGGCTATACACACATAAAGCCAAGCAACCACCTCCACCAAGATGTAGCCAGCTGAGGCGGTTTTTTAAAAAAGCAATGGAGTCGGGTAAATGCAAAGACAGAGCTTCAATTTGGAAGCGACACTGTCCAATGCTACATTGCGTGGCTACATAAAATAAATAGATTTTGTAAAGATTTCTTGCCAATGTGCAACCGTTTCCAGTTTTGAACTCCAGACCTCTGTTTCTTCCCAGTTATCCTTCTGACAGCTTTGCTTTCTTTTCCATCCTGTGCTATACTGAGCATCCTGAATTCTCTGCCCTGCCTTCACACATGCCCAGGGATCTGGGTCCCCCGTGGCTTTCTCTCTGCCAGCATCCTGTTTGGATTATTGATGGGGGGATGGGGGGAGCTGGGCCTTTGGAAACCTCTCCTCTTTGAAAGAGTTGTCAGGCTGCAGCTTTGCAAACGGCAGCGCGCAAACAGTTCAATATTTATGCTCCATGTACTGACACTGAGTAAATTAAGACCCTGGAATACCTGCCAGATCCAAACCGTCTGCCTCACGGCTTTTTTTTTTTTTTTTTTTTAATGAGTAGGTGGGGGAAACTTATGAGCACGTTCTCTTATCTCTTGTTGCTAGGGAACCTATTTTTCGGGTGGGGATAATCCTCGCCATCTCGAAAGAACCAGGAGACATGCTTCCTTCAGCTCCTCTTGAAATGAAACCTACGGTCTCCGCCACAAAGCTCTCTCCAAAGTTATACTGGCCACGTGGTCCCCAAGGACACGATGTGTGTTCCCCAGCTAGTTGAAAACACACACACAGGGATGAATTTTCACTTTACATTTTCACCGTCAGCCTGGGCTGGTTGGAGGAGTCTACCAAGTTCATCTCAAAAAAAAGGAAAGGACCATTTCCACCCGCAGCGTTGTATAAGGGTTATTTTGCCATCTGCGCCCCTGCAACTCGGGGAGGGGAAACGCAAAGATCCATTTTGCCCCCATCAAACTGGAAGCGGTTTTACTGAAAGAACCCCTTGTATGATGAAGACGAAATGAAAAACTAATAATAATAATTATGTTTGGTTCCATGAGGCTCTCTGCCCGAAAACATAAAAGAGACCCTGCAAGCAGAAAGGGAAACTACCCACAGATTTTTCATATCCTCGGTGTGGGGGGGTGTCTCGGAAAACACATCGTTCCCCCAAGTACACAGCCCACACCATACCCAAGGAGAAAAGGCAGTGGGAAGAACTTTTGAAATACGGCATTTGTGAATTTGTGAGCTTGCTTGTTTCTGCACAGTGTGAGTCCCCAGCAGCACGTTATGTTTTAGGAAGGCGGCTGTGGACAGCGAAGTGACTTGCCTTCCACTCTGGGAAACAATGCCGTCCTACCCCCAGTTCAAGTCAGATGTGCAGAGTTCAGAGATGGGACACTGGCTTTCATTCCCTGAGGCCACAGCTGCGGTTGGGGTTGCGGGTGGGAAGACCCAGCTTCAAATCTTCTCTCCCTTCATCCCCAGAGCAGCTGGGGATAGTGGTAAAGAATCTGTCTGCCAATCCAGGAGACACAAGAGATGCGGGTTCAAACCCTGGGTCGGGAAGATCCCCTGGAAAAGGAAATGGCAACCCACTCCAGTATTCTTGCCTGGAGAATCCCATGGACAGAGGAGCCTGGCGGGCTACATACAGTCCATAGGGGTCGCAGAGTCGGACATGGCTGAGCAACCAATACACACACACGTATAATCCCCAGAGCAGAGACCTTGTGAATTGCAGTTAAGCAAGTGGGCCCAGCTGCGAAACAAGGACAAACCTCAAAAGACTTTCTGCCTTATGCTAAGGCAGAAGCCTTATGCTAAGTGTGATATCCAAGAAAGCAATCAAAGAAAGAAATGGTCAAGCATCCCAGCTGCTGATGGCCAAACGAAATCACCATTGAATCTGAATCAATCTAAAATGGTTGCGAAAAAACTCTACTTGGATTACTGATGCCCCATTTATAACAAGCAGGAAAATCAGCACAAAAGGAGCCTGAAAGCTTAACTGCAATTTTTCATGTTAACTCAACTGCACAGGCATGGCTTGATAGGTCCTGCAATCAATGCCATCGATGGCCAATATATATGAGACCAATACAAGACCCAAGCATGGGGCTTACTAACTCGTTTACCTATATTAAGTTGCCAATAGCAGGCTTAGCTGAGTCTGTAAAACTTATTACCAACACCTGGTTTTAGAGCAACTCAGTGTGTGGTCTTTAGCTCAGCGGCCACATCAGCTAGGAGTTTGTTAGAAATTTATACTCTCAGATCAAACCAGTCCATCTTAAGGGAAATCAACCCTGAATATTGATCGGAAGGACTGATGCTGAGGCTGAAACTCCAATACTTTGGCCACCTGATGCGAAGAACTGACTTATTTGAAAAGACCCTGATGCTGGGAAAGATTGAAGGCAGGAGGAGAAGGGGACGACAGAGGATGAGATGGTTGGATGGCATCAACGACTCAATGGATGTGAGTTTGAGCAAGCTCTGGGGAGATGGTGATAGACAGGCAGGCCTGGTGTGCTGCAGTCCATGGAGTTGCAAACAGTCAGACACAAGTGAGCAACTGATCAACAACATCACACTCTCAGGCTCCACCCCAGACCTAGCAGGTCAGAATCAAGCTTTGAGGTTCCCCCACTCATGTTTTACCAAGTCCTCCAGGTAACCCTGATACACTCTCCTTTGTGAGAACTGCTATACTCCAAAACTCCCAATGACCTCATTTCTGTCACTGATGAACTCTCTTGAACTCTCTGCTTATTATAGAGATGAGATATGTATCACTGTGAGTATCATGCATGATGAAGCCAGGTCACGGAAATACAGACCACATTAGCCAAGATCCTATTTAACAGGCATTAACTTCATAGACGTGGGCTTCCCTTGTGGCTCAGCTGGTAAAGAATCCGCCTGCAATGCAGGAGACCTGGTTTGAGCCCAGGGTTTAGAAGATCCCCTGGAGAAGGGAAAGGCTGCCCACTCCAGTATCCTGGCCTGGAGAATTCCATGGACTATACAGTCCATGGGGTCGCAAATCACTTCACTTCACTTCATAGACTGTAGTTTACTGAATCCTCGAAGAGATGGGGAAAAAATAAGGAAATAGAAAGAGGGAAGGGAAAAGAAATTATTTAATAAATTATGCCACCTGGGACTTCCCTGATGGCTCAGGGGTTAAGAATCCTCCTTCCAAGGCAGGGGACATGGGTTGGATCCCTGGTTCAGGAAGATCTCACATGCTGCAAGGCAACTAAACACATGTGCCGTAATTACTGAGCCTGCGACCCACAACTACCCAAGCCTCTGCCCCTGGAACCCGTGTTCCACAACAAGGGAAGCCACCACGATGAGAAGCCTGAGCACCAAGGCGCAGAGCCGTCCCCACTCGCTGCAACTAGAGAAAGCATGAACACAGCAACCAAGACCCAGGGCAGCCAAACTCAAATAAATAAAAAAAAATTTTTTAAGAGTCAACATCAAAAAATATATATATAAAAAGCAAAAATCTTTTTAAAAAAAGAAAGAAACTATGTGGCCATTAAATATAATGTTTGAGAGTAATACATAAAAATTTGTAGAAATACATTATAATGTTCAGCTTGAAGAATGAAAGTCGTTGAGTCATGTCCGACTCTTTACAACCCCATGGACTGTCCATGGGATTCTCCAGGCCAGAACACTGGAGTTGGGTAGCCATTCCATTCTCCAGGGGATCTTCCTGACCCAGGGATGGAACCCAGGTCTCCCACATTGCAGGAGGATTGTTTACCAGCTGAGCCACCAGGAAACCCCAAGAGTACTGGAGTGGGTAGCCATTCCCTTCTCCAGGGGAACTTCCAAAGACAGAGATCGAACCTAGGTCTCCGACATTGCAGGCGGATTCTTTACCAGCTCTGAGCCACCAGGAAAGCCCATGAAGAATACAAAATTATATATTTCTTGTAGTCCCAACTTGGAGTCTAGACTTCTTTTAAGAATGGGAGGAGGTTCACTGGAACATCAGTAGTTAATGTCTTCAGGTGGTAGAGACGACAAACGATTTTGCCCCCCAACTCTTTTTACTGTTGTCTGTTTTTCACACTTTCTAATTGCTCTTTTAATGGAAAACACACTTGAAAATGCACATTAAGGCAGGACCAGGTTACAGGCTGCTAACGCATCGATAAAGCAAGCATTTATCTTTAACACATACTTGGACTGTTTTTCACAGCAAGTTATCTACTCCAGCTCACATAGGCCAGATGTGAGGCGGGCTGAGTCTCCCCTGGGTCTGGTACTAAGAGACAGATACAGTGATGCTACGTTACTAGACGACACTGTGGAGCGTCTCACACACATGAGGAGATGATATGCCAGCCTGGAAATAGCTGAGGGCGGTGGGGAGGATACATACATATGTATGTATAAAGCTGGGCTTCCCTAGTAGCTCGGACGGTGGAGCATCTGCCTGCAATGCAGGAGACCCAGGTTTGATCCCTGGGTCGGGAAGATCCCCTGGAGAAGGAAATGGCAACCCACTCCAGTACTCTTGCCTGGAAAATTCCATGGACTGAGGAGCCTGGTGGGCTACAGTCCACGGAGTTGCAAAGAGTCAGACACGACTGAGCAACTAACAAATACACATATATAGCTGCCGCTGCTGCCACTAAGTCTCTTTAGTCATATCCAACTCTGTGCGACCCCACAGATGGCAACCCACCAGGCTCCGCCATCCCTGGGATTCTCCAGGCAAGAATGCTGGAGTGGGTTGCCATTTCTTTCTCCAATGCATGAAAGTGAAAAGTGTCACTCAGTCGTGTTCCACTCTCCAAAACCGCATGGACTGCAGCCCACCAGGCTCCTCCGTCCATGGGATTCTCCAGGCAAGAACACTGGAGTGGATTGCCATTTCCTTCTCCAATGCATGAAAGTGAAGAGTGAAAGGGAAGTCGCTCAGTCATGTTCCACTCTCCGCGACCCCATGGACTGCAGCCACCAGGCTCCTCCGTCCCTGGGATTCTCCAGACAAGAGTACTGGAGTGGGTTGCCACTGCCTTCTCCACATATATAGCTATATAAATATATATATATCTTCCCCAGTGACTCAGCAGCAAAGAATCTGCCTGCAGTGCAGGAGCTGCAGGAGACCCAGGTTTGATCCCTGGGTTGGGAAGATCCCCTGGAGGAGGACATTGCAACCCACTCCAGTATTCTTGCCTGGAAAAGGCCATGGACAGAGGAGCCTGTCAGGCTACAATCTGTAGGGTTGCAAAGAGTTGGACACGACAAAAGCAACTTAGCAGCATATAAAGATATATCTATATGTATATACACAGCTCAAGGGGTGGCTTGGAAACCACACAGGTGTCCAACACAGATTCCTTTTTTAAAAAGACGACCCATTCAGGTTAAGATGTGCATGCTAAGTAGCTTCAGTTGAGCCCAATTCCTTGTGACCCCATGGACTGTAGCCCAGCAGGCTCCTCTGTCTGTGGGATTCTCCAGGCAAGAATACTGGAGTGGGTTGCCATGCCCTTCTCTAGGGGATCGTCCCAAGCCAGGGGTCAAACCTGCATCTCTGTCTCCGGCACTGGCTGGAGACCAGTTCGTGACCACTAGCGCTACCTGGGAAGCCCAAGACGTCCATACATAATTCACCTTTCCTGTCTCCTGCTCCAGGTTTCCTCAATGACCTGAGCATGACAGATACTTGAGGGGAAAACCTAGGCTCCCAACTCTGAAATCAAGTCATTTCTTGACCGGTTCCCTAGCTACTGATGTACTTAAGCTTAAAACCATCCCAATTGTTTCCACCCTTCAAATATTCCCTGATCCCAGAAAAACGGACGTCACAGACATTCAGAAAAATAGGAAAAGTGATGCCCCCAAATCCTAGAGAAGATGGATTTAAAGCGTCCTTTCGGCTGATTCAAAGGAGACTCCTGCAGAAGGCTTTTCTACACCAAGTAACGTCTGCTTTCCCATAACATCAGAGACTCTGGTCACTAATAATAAAGAGAGGCAAGAAGCGGTCGCCAGGGAACACGGTGTGGGCTTTAGACTCAGATGGAGCCGAGGCTGGAGTGTGAGGTCTACTGACTCCCGGTCAATTCTGCATGATGCTGCCTGCATCAGCTATAGTTTCCTCCTCTGCAAAATGAGCACAATGGCGCCTGTTTCCCAAGGTCGCCGAGATCGTCGGAGGTGCAAAGAACGCACCGCGCCCTTCTTGGTTATTGTGAAACGGTTGTTCAGATGGCAGTGGGTGCTCTGGGGTGTTGGACAGCTGCGAACCATAGTAGTGAGTCCTGTCTGACTGAGGAGAGGAGTCTGCCCCTCCATTCTAAAGGACCGAAAGAGAAAAACATCTTGCTGTTGAGTGGAGAGACTGGCTATCTTCCAGAGAAATGACGCCCAGCCTTGTAGACCTACTCCAACTCCTAAGACCCAGGAGAAGCTTAGCACACGTGCTCCAGGAGATCTGACAGTCCACTCCCAGCAAGCACTGTTTGTAAAAGCAAAACGCTCAAGACAACCCGATGCCCTAACACAGCTGAATGGATAAAGTCATCAGGGCATAGCTCCCCGGTGAAATACTCAATAGACCTCAAACTGAAGAACTACATCATTGAAATAAAGGTTGGGTTAAAAAAAAAAAAAAAAAAGCTAGTCCCTATAGGATATTCTTTATATGAAATTTTTAAAAAGCAAGCAAAAGCAAATCACATATGATCAATGTATATACATGCATGGGATAAAAAGAGCAAGAAAAATCAAAACAAGCGAATGGAAAATCGAAACGTCGGGTTCCTAGTTACAGCTGGGGCCAGGAGGCAGGAAAAATAAAGAAGTGAGTACTAATGGGGTAAGTGATTAGCAACTTTCTAATTCTTCTGTTCGGTGAATGTTCCATATATTATCTCGTGAAAGGAAAAGCAAAGTGAAAGCCGTGGTGGACTCATGATAGTAGCATCTCCAATTCCATGCCGTCTTTTACTCCATGCCAGACTTTTTTTTTTTTAATTCTGTTTAAGACGGCACAACATTTCCTCTCAAGGATGTCCCTAGACTTAGACACAAGTGGAATCAGGAGAGGAGACTCAAATTGTTGGAAGAGTAGTTAAGGGCGCAGAGAGTGGGGAGATAAAGGTTAACAAAGTTATAGAAGTAAAAGCAGCTAAAGCAAAACAGAGTTGTGAGTACGCCTATACCTAAAATGGAGAAAAAACAAGGACCAGCTGGATAGCACAGGAACTCTGCTTAATACTCTGTAATAACTTTATGGTTGCCAGGGAAGGATGGGGGAAGGGATAGTTAGGGAATTGGGGATGAACATGGACACACTGCTGCATTTAACATGGAGAACCAGCAAGGACCTGCTGTCCAGCACAGGGAACTCTGCTCAATGCTCTGTAATAACCTTATGGTTCCCAGGGGGAGGGATTGGGGAAGGGATGGTTAGGGAGTCGGGGTTGGACATGGACACACTGTTGTATTTCACATGGAGAGCCAGCAAGGACCTGCTGGACAGCTCAGGGAACTCTGCTTAATACTCTGTAATAACTTTATGGTTGCCAGGGAAGGATGGGGGAAGGGATAGTTAGGGAATTTGGGATGAACATGGACACACTGCTGCATTTAACATGGAGAACCAGCAAGGACCTGCTGGACAGCACAGGGACCTCTGCTCAATGTCATGTGGCAGCCTGGATAGGAGAGGAGTCTTGGGGAGAATTAATTTACATGTATATGCGTGGCTGAGTTCCTTGGCTATCCACCTAAAAGCATCACAACACTGTTAATCGACTATACCCCAGTACAAAATAAAAAGTTAAAAGGGAAAATGTTGTGAGTTCTGAGCAACATCTAAACCATGGGGAGAAAAATCAACAGAGAGAAAGGGTGACAGGTGGGAGTCTGTTTAGTTCAGACACAGTAAGCTCCAAGTTCACCGCTGGAGAGTCACCAGGCTGAAGGCTGCAAAACCCCTGCAACAGTGGAAAGAGACTTCTACCTGTCTACTGAGCTCCATCTGAAGTAATTCTCTCCTTTGAAGATTTTTCCTCCAATTAACACCTACACATCACTTTACCTGTATTTTTTAAGATGCCTGTTTCCACGTTTCCACCGTCCTTTGAAAGGGGGGGGGGAAGCAAAGAATCTTCACATGCTAAAATATGCTGTCACTGCTTGAGAAAAAAAAATGAGATGGAGCAAAGTAGCAAGACTTTTTGCAGTTACTGAGCAATTACTAAGTGCCTCGCACTCTTTAATGCTTTTATTTATGAGTTCATTTAAGTCTTGCTCCACTGAGCTGGCACTCTCAGCATCTCCCTGTGTATCAGAAGGAGAAGGCTTGTTCTTCAGCCACTCAGTCATGTCCGACCCTTTGGAACCCCATGGACTGCAGCACGCCACCTGTCCTTGTCCTTCGCTGTCTCCCGGAGTTTGCTCAAATTCGTGTCCGTTGAGTCAAAGATGCCAGCCAACCATCTCATCCTCTGTCGTCCCCTTCTCCTCCTGCCTTCAGTCTTTCCCGGCAGCAGGGTTTTTTCCAATGAGTCAGCTGTTCACATCAGGTGGCCAAAGGATTGGAGTTTCAGCTTCAGCATCAGTCCTTCCAGTGAATATTCAGGACTGATTTCCTTTAGGATGGATTGGTTGGATCTCCTTGCAGTCCAAGGGACTCTCAAGAGTCTTCTCCAAAGTACTGGAACTTCAGCATCAGTCCTTCCAGTGAACATTCAGGACTGATATCCTTTAGGATGGGGTGGTTGGATCTCCTTGTAGTCCAAGGGACTCTCAAGAGTCTTCTCCAACACCACAGTTCAAAAGCATCAATTCTTCGGCGCTCAGATTGAGAAGCCTTCAGATGGCTTACAGGATGAGAAGTTAGATCTCTGTGAAGCAGTCCCCGCTGGGCTGAGTTATCTGCCGCCTGAGCCCATTTTCTTCTCTGATCCACATGATCTTGGAAGAGGAGAAGGTGAGCTGGAAGGTCACCACTCCACCCAACCCCCTGGCGATATTCTGGGCCACACCAAAGCGCCACCCCCCACCCAGCCCCCAACCCCCCGCTGCT
>SJXQ01006425.1:233486-315997 GCA_006408695.1 Aepyceros melampus
ATCTAAACCTGCAGTTGAAAGGGAAGAAAACAGTGAATGCAATTCCCAACTCACTGCCCGGGGCTGGTGCTGGTAAAATCAATTGTTTCTCTCACCAGTGAGCATCCCAGGCCTTGATCACAGATGGGACTCTGCATACAAAAGAAACAACGCCCGCTGGGGACCAGGAGTGTCTAATGAGCTCAGGCCCTGATGTTGTTCGAAGGAAGGGCGTCACTTCTTTTAATCGAAGGGGTGAGAATCACAAAACTTAAATCCCTGTGTGCTGAGACGCTGAGACATCTTGGGTGATTACATAATTCTCCTCTGATTGTGTGAGAAGGAAAGGGGGCTGGGGAGTGGGAAGGGCTTTTTTTAAAAGCCTGATGCCTACATCATATCCCCAACTGTACCACTATCACCTCTGGCCGGGGACAGGGACCTGGCTTCCCAGGAGGCCTTTGGGATGTCAGCACCCAGAAACTTGGAGAAGATGAAATAAACACAGAGATAATAACTGGAAAGGAGCTGGCAGATATTCAGATGGTTTTCATTTACAATGAAGTCAGGGGAACAAAATCAATTATCCATATGTCTTCTCGCACTGAAACATTTTAACTTTTGGACAAAGTGTTATCACACAGTACTTACTAAGGGGAAAAAAAGAGGTTTCATCCAATTAGGAAGCTTTAATCTCTCTTTGAAGTTTTGATTCTGAGCAGGTCCGCCAGGGCTTTCTGCCCTTTGATATCTGTACAAAGGCACCAAGGAACATCCAAAAGGCACTCAGTTCAAAGGGGCCCCTTCCACCCGACACCTCTTGGGATTGTGGGGGAGGGTGGTTTTATCTGTGGAACTCACTTGCCTTGAACTTGACCTTCCCTCAAATGAGTGAGCAAGTGAGTGAAAGTCGCTCAGTCGTGTCCAACTCTTTGCGACCCCATGTAAAGTCCATGGAATTCTGTGGGTCAGAATACTGGAATGGGTTGCCGTTCTCTTCTCCAGGGGATCTTCTCAACACAGGGATCGAACCCAGGTCTCCTGCATTGCAGTCAGATTCTTTACCAGCTGAGCCACCCGGGAAGCCCAAGAATACTGGAGTGGGTAGCCTATCGCTTCTCCAGCAGAATCTTCCCGACCCTCCTGCTTTGCAGGCGGATACTTTACCAGCTGAGTTACCTGGGAAGCCCCTTAAATTGAAGAAGGAATTCATAAGGCCTGGACTCCATCTTAGGCCTGTTCATGCTGATCATGCTCGGCCAGCTTTCCAATGGACTCTGAACTCTGTGTTGAGTGCCTGTGAAAACAACAACAGAAGGATAAGACCCCCTCCAGACAGGGGAACCTTGAAGATCGTATCTACATTACTCATCGCCTAAGAGATGACATACACTAATCATCCCTTTCTCCAGACAGGCCATAAATTTTCCTGTATCAATAGGAGTGTAACCTCAGGTTTATTGATTACTGGCTAATTGTTTGACTGTTTGAGAACATGAGCACATAGCATGTGAATGATGGGGTTGTTGGAGCTGTATTTTCCTTGGTTTATTTAAGTCTCAAGGAATTTGGAGTGGTGGGTTCAGACACGTACACATTGGATATAAAAGATTTTCACAAATGCTGGTCGGGGTCCTTGGCTAAGAGGAGACTCTGCCTGGGCCTGCCTCTGTAATAAACTGCACTCCACCATCTGCATTCTCCTTCTAAGTGAGTCTGTTTCCCAGAACGCGTGGCTACAACAAAATGAGTATGTTACCTCTATTAATTCTCCAAAGAGAGCAGAGCGCCCCTCTAAATGTTGTTTAGGTTCCCAGAAAAGACAAATAATCATGTTTCCCAAAATTTACATTATTAATTACATAGCGAACGCAATGGGAAAATCTGTTTATTTTTTATTCAAATTACATCAACTGTTTTCCAGAAGTAGATTAAACTCCAGTTCCCCACTCAGCTTTTAAAAACAAAACCCTTCCAAAACAAGTGAGGGAGATATTCCAGATAAATATATCCTCATTATGTATCTCCTCCACTGCCCTTTACCTAATGAGGATATATTCTGATACACTTATACACTGTATATACTATTTCTGTGTATGAAGTTGATTACAGATATATCAAAAATAACTTATCCAGTTATATGGACATAACTGGCTAACATGTACATGTAATCGCATATAAGATTATGTTCAGATACTCATATGGGGTTTCCCTGGTGGCTCAGACAGTGAAGAATCTGCCTCCACTGCAGGAGACCCAGGTTCAATCCCTGGGTCATGAAGAACCCCTGGAGGTAGGAATGGCAACCCTCTCCAGTATCCTTGCCTGGAGAATCCCATGGACAGAGGAGCCTGGAGGGCTACAGTCCCTGCAGTTGCAAAGAGTCGGACACGACTTTGCAACTAGCACTTACACTACTTTTTCAAATATACATATAATAAGTTTTTTTTTATATTTTGCATGTTTTAATTTTTATTTTTTCTTCCTGTTTATTTTTTAAAATTTTATTTTATGTTAGACTATAGTTAATTAACAATGTTGTGTTACTATGTCAGGTTTCCAGTGAAGTGATTCAGTTGTAAATTTATATGCGCCTATTCTTTTTAAGGTTCTTTTCCCATTTAGCTTATATTTTGTATTTTTTATATTTTGTTTTATTTATTTGGAGGCTTGTGCACATTATATATATTTCATATATTCAAAATGATTCTAAGCAATGAATTTCAGCTTTATACACTCAGAAAGTTTATTTGAGTCAGACAAAGTTAATTTGATCTACTTAATTGGGTCTATTACTTTAAGATGATGATGGACTGTTCTACTCAGTACAAAACAAATTAACAAGTATCTCAGAAAACTTAGTTTTGTGGAGTTTCAGAGTTATTTAGTGAACTCGCTTATTTAAATCCATCTAAATCTCATTTGGCAAGTTGGTGGGCAAATGTGAGTGTTGGACTGTAAAGAAGGCTGAGCGCCAAAGAATTTTTGCTTTTAACTGTGGTGTTGGAGAAGACTCTTGAGAGTCCCCTAGAATGCAAGGAGATCCAACAAGTCCATCCTAAAGGAAATCAACCCTGAATATTCACTGGAAGGACTGATGCTGAAACTGAAACTCCAACACTTTGGCCACCTGATGCAAAGAGCAGACCTATGGGAAAAGATTCTGATAGTGGGAAAGACTGAAGGCAAGAGGAGAAGGGGATGACAGAGGATGAGATGGTTGGATGGCGTCTCAATGGACGTGAGATGGACGTGAGTTTGAGCAAACTCCGAGAGACAGTGAAGAACAGGGACCCCTGGCATGCTGTAGTCCACGGAGCCACAAAGAGTCAGACACAACTTAGCGACTGAACAAGGAGAACGGTAAGAGGAAAGGGGGAGAGAAAGCGTTATTAACAGTGTTCAAATGGCTCAGCACACAGATCAATTTGTTTTCAGAGTGGGAGGGAGACTCCCCATTCCTTGAAGTTCAGACCATTCATTAGTCATCGCCATGAGAACTTTCCAGAAGAAGCCGGCTTGCATGCAATGAGGGAACATGGCCGACCACCCCAAATACCCTGAATTCTCTCCAGAGTGAGGAACATTATGGTTTTGTTCATTTTCTTCTCCATACTTGAACTGGCATCAGTAGATGTAAACGTTGAAATGGATCTCATTTTAGATGGACTGGTATTTCCCAGGCTCCTGCCAATCCTTTTAGAACCGGTTACGGAACAGCCTTCGAAAGCCAGGCTCACAGTGGTATGTTTTGGTTCCACTGATTTTACCGACTGGCAGAATGCGCTGTTCTTACTTACGTTACAAGTTGCATATGTTTTTGTTCCAGTTACTTCTACCCCATGACCTCAGGCAGGGCTTGGCAAGCTGCTTCTGCAGAGGGGCAGACAGTGACTGTGTGAGCCTCTGGAACTCCAACGCACCGTGGACAATGTGTCAGGCCTGCACAATATGCAAACTTGGACTCCTTTTATAACCGGTTACGGAACAGCCTTCGAAAGCCAGGCTCACAGTGGTATGTTTTGGTTCCACTGATTTTACCGACTGGCAGAATGCGCTGTTCTTACTTACGTTACAAGTTGCATATGTTTTTGTTCCAGTTACTTCTACCCCATGACCTCAGGCAGGGCTTGGCAAGCTGCTTCTGCAGAGGGGCAGACAGTGACTGTGTGAGCCTCTGGAACTCCAACGCACCGTGGACAATGTGTCAGGCCTGCAAATATGCAAACAAGTGGGTGTGGCCGGGCTCCAGAAAACTGTACTTGGAGGTGCTGAAGTCTGGCTTTTATCAAGTGTTCACGTTTCAGGCAATTCTATCTTTTGATTTAAAAAAAAATTTATTTTAATACCAAATCCATTCCCCTGTGGGCCACACAGGGATATCATTTGCCAACCTCTGCTGCTGCTAAGTTGCTTCAGTCGTGTCCGACTCTGTGTGACCCCATAGACGGCAGCCCACCAGGCTCCCCCGTCCCTGGAAATCTCCAGGCAAGAATGCTGGAGTGGGTTGCCATTTCCTTCTCCAATGCATGAAAGTGAAAAGTGAAAGTGAAGTCGCTCAGTCATATCCAACTCTTAAGCGACCCCATGGACTGCAGCCCACCAGGCTCCTCCGTCCATGGGATATTCCAGGCAAGAGTACTGCAGTGGGTTGCCATTACCTTCTCCATTGCCAACCTCTAGCCTAAGATAAAAGGAGTTCTTGCAGTGGTTCTTAATCTTGGAAAGGCGGTTTCCAGACCCTTCACTCAGTCTCCATCTCCTACGTGCACACAGCCGCAAGAAATTTCTCTTCAAGCCCAGGGACGGAAGTCGCTGCAGAAGCCCATGACACAGGACCCTGGATGTGGGCATCACGTGTCCACAGCTTTCTCCTCTTAGGTGCTGGAGAGTCAATAGCTATTCATGATCACTGCATAAAAACACTAGCAGAAGGGACTTCCCTGGCAGTTCAGAGGTTTGGACTCTGCACTTCCACTGCAGGGGATGGGGTGGGAGTTTGATCCCTGGTCGAGGAACTAAGATTCCTGAGGTGCCCTGATCAGTTCAGTTCAGTTCAGTAGCTCAGTCGTATCCAACTGTTACCAACTTCGTGGACCGCAGCACGCCAGGCCTCCCCTTCCATCACCAACTCCCAGAGTCTACTCAAACTCATGTCCTTCGAGTCAATGATGCCATCCAGCCATCACATCCTCTGTCGTCTCCTTCTCCTCCTGCCTTCAATCTTCCCCGGCATCAGGTCTTTCCCGGTGAGTCAGCTCTTAGCATCAGGTGGCCAAAGGATTGGAGTTTCAGCTTCAGCATAGTTCTTCTAATGAAGATTCAGGATTGATTTCCCTTAGGATAGACTGGATGGATCTCCTTGCAGTCCAAGGGACTCTCAGGAGTCTTCTCCAACACCACAGTTCAAAAGCCTCAATTCTTTGGCACTCAGCTTTTTTTATGGTCCAACTCTCACATCCATACATGACCACTGGGAAAAAGCATAGCTTTGACTGGACGGACCTTTGTCGGCAAAGTAATGTCTCTGCTCATTAATATGCCATCTACATTTGTCATAGCTTTTCTTGATGTGTATCCTGTGGTAATCCTACCTCTGGGATCTCTGCACAACAGAGGTAACAAGAATAGGTAGTTACCGATGCCACTGGCTCTCACATGTGGCTGCCCACAGCATTCGTACTCAGCTGGCATACCAGTAAGAGGCCCATCCTCTTTCAGGGATTCTGATGTCATGGTGAGGGGTGGGATCTAGACACTGGAACAGCCACAAGCACCCCAGGGAATTCTGACTTGCAGACTGGCAGCAAAGCTGGAGAGACCTGCTGCCTTGTGGAGCTGCAGTGAGATGCTGAGGACTTCCAGTGGTGGAGTGCCCAGGAAAAGGCACTCTAGTTATCCTTGTTTGGGGGAGAATAAGACACTCAAAGTGAAAGGACTCAATGGCCCAAGCTCACACTTTTTTTAAAAAAAAGTATTGATTTCTTTGGGCTGCCTTTGGTCCCAGTGGCAACACGAGGGATCTTTGCTGTGTCATGCGGAATCTTTCCCTGCAATGCACAGACTCCCAGGTGTTGCTAGTGGTAAAGGACCCACCTGCCAATTCAGGAGACGTAAGAGACCTGGGTTCAGTCCCTGGGTTGGAAAGATCCCCTGGAGGAGGGCATGGCAACCCACTCCAGTATTCTTGCCTGGAGAAGCCCATAGACAAAGGAGCCTGGCGGGCTACAGTCCATGGGGTTGCAAAGAGTCAGACACGACTAGCACAGCACACAGACTCTCCAGTTGTGTTGCTCAGGCTCAACAGTTGCAACATGCAGTGGTTGTTCTAGACAAGTGGGATCTTAGTTCTCCGACCAGAGATGGAACCTGTGTTTCCTGCATTGCCCTGTGGATTCTCAACCACCAAACCTGCAGAGAGGTCTAGTCTCACATTTAAGTAGGAGCTCTCACATCAAAATACAGCTCAGCCTTGTAGCATCTGATTGAAAAGAGCCAGAGACTATCACTCTGGGTCACTGTTCTTTAATTTTGTCCAAACTTAGGACCTCAGAAAGAAACCCATTGTATAATGAACAGGGGTTATTACACTGCAGCCTGCGGGCTAAATCCTACCATTGCCAACTTTTGTTTCAAAAAAGGGCGGGGGGGCAGTCATAAAGCTGTATTGGAAGTTGCCCGTTCATTTCATCGCAGAGTTGAATAGCCAAGACAGAGCTCAAAATATTCAGCATCGCCCTTTATCAGAATGCTTCGATCACTGCTGCAATAAAGAAGTGATAACCAAGATGATGCTTTATCAGGGTGGGTGACCTAACTGGTCTCCATGTAGTCTGTGTGGGGTTTCCCAGAATGTTAAAGAGAGGATGCATTGGAGAAGGAAATGGCAACCCACTCCAGTGTTCTTGCCTGGAGAATCCCAAGGATGGGGGAGCCTGGTGGGCTGCCATCTATGGGGTTGCACAGAGTCGGACACGACTGAAGCGACTTGGTAGTAGTAGCAACAGAATAAAAGATGCGGAGCTGAATTTGACCTAGGGCTACTGAGGTACAGCCCCTGCCTGATGAATGAAAAACTGATCAGGGTCATAAAAGTGTGTATGTGTAGAAGCCATTCTGCTCCACTAACGAGCCATACCGGGGAAGGCAATGGCACCCCACTCCAGTACTCTTGCCTGGAAAATCCCATGGGTGGAGGAGCCTGCTAGGCTGCAGTCCATGGGGTCACTAACAGTCGGACACGACTGAGCGACTTCACTTTTACTTCTCACTTTCATGCATTGGAAAGGAAATGGCAACCCACTCCAGTGTTCTTGCCTGAAGAATCCCAGGGACGGGGGAGCCTGGTGGGCTACCGTCTCTGGGGTCGCACAGAGTCGGACACGACTGAAGCGACTTAGCAGCAACACTTGAATAACTGAAACCCTCAGCTTCCCAAGAAGGTAGACTGAGGCCACAGGAGGTATTGGGCCAGCTCAGGTTGTAAGGTCCCCCAGGAACCACGGCATAAATGGAACCCAGCTTTTCTACTTCCACACAGTGCTGCTTGCAAGCCACTGCGGTTTACCTTAAATAAAACAGCTAATCAAGGGGTGGGGCAGTAATCTCCTTCGGTTTTCTGTTGGCTCCTGCAGAATCACCAATAATTTCAATGGACTGGACAAAAACCGTGCAGATTTTAATCAAAAGAGATGCACTCTAGAGTTCGACGCTAATTATCTGGATAATGTAAACAACTTTCTTCTGCTTTGAGAAGAGCTAATGAAATAGACCTCTAAGTGGGACCAACACCATGTTTAAAAGCTTTGAAGAACCGCTCCACTCTATTCAGCTCTGAATGGGTGAAATTTCAGTCCCCAGTGAGCTCTGTTTTAAATGGAAATCTTTCTCTTTTGTTATCAACCCCGCTGTTTCAAGTGGCGTAAGCCTTCTGTGTGCAGGGTAAGCAAGTCCTCATCAACTTGAACAGAAGGAGAAAATCACCTCTGGGAGTTGTTTGTCTTCCTTTGAAGTCTCTTGGCCACCAGTTATCACATTGCAGGTATTTCCCTGGGTCAAAAATCACTGAATCTCATAAACATTTTTAAATCATTGTTGCTGTCATTCAGTCGCCTTAGCGACTAAGACACACCTTAGTGTGTCATGGACTGCAGCAGATCAGGCTTCCGTGTCCTTCACCATCTTCCCAGACTGCACTCAAAGTCATGTCCATTGAGTTGGTGATGCCATCCAACCATCTCACCTTCTGTCACCCCCCTTTTCTTTCTTCCCTCAGTCTTTCCCAGCACCAGAGTCTTTTCCAATGAGTCAGCTGTTCACATCAGGTGGCCAAAGTATTGGAGTTTCAGGTTCAGCATCAATCCTTTCAATGAATATTCTGGATTGATTTCCTTTAGGATGGACTGGTTGGATCTCCTTGCAGTCCAAGGGACTCTCAAGAGTCTTCTCCAACACCACAGTTCAAAAGCATCAATTCTTTAGCACTCAACCTTCTTTATGGTCCAACTCTCACATCCATATGTGACTACTAGAAAAACCATAGCTTTGACTAGACGGACCTTTGTTGGCAAAGTCATGTCTCTGCTTTGTAATATGCTGTCTAGATTGATCATAGCTCTTCCTCTGGACTACTCAGTATCAGTGGGTCAGCAACTAAGTTATAGCAGTGATGCTGCCTTCTAGTCACAGGGTCGGCTCGTACCCAAGGGGAGGGGAATCACACAGGCATGCCCACCATGGAGCAGAACCCTGAGAGACATCTTAGAATTCTGCCTCCCACACATGGCAGGCCCAGACGAGGGGAAAGCAAGGGCAAACAGCAGGGACATGCATGAGTCCACTTCTGTTCAGAGAACAATTCAATGCGTATTCTCAGTTAAGAGGAAATTGTGAATAAGGAGACAGAGGCTGGATAAACGGAGTGGATAAACTTGAAGCCAGGCAGGATATTGGATGAGTCCAGTGAGCCTCAGCTCTGTGCTCTTCAAAGTGGGGTCCTGGGAGCTTGTAAGAAACATACATTCTCGGGCCTTCAGCCTAGGCCTGCTGAATTAGAGTGTCTCCAGAAATATGGTCAGACCTCAGAGATGGCTATTCTTCAGCCTTTTCATCAGCTGAGCCTTCTCAGACACATCAATGGGGTATCTGGTATACCATCATCAAGAAGCTCTCAAGTCAGGGCTTCCTTGGCAGTCTGGTGGTAAAGAATCCGCCTCACAATGCAGGGCACATAGGTTCCACCCCTGGGTCAGGGATCCAAGGCCCCGCATGCCACAGAGCAACGAACACCGTGCACTGTAACTATTGACCTTGAGCGCTGCAAATACTACTGAAGCTCAAGCCAGAGCACTCTGGACATCATACCTCAACTAGAGAGTCCATATGCCTTGTTGAAAGACCCTGCATGATGCAACAAAGATACCATGTGCCGTAACTCAGACACAACACAGCCCGATTAATTAAAAAAATTTAATCATTATTTTTAAAAGATGGTCTCCCAGGAGCTGTATTTAAGCTCTGCTGTCTTGGCATCAGCAAAGCCAATGGGTAGTGGAAACTTTGGGTCGATTTGATGACTTTAAAAAGGGAAGTTCAGCAACGCCCCTGATGATTTGTGTAGGAGGGTGGCCTGAAGACATATAAGCTCTCCATCACCAGGGAAACTCTTGCTGCCAGGACGCCCGTGACTCATACCAGGCATGTGAATACATCGCAGGGTGAAGCTCAGGACAGAAACACGGTCCCTGGGGGTTAGGAGTTGAGGTGCGGGGTCTCACAAGCCTGCAGGGGAACTCTAGCTCTCTTATCTTCCATGTCCCAGATTGTCTCATCTACACAAAGGAGCCAGCGGTAGCGCCATCTTTCTCTCGTGAGGGCCAAATAATGCAGACAGCATTCAACAATAAGAAGACAACCCAACTGGAACTGAACAAAGGAGTCAAACGTGCCGTTTCTCCAAAGACATACAAATGCTCAGCAAGAGCGTGAAGAAGATGCCCAACATCATTAGCCATCAGGAAGACAGAAACCAAAACCACAACGAGATAGCGCTTCATGTCTAGCGGGATGGCTAAACTCGAGCAGGATGGCTAAACTCAACTGCAGGTAATAACAAGTGCCGGTAAGAATGTGCCAAAGCTGGAATCCGCATACACAGCGGATGGGAACGCAGTATGTACAAACAGTTTGGCAGTTCCACTCAAGGTTAAACAGAATTACCACATGACCCAGAGAATGGAAAATATATATCAACACAAAATTTATATAGAGACATATAAATGCAAGAGAATGGAAAATATATATCAACACAAAAATTTATATAGAGACATTCATAGAAGCATGATTCCTAACAGCCAAAGCATGGAAACAATCCAAATATCTGTTAGCTGATGAGCAGATAAACAAAATGAGGTCCCTTCATACAATGGAATATAATTCCGCTATAAAAAAATAATATAGCAGTAATCCTTACTAGCACATAGGCGAACCCTGAAAACAAACTAAGGAAAGTCAGTCACAGAAGACCACAAATGATATGATTCCCTTTCATCGAATGTCTGGAACAGGCTAACCCACACAGACAGAAAGCGTGTTTAGTCGCTCAGTCGTGTCCGACTCTTTGCGACCCCATGGACTGTAGCCCGCCAGGCTCCTCTATCCATGGAGATTTCCAGCACAAATACTGGAGTGAGTTGCCATTACCTTCCCCAAGAGACAGAAGGTAGATTAGTAATTACCAGAAGCTCGGAGAAGAGAGGATTGGGAAAGTCAATAAAATCTCATGAGAAATATTCTGGAACTAGATAGCAGAATTTTTGCAAGACCTTGTGAATGTATTAAAAGCCACTGAATTATACACTTAAAAGAAGCAAAGCTTCTGATAGGTAAATTGTAACTCAACTTTAAAAACTAGAAAAATCCACAGAAGACCTTATCAGGGTCCCCAACACACAGACAATGAATAAAAGCTATCAACACAGTCATGAGCCTGGCGGCAGTGTGAAGTAATGATGCACCCACTTGAAAAACAGTATGGCAGCGTACCAGTATGGTAGTTAAAAAAAGCAAAGATTGTATTGTCACGTGATCCAAAAATTTCACTTCCAGGCATATGTCAAGGAAATTAAATGAATAGCACTGTTTAGGCTTCAGAGACAAAGCAGAGCAGGCTTCCGACCGTGCTTCTAAACTGCCTGGATACTGCCCTGACTGGGAGTGACTGGGAGTGATTACATGCTGTGAGTGTAAGACTTGCAGCACCAGAGATAAGAGGAGGGAGAAATCTTGAGATTGTTGAGCCCCTGGAGGAGGGCCTAGCCAACCAAGCCCCAGGCTTAGTCACACTCTAAGTTTTACAAGACAAAACAAAGAGAATTAACATAAAATCAGAGCTGCAGTTTGCTCATGGATTGCTGGTGATACCAGTTGACCATCCTGGGATTAGAAGCAGAATCCAAACTGCAATCTTTGAAGTCTCACCCACAGAGTGGACGCAGTGCCTGGGACACTTTTCCCAGCTGCCTGGGACTCCAGATATGCTTCTTTGATATGACACTGGACTTCTCAAGAGCTGATTAAGTCTGGTCTAAGGCTGAGTGCCGAAGAATTGACGCTTTTGAACTCTTGAGAGTCCCTTGGACTGCAAGGAGATCCAACCAGTCCATTCTGAAGGAGATCAACCCTGGGATTTCTTTGGAAGGAAGGATGCTAAAGCTGAAGCTCCAGTAGTTTGGCCCCCTCTGTTCAGCCTTGAAAAGGAAGGATATTCTGACACTACAACCTGAATGAACCTTAAGGACAGTATATCAAGTGAAATAAGCAGACACAAAAAAACAAATAGTATATGAATCCGTACTCAAACACATAAAGACAGAAAGTTAAAATGGCAGGTGCCAGGGGCTGGGGGGAGGGGGAGTGGGGAGTTCTCATTTAAAAGGGACAGAGTTTCCGCTTCAGTTCAGTTCAGCTCAGTCGTGTCCAACTTTTTGTGACCCCATGGACTTCAGCACACCAGACTTCTCTGTCCATCACCATCTCCCGGAGCTTGCTCAAAGTCACGTCCATTGAGTAGGTGATGCCATCCAACCACCTCATCCTCTGCCATCCCCTTTTCCTCCTGCCTTAAATCTTTCCCAGCATCAGGGTCTTTTCCAATGAGTCAGCTCTTTGCATCAGGTGGCCAAAGTATTGGAGCTTCAGTCTTCCAAAGAATATTCAGGACTGATTCCTTTAGGCTAGACTGGTTCGATTTCCTTGCTGTCCAAGGAACTCCCAAGAGTCTCCGCCAACACCACAGTTCAAAAGCTTCAATTCTTCGGCGCTCAGCTTTCTTTATGGTCCAACTCTCACATCCACACATGACTACTGGAAAAACCATAGCTTTGACTAGATGGACCTTTGTCGGCAAAGTCATGTCTCTGCTTTTTAATAAGCTATCTAGGCTGGTCATAGCTTTTCTTCCAAGGAGCAAGCGTCTTTTAATTCCATGGCTACAGTCACCATCTGCAGTGATTCTGGAGTCCTAAAAAAGTAGAGTTTCTGCTTGAAAGAATGAAAAAATTCTGGACGTGGAAAGAGAGGACATTTTCACACCAATGTGACTGCACTTAATGCCACTCTACTATGCACTTAAAAATGGCTAAAAATAAAAATTAAATTTTTTTTAACTTAAAAAAAGGCAATTTTTTTTTTAGTTGAGTGAAAGATTCCTTAAATTCTTTGTGTTACAAATACTAAGAAGCATGTTTCTTTTCAAATTAGTGTTTTTGTTTCTTTCCGATAAGAACCCAGGAGTAGAACTGCTAGTTCATATGGTCGTTCTATTTTCAACTTTTTGAGAAACTTGCATACTGCAAAACTGTAAACCTATGTGTATTTTATCACAATTTTTAAAAAGTAAAGATGTAGGAAATAAACATGATTATCAGGGGGGGGTTAGAAGAGGGGAGGGACAATTTGGGAGACTGGGATTGACATGTACTCACTCCCCTATATATAATGTGCATGCTGAATCACTTCAGTTGTGTCTGACTCTCTGCAACCCCATGGACTGTAGCAAGGCAGATGCGTCTGTCCGTGGAATTCTCCAGGCAAGAATACTGGAGTGGGTTGCTATGCCTTCCTCCAGGGGAATCTTCCTGACCCAGGGATCAAACCCACATGTCCTATGTCTCATAAGCAGGCGGGTTCTTTACCACTAGCGCCACCTGGGAAGCCCATACCTATAATACATAACTAATAAGGATACAGCACAGGGTACTCTACTTAATTCTCTCTAATGGCCTATATGGGAAAAAAAATATTTTAAAAAGTGGATGTATGTATATGCATTACCGATTCACTTTGCTGTACACCCGAAACTGACACGACACTGTAAATCAATTATATCCTAATAAAAATTTAAAATGAAATATATATATATATATATATAAAAGTACAAAGTAGAGGTAAAGAGATGAAGTACATGATGGAGGCCATGTCTTTCAATAAATTACTCAATAATTACTCAATAGTCAAGTTCCAGTAAAACGATCATNAGAACTAAAAGGGCTGAAATCTGCCTTGGACATTTCTAATGTCTGCTGAACAGAAGGTAAGTGATCTATGTCTTAGTTACAGACTTGAAGCTATACTGGCTCCATTAAAGGGTAATTTGGGAAATAATAGTGATGATGATAATGTTAATGAAATAGTAACAGCACTCATCTCTGACCTTGGCTAGGTTATGGTTCCAGCCATCTTCCTCCAAGCTCAACCATTTAGCTTGTGCTAGCTTTCAACTGCTCCTCACCACAGCATCTGTATTCATTCCCAGAGCTGACGGGCAACCTCCTACCTTTGAACTGAGTAAATAAACAAGACAATGAGCCCTTCAGTGAATGCCCACCAGGGTTATTGTAAAGAGTTTTGGCCATCTGTCCTAAAACTGCAGACAGATTTAAGATGTCTTTGCCATTTAGTGGAAATCCATGTTGAACAGGAAAACTTATTTGGACCAGTGATTTTAAAATAATAAATACAAAAGACATGGAAGTCAAGTCCAAACTCACACCAAACTGCCTGGCAGGTTTCAGAGCAAATCAAAACATACAGCCTTCTACAGGAGCAAATATAAAGAAAAACCACCAAACTCTTGTCTTCCTAGCCCAACTATTTATAAATACTCTTGTAGCCAAGGTTTAGTTTTTAGCTCATTCTCATGCTCGTGTCTACAGTTATTTGACAGTAAAAACAAAAAATTGTGTGTGTGTGTGCTCAGTGGTGTCTGATTCTTTGCCGTCCCATGGACTTTAGCCTGTCAGACTCCTCCGTCCATGGAATTTTCCAACAAGAATACTGGAGCGGGTTGCCATTTCCTACTCCAAGAGAACCCACATCTTTTGCGTCTCCTGCATTGGCAGGTAGATTCTTTACCACTGCACCACCTGGGAAGCCTCCAAACTTTTTACCAATGCATACAGTCGAACCTAGGGTTGATTTTTTTCACTGCCTAAGAAAAAATCTGGGGTTAGAAGTTTAGAAATAATTTGAGGGGCACTCAGTTCAGGGATGAGAAATGCGACACAGTCCTGGCTAAGTCTGAGTAGCAGAGAAATGCACCATTCACCCTTTCTTATCTCCCTTCTCTATTCCTGAGTGACTTCATTTTTCCTGTGGTAAGACTTTATTTTGAGTTGCATATTCAAACTCCTTACTATCAACATAACTCCTTACTGTCACATGCTCTTCATCTTCTATCAAAGGTTGGAAAAAGTACCAAACACACCCTGCACAGCTGTATTTGCCAATAATTTCTGGATCCATTTGGGGCTGATCTCATTCTTATCCTCCCTCCAGCACCCATCAAAGTAATGATGGTTACTCTCTAGAGACACTGGTATGAATAGTAATGTGCTACGGTAAGGAGTTTTGCTTCTCTCTGATTAATAGGTATTCAGGAATCATAGTCCTTTCATTGTTTTCTTTAGATTGGGGAAATCCTGGTGCATAGAATTGGAATCTGGGCAGAAAGAAGAGAGCTTCTCAGATCATGGTAGAAAGAATCTCCAGAGTTCACTTTTCTTGTATAGTTTCATCTAGCAGACGGTATAACTGGATTGTTGAGAGCTTGGACTTTGGGTCGGACCAAGGGACTGAATTCTTGTTTGGTGAAGAGGGGAAGTCACTTAACCTATTCTCAGGCTCTGTTCCCTCACCAGAAGATAGGAATAATATTAACACTCATACCTAGGAGTAGGGTGAGGTTTAATTACCATAAAACTGGAAGAGGCATTAGCAATGTGCCAGCCAAGCTTTGGACAGCTCTGCTCATACAGATACTATCACAATGATTAGAACAGAACTTGGTCTGTTCCCAAAGTCAGCTTTTCAATCCACTTGTGGTTAACTGGACACTAAAGGTGGGGTCAGAGGACAGTTTCTCATTGTTAGAGAAGGAGGGGTAATTTTCAGTTCTAATACAGACATAATAGGGATTCCCAGGAGGCCCAGGAACCCACTGGCCAATTCAGGAAACAGAAGATGGGAGTTCAATCTTTGGGTGAGGAAGATCCCCTGGAGTAGGAAATGGCAACCTGCTTCAGTATTCTTGCCTGGAAATTCCATGGACAGAGGATGCTGACAGGGCTACAGTCCATGGGGTCGCAGAGAGTTGGACACGACTGAGCACCATGCACAGACACGATAAAGAAAACACATGGGTGCAGAGATGCAAAAACAATCATGAAACTGCTCTCCTGGGGTGAACTGATAGCTGATCATGGTGTTTACAAACTTAGAGTCATACTTTCAAAAGGGAAGGTTGGAAAATTCTAGTCGCTATCTCAGATTTTCAAATGGGATCATGATAGTACACTGCTTCTCAAAACCTGATGCCTGCAGCAGCAGCAGCACAGAACTTATCAAATAAGCAAATGCCTAGGCCCTACCTTGATGAAATCAAAAATTATGAGAGTGGAGGCTGGGAATTTGTGTTTAAGAAGCCCATGTGAATATGATACATGTTAGAGAACTCTTATTTTCTCTACATATGTGGATCCCTTACATATATACAATGAAATACTTGTTTAGTCACTAAGATGTATCTGACTCCTCCACAACCCCATGGACTATAGTCTTCCAGGCTCCCTTGTGGATTCTTTACCATTGAGCCATCCCAGTAAAGAATCCTCCTGCCAAGTAAGAGACTCAGGTTCGATCCTTGGGTTGGGATGGTGCCCTGGAGAAGAGAATGGCTACCCACTCTAATATTCTTGCCTGGGAAATCCCATGGACAGGGGAGCCTGGCAGACTACAGTCCATGGGGTCACAAAGAGTTGGACAAAACTGAGCACGTGAATAAGCACAGTTTCAGATGTCCACAGAGTAGAAGTGGTTGGTTCTTAACACATTATTGATCAGGAGATTTTTGTAGAAACGAATTTCTGGTGGCCAGTGATTTGTTATAAAAGTGAATGTTGAAATGTCAAAAGATATTAATACATCTCTGGTCATAAGCTGTTGAAAAAGTGCAAGCATTAGTCACTCAGTCATGTCCGACTCTAATCAGTCATCTTACTATGGAGAGATCTTCTAGATGTGGTGCTAAATGCAGTTCAATAAACTTAATAATATGTTTACTCACCTAGGTATCCTTACTTTGTAAGAGATTAGTACTACAAATTAATGGAGTATAGACTTTTAGTCCCTGAAAACACTGTAGCTGAGAATAAAAAAATCGTGAAGTAAGAGGTGTTAATCTGCCTACTCTCAAGGTCTGAAATAAGCACCAGTGTCAAAGTTGAGAAGTGTGGAGTGCAGACTTCCCCACTAGATTGGATTAGTGGGATGCCTGAGGAAAGCACGGCTGCAGTGAACTTGGTTTTTGCATCTTCAATGTCAATTCTACCCGTGTCCCATCAGGTAGCAGCCATAGCATCAGATTTGCTTCACTCCCAGCTTTAGGGATGGGCCCAAATGAATGAAAGGCAGGATTATACTCTGCCCCTTACCACAGTGATGGGTTTGGAAACCCAGTCTGGCCAGTTAGAACAGGCATTCCCATGTTCACAGGGATTGAAGTAGTCCAAGCAGAGGGATTTCTGTTAGGATACAGAAACTCGTCAACAGTGTGTGAAGTTGGGAGCCATGCTTGATGGTCACCTACAGACAAGGCTGACACATAGGACCATGAATGTCAGTTGCTATTATTATCAATATTATTCTTCCTATTACATTTACATGAAGAGTATAAGATGTCTAAAAGAACTTCTGTATAGGGTGACCTAGAAGAAAGAAATAACTTGCGGCAGAGGTTTCCTAGAAAGAAAGAATCAAAGAAACATGAGCAGGAAATGACTTTCTTTAGGTCTTATTGTGAAACACATACACCAACACCTTGAGATGTTAACTGGTGAGTAACATTCCATTGCCCCACAAAAGGGGAGGATTAGATAAGCCTTCAAGAAGAAATGAAGCTCTTGAGGTGAGATCCAAATAATCTAGACAAAGAGCAGAAGGAAAGAACCCTCTAGACATATGCACAGATGCCATAACAAGTGGGAATGAATATTCGGACCTGAGAAAAAAGCCAGAGAAACTGAAGAAGAGCATGAATGGTATAACATGGTACAACACCTCCAGGCACATAGACACTAAAAATGACCATGGAATTGCTCTCGTGGATTGAAGTGGCTCAGGGGGATGAGAATTAGATCACACAGGTCTTTCAGGTCATGTTAAATGTTGTGGTCTTAAGAGCAGTGAAATGCTGCAAGTTGACAGGTACATGTGTTACTAGGATGTTGATGGCAGGCTCTCAATCATAGCTATTAGAAAAGATGTGATAACTTCACAGTACTCCATCCTCTCAGAGTCCAAGGGTTCCTGCTATGACTGTGATGATACTACAGGCCAATGGAGGAAGATAAGAAACAAATTAGCTTCCAGGCTTGGGAAGCAGAAAACAGACCTATACTTCAAAATCTGATGCTTATCTCCTTGGTACCCAGGCCATGCCATAGGAGTAAGTTGGGAGTGAGTCCCATCTGATGGAAGGAAACTTTCCCCACTGGAATTTCCCCTCTAAGGCTCTAGTCCATAGGCTTGCAGCTAGCATGCTGCTAAGTCACTTCAGTCGTGTCCGACTCTGTGCGACCCCATGGCCTGCAGCCACCCAGGTTCCTCTGTCCATGGAATTTTCCAGACAAGAGTACTGGAGTGGGTTGCCATTGCCTTCTCCTAGCTTGCATGCTAACCCACTGATATGTCCTCTAACAAATCCATGTAATTTACTACCCTCAGTGACTGTTTTCCTCAACTGTTAGATAAGCTTTCATTTTTCTTGACATATTCATGTTTCTAAAACTAAGACAGGCCTCTGAATCATTATATACATTTAATATACAATTTCTTTTTTCTCTTTCCCCCATTAAAAAAAGCTGGTGATAATAGATATCTTATTTCACCAAGGAAATGCGACAGATTTGATGTTCATGATTCTTATTCTCTCTTCATTTTAATAACACTACACTTCTAATTTTTCTCACTGGAACATAATTGCTCGCTTCATTTTTTTCCATTTTCTACTAAGCAGTGAGCTCCTTTAAGGTCATAAATTGTTTTATTCATCTTGATATTTAATATATTTCCTGCTTCTTACAGTAAATGGTACCTACTAGGTACCTACCAGGTACCTACTAGGACCTGGCACATAGTAGGATTTGAATATTTGTTGAATTAACGAATGAACCAGTAAGTGAAAAAATAAATAATACCATATATATGATTCAAGGATATCTCTAACGGTCCCTTGGCAGAAAAAAAAAAAGTACAGATTTGTTTTCTTACCTATAATCTGGGTTGAACCTGGAAAACCCAACATTGTTTTTAGTATATACAATGAACCAGGCTCTGTGTGAGCTTTACATTGTCTCATTTAATTTTCAAACAAACTCTCAGTTGATGGCATTGTTCTCTTAACCACTTAACTAGCATGTAAAGTGAGACAGCAAGCATTTCCCCAAAGTAACCCATTTGTAAACCGAATCACCATTTCTTAGCTCTGCCAAGCTGACACTGTTTGCATCCTTTCCAATCCCTGGGTAGTAATGTTGCTATCTGCAGTTGTCAGGAACACTTCAGGATAAGGGAAGAGCATTTCCAATTCCTTTGTTGCAGGAGACTCAGTTCAAGAAAAGATGCTTATGTTAATAGAATCATCTGTATATTTTCCTCTACTAAGGGAATTTCTTTTATCTTATTTCAAGTGGTTGAGGTTTAGCCTCACATTTCAACTTTGAATATAGAAATGCATTCTTGCTAAATCAGACATCTCTTTTTCTTTGGAAAGAAAGGTAGAAAAAATTGCAAGATACCATAATGGGATGATGATGGTGCAAAATACTCAGCTTAGATTAACTTTAGTGAGGAGGTACAGTTGTATATTTAGACATGACAAATCATGTTCCTTGAAATATGTTGTATTATGAACTGCTTATTTTTCTCTCATGCTTTTCCTTTTCTCTGTAGATAGAAACCTCTGATTTTTAGTTGGGTATTTGGCCACCCAAAACAAAGTCTATACTTACCAGAGTTGAGACTGTTTGTCTAATTTCTGGCCAATATTCTGTAAATGCAAGTTATCATGTGGCAGCTTGAAGAATCTTCGTGAAAAGTATGCTGCTATGCTTGCTTTGCTCCATTTTCTTCAATTCTTCTTTGCTGATGGCTGGGGTTTTATTGTGTTTTCTGCTCTGCTTAGTCGCAGTATAGGTACTCAATACAAACAGACACCAAAGGCTAAAAGGTTGGACCACAAAAGTAGCAAAAGGATCCTGGGGTCCACAATTCTGACAAACCAGAGGAGCTGGAGGACCGAGCAATGATGGCATTCTCTACAACACACAGACACACAAAGCTTGTGTCCTAGAACTCAATTTAAGTCAAATCCTTCCATCAAATAGCACCAGAACTGACCTTCCTGAGTCCCAGCAAATGATTGTTTCCCCAGCAATGTCCAACAGAACAATAGCCCATGATAAGGCCATTGGGCAGTGTGTTGGTGTTCATTGGAAGAACCAGCCTCTCAGCTTCAGGGAAAGGCTTTTGATAGTGATGATTTCCATGGCAAAGGAGAATGAGCCCAAGGCCACCCCAACTGAGACCCTTCTCTGAATGTGTCTCCATTTCCCAGCAAAGGCCTCAGGAAGACCAATTGCCCCCATGTCCTTCTACCAGTCTTTGCTTGTAATGCCACAAAATCCAAACAAACATGTCCTTTCCAGAAAGGTTACCCAGGTCATGCCAAGGAAATGGCCATGATGTGTTTCCTTTCACCTCACCCCTGTTTCTCTCCAAGGGTGGAAATAAAACACTTTGAAAGTCTGAGAACATTCAAAAATAAGCCATCATTTAGAAATAACGACTGCTCGTGCTGTGCACATAAATAAAAATCCATACTAACCTCAAACACGTTTATAAGGTCATTGTGAAGAGTTTGCCTTTTCTCTATAAATGTCCAGAAGGATTAATTAAGAACAGGATGACTCATCCATCTAGATTGATTAAATGTATCTTTAAGGGTCAAACTGAAAACAAAGCCGAGATACATTAACATACAATTTGCCCACAGTGATTAGTCTATTTATTTTACTTGCTGACAATATTTCTGGAATTAAGTCATTGTTAATCTTTGTCTGGAGGGAGCGACAGGACCACCCTATTCCCTAGCCATCTTCCCCTACCTCCCAGACTAGCATTCTCTCTCCAAATGTGCAGGGTCCTTTAGAGCTTGGTAAGGGACCACGACAGCACAGAATACAGGGAGTGCTATTAAAGTTTCATCCCAAATTCAGCCCAGTGCTTCCCTCATTAGCTCTGAACAACATCTCTGCCCTTTCAGAATTTCTTCTCCTTTCTTATACCCTTTGCATCAGGACACATTTGCTAAAAAACCTTTTGGGAAGTACTATCCTCTTTGCAAAAACAAAGCATTAATTATATGGTATTATGTAGGCCTAAAGAGTAATAGCTAACATTGGGTGGTAACCATGCATAATAATAACTGTATTGCTTGCATTTGTTCTTTATTTCTATTAATATTCACAAAAAGTCTGAAAAGAGTTGAGGATTTAAGTACTCACCTCCCTTTCTCACTAGTTAGTGAAATGGGGATACAGAGAAAAGTCTTTGGCTGTGTTCACCACTCTGCTGCTGTTGCTAAGTCACATCAGTCGTGTCTGATTCTGTACGACCCTATAGATGGCGGCCCACCAAGCTCCTGTCTCTGGGATTCTCCAGGCAAGCATACTAGAGTGGGTTGCCATTTCTTTCTCCAGTGCATGGAAGTGAAAAGTGAAAGTGAAGTTGCTCAGTCCTGTCCAACTCTTCACAACCCCATGGACTGCAGCCTACCAGGCTCCTCCGTCCATGGGATTTCTCAGGCAAGAGTACTGGAGTAGGGTGCCATTGCTTTCTCCATTCACTGCTCTAGAGGTGACCAAAAAACAGACTGAAGTGTGTGAATGGCTCAGTACATTGGATGGCAAACCCTGCTCTTAGCTCTTGGGCCATGTTGTGTCACAGATGCCATATTGAATCTGTCACTTCTGCTTAGGACTCTTGAGCCCCCATGTACGCAGTTGAAGACTGAGAATAAACTCTCTCCCCTGAGTTGTATTACCATCCATGTCTCGGGGAGCAACTAACTCTCATGGTGTGCCCCAGACATATTTGTTGATAGTTTGAGCAAAAAATTATGTTGGTTAACATTCCTTTGACTGCTCCTTGGTGATGGTGGCCAATTCTCTGGTACTTATCTAAGCCATGTTTATTAATATAACTGCTAGGAGATTTTTAGAGCCGATCATACTTCTAGACTGACCACATGGTTCTAAAAAGAGTCTACCAACACAGCCATAAAGAAAACAAAGCACTCTGAGTGGAAAGTAAAAGGAACCAGAATGCAGTCTTCCTCATCAAAGTGATGCAAGATTGGGTCTGGTGGGCTCAGCACACCACAACTGTTCTGGAGTGGCTAGTTCCCCTCTCTGAGCATCAGTTTTTCTATCTGTAGAAGCGGTATATAATTTAAAAGGTAGTTGAGAATATTACACGAAATAATGAAGGCAAAGCATGGTGGCTGTCTAATAAATGCTCAGTCAATAAGAACTATAATTGTTACTGCTCTCTGACTTACATTCTTTTTTTTTTACTTACATTCTATATAATATAATGATGATGATCATTGCCAGCCATCTCTTTAAGATTATCTATGTGGCAAGCACCATTCTAAGCACATTATATAGGTTAGCTTATTCAGTGCTCACAATAGTTCTGAGTGCTTTTGTATTCCCATTTTACGGAAGGATATGTTGAGGTCCAGAGAGCAGCATTTATTTGCCCAAAGTCACCCTGCCAGTTATTCTCTATTGAAACAGGGATTTTAGCTACAGAACAGTCTTCTAATCATCCTGCTCCATCGGAAGTGGTTACACAGCCACAAAGCCAGTGGATTACAACATGAATTACTGAAACAGAAGGGGCAGGGTAATTTAGCCTCCAGGACCAGGCGTATATCTCCACTTTTCCTGCGTTTTCCTCCTCCCTCCCCCATTTGCGTGTTTAAGCAAACACATAGCTAAGGAGAAAACAGGAGATGTTTGTTCCACCAAAGTTACTGCTCAAGTGAAGCCTCTCAACAGTTTTAAAGATAAAGTGATGATGTCATGGTTATTAAGACAACAGGAAAAAAATAGTAGAAAAGTACCATGAAAGTAAAAGTGCTACAAGCAATAAACAGTGGCTCTGGCTCTGCATTCCTCCAATTCAGATCATTGCCCAGACTCACTCTCCACTTTGGCCACCTCATGCGAAGAGTTGACTCATTGGAAAAGACTTTGATGCTGGGAGGGATTAGGGGCAGGAGGAGAAGGGGACGACAGAGGATGAGATGGCTGGATGGCATCACTGACTCAGTGGACATGAATCTGAGTGAACTCCAGGAGTTGGTGATGGACAGGGAGGCCTGGCGTGCTGCGATTCATGGGGTTGCAGAGTCAGACACGACTGAGCGACTGAACTGAACCGAACTGATCCTACATCCCTGCCCCTCCTCACTTCTAATCACCAACCTCTTACTGACTCTTCCATTCACCCAACTGATTCCTACTCATCCATCAGATTCCAGCTTAGACCTCACCTCCTCCAGAAGGCCTTTGTGGGTCCCCCTGCCCAGCCCCATCCAACAGGATTAAAGGGCTTTGGAGCTCCTGTAGCATCTATCAAGATTTAGTAAGTGCAGTAGCCTATAAGCTCTATGTGGGCAGCATCTAACTCCAGCAAATATTCTTTTGTGTCCCAAAGTCTAGCATTTTGCCTGAGATATAAGTAGATACCTCAGTAAACATATGTTGTGTGCCTTTGAAAATCACAAAGCATGCCACTTCTTTTAAGGTTTAGAATCAGGTGATACAGTTCTTGAAAATGAATTTTTTCATGACTCAAAAGGGATATACACAATTGCAGAAAAATAACAGCCAGTGTCTTTTCTTAGGTCACTCTACTCAATGATTTGGAAACCTAGACAAAGTTTAACAGTATTTATTACTGGAACAGTCTTCCCTAAAAGGATGCTTAAACCCTCTTCCTGTCATTTAAATTCATCCTTCTTCATTCGGTTCCCTGTGGAGGTAATTCTCAGGGGTTCATGACAATTAAGATATTTTCATTTATCTTTGTCTTCTCTGGATTAATAACCTTGGCTGCTTAAATTTTTCCCTATAAAAATCTATTAATAATCTTTATTGCTTTCCCACTTCTCCATACTACTCATATCTTAATGCATATTGTTAAATCTCATAAAGAAAGAAAATAACTTTCAGGTTCATATTCTTATCTTTGTTCTCCGAGGGCTTAAATAAAAGAAAAACAGTGATTATATCTACAAAGTAAAGAATAAGATATGGATTTAAACAATGGTCATCTAGTCTCAGGCTACCTTTTCCCCCTGTTTTCCTCTTTGAAGCATGCTCTGTTTTCTACAAACTTCTAGAAGCCAGAAGTGATGTGGCTTAGTATAAGCATACACATTAAGACATTAGAAATCATTCCACATTTTCCAAAATGGTCCATTTCAAGTATTTGGACCTGTTTTCCCATTAAAAAAAAAAAGTTCCCATAGAACTTGTGTTATATCTGTTTCCTAATTTGAAGATTAAGAAATGCGTTTAACCCACATATGGCATAAAATCTCTAGGTAATGATGTTACTATCAGTAGGAAACATTGATTGCAGGCTCCTTCCATAAAGGTGCTATGCTAGTCATTCAGAATCATTTTCTCTTTTAGCCATTTAAAGCATCTTTATGAGATAGATATTCTTTCATCTCCATTTTACAGATAGGGAAACTGAGGCTCAGAAAAAACATATAAAATCACCCATCAGTAGGTGGCAGGGCAGGGACTCCAAAAGCTGTGTCTGACAGTGCACTCATAAACTCTAAGCACTTTGCTGAAGGCTCTAAAAGTATTGATTTTGCAGGTTTGTGTGTCTGTTTGTTTTTGTCATGCACAGTAATTTTATAATAATTCTTTTATTTTTCTTTTGACATAGGGAAGCAGTACCTTTTACAGTCTGTTGACAATACTCTAATTGGTTCAAGTACTTTGGAGTATCTGGCCACACCTAGGAGCAACCACATCTGGCAGCACCCGGTGGTGTTGAAGATGTGTATATTGTAGGGCCCAGCCATGATTCCCTAGGCACTATCAGTTCAGTTCAGTTCAGTCGCGCAGTCGTGTCCGACTCTTTGCGACCCCATGAATCGCAGTACGCCAGGCCTCCCTGTCCATCACCAACTCCCGGAGTTCACTCAGACTCACGTCCACTGAGTCTGTGATGCCATCCAGCCATCTCATCCTCGGTCGTCCCTTTCTCCTCCTGCCCACAATCCCTCCCAGCATCAGGGTCTTTTCCAATGAGTCAACTCTTCGCATAAGGTGCCCAAAGTACTGGAGCTTCAGTTTTAGCATCATTCCTTCCAAAGAAATGGCAAATATCAATACCACTGATCAATCCCCTCCACAGCCCTATGCTGTCCAGAAACTTTCCTATAATTTGCTGACAGATGAACCACATGACCCTGTTCTAGCAATGGAGTGTAAATGTAAATCACTGAGTAGGGCTTCTTTGAAGACTTGTTTAAAGGGGTAATATGACTAGACTACTTTATATTCTTCCTGATTGGAGCATGACACAATCCCTGGAATTATTGTAACTATGTTGTGGTTATAAAACAGCAAACCTGTGGGTAAAAAGTACACTCTAAGAATGACAGAGCAGAGAGATGAAATAAACCTGGATAGCTTTGGCATCAGTCAACCAGCCTGGCAGCCCAGGAATACCTCCCTCCAGGCTTGTTGCTATGTTAGAAACAATAACCTCCTCTGCCACCCAATTCAGGGATTCCCTGGTGGCTCAGTGATAAGGAATCTGCCTGCAATGCAGGAGACTCAGGGTCAATCCCTGGGTCAGGAAGCTCCCTGAAGAAGGAAATGGAAACCCACTCCAGTATTCTTACCTGGGAAATCCCATGGACAGAGGAGCCTGGTGGGCTATAGTCCATGGGGTCACAAAAGAGTTGGACATGACTTAGCTACGAAACAACAAACCACCAATTCACTTTACCAGAGTTCTCTAGAGAAACTCACACAAGCAGAAGATGACATACACAGACATTTGTAATGTGAAAAATCACAAACAAAGCATAATGCCTATCAAAAAAACAATAGATAAATATCATATTCTTGTAATGATACATGGCAATTAAAAAGGTATAAACTAGATCTATATATATCCACATTATGCTTTTTTATTTTATTGAAGTACAGTTGATGGCACTAATGGTAAAGAACCCATCTGCCAATGCAGGAGACATGAAAGACACAGGTTCGACCCCTGGGTCAGGAGCTCCCCTGGAGGAGGACATGTCAATCCATTCCAATATTCTTGCCTGGACAATCCCATGGACAGAAGAGCCTGGCGCACTACCCTAGTCCATAGGGTAAGAAAAAGTCAGACACGACTGAAGCAACTCAGCATGTACACATGGTTGAAATACAAATTGTGTTAGTTTCTGGTATACAGAAAAGTGATTCAGTTATACACGTAATGTTGTGTGTGTGTGTGTGTGTGTGTGTGTTACAGTTTGCTTCTGCGAACCCCAAACTGTGATGGTCAAAGTGGCATCTCCTGCATTGGCAGATTCTTTACCACTGAGCTACCAGGGAAGCCCCATTTCCATCTATACTGAAAGTATAAAGACATGGATGTGAAGGAACACACCAACTTTAGGGTGGGAGAAGGAATGAAATTGGGAAGGTGGTACAGAAGCGCTTCAGCAGAACCTGCAGTACTTTATTTCATGAAAGTAATTTGAATCATGTATGACTATAACATGGCATTTGTTAAATTTGGGTGTGGATCCATAGGTATTTGCTACATATATATTTTTCTATAAATTTTAAATGTTATATATATTTTAAAAACTAGATGAAGAAAAAGAGATTGTTTTAAGAAGCAGTAGTTATATAAAATTACTCTGTCAAGCGTAAGCTGACATGGAAAGCCATGTGCTTTATTATTATATTTACCATCATCCAGGAACGCTGTGTTGAGGAATAAACTTTCCATGAACCCTGAGGAAAGGACAGGATGGGAAGATTTAGGTAGATGGTAGAGCTGAAGAAGTACTATGAACTGAACTGTCTCCCCAAAGTATATACATTGAAACCCTACCATGCTCATTGTGACTGTACTTAGAGACAGGGCCATTAAAAAGGTAATTAAGCTTAAATCTGGTCATAAGCCTAATGCCTCAGATGATAAAGAAATTTGAATGCCTGCAATGCAGGAGAGCCAGGTTTGATCCCTGGGTCATGAAGATCCCCTGGAGAAGGGAATGGCTACCCACTCTAGTATTCTTGCCTGGAGAATTCCATGGACAGAGGAGTCTGGCAGGCTACAGTCTAAGGGGTCACAAAGAGTTGGCCACGACTGAGTGACTAACACCTTAAGAGTGGGACACTAATAGTACTGATGTTCTCATAAGAAGAAGTAGAGACACCAAGAGCACACTCATGCGGAGAAAAAGCTATGTTATGGCATAGTGCGAGGGTGGTTGTCTGCAACCGAAGGGAAAGACCTCAGGAGAAACCAGACCTGACAACGCCTTGATCTTTCTGTTAAAACATACATTTCTGTTTAAGTCTGTAGTATTCTGTTAAGCTTCCCCTGATGGCTCAGTGGGTAAAGAATGCAGGAGACACAGGAGACATAGGTTCATTCCCTAGGTCAGGAAGATGGGGAGGAGAAAATGGCAACCCACTCTAGTATTCTTGCCTGGAAAATTCCATGGACAGAGGAGCCTGGCTGACTATAGTCCATGGGGTCAAAAAGAGTCAGACACGACTGAGCACATGGCACATACCATATTCTGTTAAGGCAGCAAGAGCAGCTTAATGCAGGGGGTGTGTCCAGAACTGTGGTTCTCAATAGTGGATGATGCTATATAAATGGAGGCATATAAGTTATTGGTTGGGGGAGGGGAATGGTTGGTGGTCACAAAGCTGAGGAGCACAGGAGCCATTTAATGGGCAGTGGCCAGAGAGGCAAAACTTTTTTCAGTTACTACTTCAGTCCTCACAACAAAAACCAATTCTGCATCCCCAACAAAGGTCTTTAAAATATCCCACAAGCATTTAGAAGAGGAGAAAACTGTGTACACTTACCTAAAGCCAGGTAAAAATGCAAAAACAATAAAAATAAAAAATGTGGGGCTGTTTGTTCAGGTAGTATCATACAGTGAATTTACATAAAAGTAACTACTATGAAGACTAAAGGAGGATTGTATTTTGTTTCCTTCAAAACTTTGCCAAAAGGTACTCATCAGTACTGTGGAAAATTCTTTTGCTAACAGTAATGCTAATGATATCTGTATTGTCTACCTGACATATCCTTATCAGTCTTCATTCATAGCCATTGTATCTGCTAGGAGTCTGCAAGGTCCACGGAGCTGGCCAAATCCAACCTGCCACCTGTTTTTGTACATAAAGTTATATGGGACACAACCGTGCTCATCCATTTCTGTATTATCTATGGCTGCTTTTGCAGTAAAAAAGCAGAATTGAGAATGGCTCACAAAGCTTAAATATTAACTACTGACCCTTTATAGAAATGCTGGCAATCCCCTGCTATAAACCTGATTCTGTATCTCATATTGGCATCCATTACTTCAATACACTGTCTAGTTTAATCCTAGAATATTTACCTACTGAAACATGTATGATTTTGTTATCCAACTTCTTCTTTAAGTTCTAGCAATTATAGTTAATTCATCATGTAGATTAATTTGGAGATGTGCAGATATCTCTGTATCTGTGACATTCACTTCAGGAAGGAAATGGAATTCATTTCAATAAAGAAGGGGAAGCATTTCTAAATATTCTCAAAGATTGAAAATCTACTCTAGACCTAAAAGAACAAAGACCATGAAGAATGAAGGAGTTATGTGACCAAGAAAAAAATTGAAAACAAGCACCATGCTGAAGATGAACTGACCTTCAGTTCAGTTCAGTTCAGTCACTCAGTCGTGTCTGACTCTGCAACCCAATGAATTGCAGCACGCCAGGCCTCCCTGTTCATTACCAACTTCCAGAGTTCACCCAAACTCATGTCCATTGAGCCAGTGATGCTATCCAGCCATCTCATCCTCTGTCGTCCCCTTCTCCTCCTGCCCCCAAATCCCTCCCAGCATCAGAGTCTTTTCCAATGAGTCAACTCCTTGAACTGACCTTAAGCTCCAGGAAAGAGGCTCTTATATTTATCTGTATATCACTTACTCAGGAACTGGTTACATGGGACTCAATAAATACTTGGCTGAATGTTCCCATGAATGAAGGGATGGATGAGGCATATAAATGATTGAAGGACAAAGGACTGGAATAGGGAGCTTCCTTTCTCAAGAGTTCTCCAAACAGAAGTTCAGTGGTCATTTGCCAGGTATTTTATAGCAGGTATTCCATCATAAAAGGACAAACCGAGTGGACCAGAGAACTCTCTAAGTCTCTAAAACTCCACTCCTGAAGTTGAAACCCAATATTCCAAAAATGCAAAGTTCATTATTTGGAGCAACAAAAGCCTTTTTCAGATTTTAGACTGAACATGATCTAAAACTGTCAAAATCTGCCCAGCCTCCTGACCTCATCCCTCAACTAGTTATGTGAGATATCAGGTAGAGTGTGGTAGTGAAGTATACAGGATCTGGAGTCAAATAGGTTTAGGTTGGAGAGTAGACTGTGGGAAAAGATGAACAGCAAAATTCCTCTCACCTTTGAGTGTACATTCCTTTGCAGTATGATACTGCAGAGCCTTCCATCAGGAAATGAAGTCTATCACTCTACCCTTGGATCTGGGCTGGCCTCATGTCTCACTTTGGGTGGTAAAATGCAGCAAAAGTAACATGCTGTAATTTCTGAACCTAGGTCTCAAGAGGCCTGGTAGCTTCTGCCTTAACTCTCTTGAAATGTACAGCCCCATGTGATGAAGCCTGGTCCAGCTCAGGGACTGGTAAAATATGGCCCATGGACCAAATTCACGTCACCACCTATTTCTATAAATAAAGTTTTATTGGAACACAGCTAGGCCCATTTGTCTCTATACTGTCTATGACTGCCTTCACATTACAAACAGCAGAGTCAAGAAGCTATGTCCAAGACTGAATGCCCTGCAAAGCCAAACATGCTTACAATCAGGACCTTTTCAGAAGACGTTTGCTAAAGTTTGGTCTGGCTGCTGCGGGATGAGACCACATGAGAGAGAGGAGCTGTCCCAGCTGAGGTCTCCCTAGAAAAAGCAACTCCCAATAAAACTACCAAATGAGTGCATCTACACAGGTGATTACAGGTGTGACCAAGAGAAGAACAGTCCAGCTGAACTCAGCCCTAACTGCAGACCCATAAACTCGTGACAGATGGGATGACTGCCATTTTATGGTAATGAGTGGTTTGTTCTGCAGGAAGAAGTAATAGAGAAGGTCAGCCATGGCTCTGCCACTCATGGTATGTAGTACACTGTTTGTTCCCAGCTCGTATTTTTGGAGGACTCACCCCCTTCAGTGCAGGCTGACTGTCTTCCAGTTACCAATATCTGAATCTTTCTACTAGGGGGGTGGGTTTCTCCAAAGCCTTGCAAGGACTCTGTCCAATAGGGAAATTAACACTCCAACACTCCATCTGTACTCCACTCACCCTTATTCAATAGTTAACAGAAGTTGGTGTGAAAATACACTGCAATTCCTCACCTTCTGGAAGGGATAATTCTGAGGCATATGTTCCTACACTGTTTTCCATAGTTTCCTTGCAGGTAACACTCTGGTCTCCTCCTGGCTCATTGACAGTACACTCTTTATCAGCAGCCATCTTTTCTCTGTCCATATTCCCCATGGCTGTACTGGTATTTCCTGAACAGCTACTACCAAATAAGCTACTTTCACTCAAATCCTGTTACACAGGATTCTGCCTCACATCAAAATACAAACCAAGAAGACACAGTGTAGCTGTAGACAGGCTTATCTCTCTGAACCTTAGTTTCCTTATCTGTAAAATGGGAATACAAGGAGCATCTGTAATCATGGTACATGGTCACAAGGAGCTGAGAGACTGTGAAGCATCCAGCACTACTCTCAGTGGCGACAGCTACCTTAACTAACCCCACCTCCTCTCTGCCTGGGCTCTGGTGATTGGCCAAGTCCCTGCACAGGGCACTGGTGATTGGCCAAGGGCCCTCTAATGAGCCAAGCTCCATTGAAGGACAATTTAAAAAAAAAAAAAAAGGCATAGAGAGGCAGAAGGTACCTGAGGACAGCCCGAGGGAGAGTGCAAGGGCTTACTGTGGCTTCCAGTCACGTCCCAGTTCAGAAGTCTAAGCCCTGTGTCACATATCTCCTTCTGGAGGACACCGAGGCTCCTTACTTCTGAGCTGGCATGCTGGGCTGGAGCCTGCTGCGTGCCTGACCCCAGAAGCCTGTCCCCAACAGGAAGGAGAGAAGTAGTCAAGGAAGTGTGGCTGACCTGACTCCAGACAATTAGAAAAACACTACCACGCCTCACAGTGGAAGATGAGCATGGCTTCAATGACGGCCTTAACAAAGAAATAGGGGTGTGAGAGGATGTTTTTCTTTTCTCCTTGAAGAGAGAAGTCTGTCTACCCAAAACCCTCCACTCCTTTAACAGTCTATAAATACACACCTAAACCTGGAGAAAAAAAATAAGAGCACACTTGTGCCTCCCATACCAGAAAACACATTCCATTTGTTCTGGTCCCTTCTGTTCTCTTTGAAAGGCCTTAATATTTCTTCCTCATGACCTGCCCTAGGATCATGCAGGGATGTTTAGGGGAACCCTGGACTCCAGAACATGACAAGAAAGCTCCACTGGTCCCCATATCCATAGGAAGGAGCTCCAGCAGACCTGGGGTGAGGCAGTGAGGTAATGAGAGTGGACTTCTGGATCATGGCCAGGCCAGGAATAATGGCACAGCTATAATTACCCTGTAGGACATTGAATGGAAGTGACTATTTTAGAACCTGAAAACATCTCAGCGACACCTTGGAGTCACATTTGGGAAAGCCCCTTTTTATCACTGCTATCCTCTTGTCATGCAATAGGATGTTACTGTCGGGGATATTTCCTATCAGAAAACCATCAGGGGATCCATGTAGCACTTGGAAAAGCTTAAAAGGATACCATGATTCAGAAGCCTTGACTCTGGCTAAAAAATCTATCATTTTTTTTCTTCAGAGGAAAATATTTTTCATTCAATTGTTTGTTGAGTTAACACAATTCAGGTAGTTTCTGGCCATGTACTTTCTAATCACAGAACATAATACTTTGTATACATCTTTGCACAACACACACACATAACTCAAGGTCTTGAAATTATTAGATGCTTGGGGATAACTGCTGGAAAATAGAATGTGCTTGGGTAGGGAACCAGAGTCCTCCGTGGAGCTGTCTGACTTTACGTTATCCTGCTTCTCAGAGCCTCTGTGTCCATATCTCTTGATTCTACTGTGATATTCCTTCTCCCCTGACCCCCAAGACATAGAAATATAAAAGGAGAAAAGTATAAAAACAAGAAAAGTCCCAGCACAAGGAACTCAAAGAATATGAATTCTTATCAATAGAGCATCTCTTGAGGTTCTTCAACTTGGAAGAAAAAGAAAATATGAAAAATAAAAAGAGTGGGAATCACATGTAGGCCACTGGTTGAGCATAGACTCTGAAATTACACAATCTGGGTTCACATACTAGCTTTGCAGTGTCTTCAAAGTATGACCATGGAAAGTCTACTTCATGTTTTCCTGATTCAGTGTCCCTGACTGTAATACAGTGAGGATCCATCTTCATGAACTCTATAGGATTAAATGAGATGATTCACACAAGTACAGCACAAAGTATGGCATAGAGAAGCCTCCAGTAGAGGATAATTTCTTCCATTTGTATCATAATTATTTTAAAGTTAGTATTATTGAAGATCAGGTGTTTTTTTTTTCTTTTAACACCTGGGAACATGGGCTGTCAATCATTAAGCAACGTATTTGGTGGTGATTCAGAAGGATGCAAGGCCTTTGGTAATAATTAGGGTGATTACAGGAGGGCACAATGTATGAGACCTGTACACCTCTGTGAACTTGGTCTCATAGCACCCCAATGGGTCCCAATCAGCTGCACGAAGCTTGACAAAAGACAGCTGTTCCAAATTTTAGTTAAGATATTAATGTATAGTAGGGCTTCTGTTAGGGTATATTAAGGTTCGTGACATTGTACAGGAGGTAGTGATCAAGAACATCCCCAAGAAAAAGAAATGCAAAAAGATAAAATGGTTGTCCGAGGAGGCCTTACAAACAGCTGAGAAAAGAAGAAAAGCAAAAGGCAAAGGAGAAAACAAAAGATTTATCTATTTGAATGCAGTGTTTCAAAGAATAGCAAGGAGAGATAAGAAAGCCTTCCTCAATGACAGTGCAAAGCAATAGAGGAAAACAATAGATTAGAAAAGACTAGAGATCTTTTCAACAAAATTAGAGATACCAAGGGAACATTTCCTGCAAAGATGGACACAATAAAGGACAGAAATGGTATGGATCTAACAGAAGCAGAAGATATTAAGTAGAGGTGGCAAGAATACACAAAAGAACTAAACAAAAAAGATCTTCATGACCCAGATAACCACGAGGATGTAATCACTCACCTAGAGCCAGACATTCTGGAAGTGAAGTCAAGTGGGCCTTAGGAAGCATCACTACAAACAAAGTTAACAGAGGTGATGGCATTCCAGTGGAGCTATTTCAAATCCTGAAAGATGATGCTGTGAAAGTGCTGCACTCAATATGCCAGCAAATTTGAAAAACTCAGAAGTGGCCACACGACTGGGAAAGGTCAGTTTTTATTCCAATCCCAAAGAAAGGCAATGCCAAAGGATGTTCAAACTACTGCACAATTGCACTCATCTCACACACCAGTAAAGTAATGCTCAAAATTCTCCAAGCCAGGCTTCAACAGTATGTGAACTGTGAACTTCCAGTTGTTCAAGCTGGATTTAGAAAAGGCAGAGAAACCAGAGATCAAATTGCCAACATCTGTTGGATCATCGAAAAAGCACGAGAAGTCCAGAAAATCATCTACTTCTGCTTTATTGCCTATGCCAAAGCCTTTGACTGTGTGGATCACAGCAAACTATGAACAATTCTTAAAGAGAATTTAAGACCAGAGATCTTAAGAGATCAGACCACCTGACCTAACTCCTGAGAAATCTGTATGCAGGTCAGGAAGCAACAGTTAGAATTGGACAGAACAACAGACTGGTTCAAAATTGGAAAAGAAGTATGTCAAGGCTGTATATTGTAACCCTGCGTATTTAACTTATATGCAGAGTACATCATGTGAAATGCTAGGCTGGATAAAGCACACACTGGAATCAAGATTGCTGGGAGAATTATCAATAACCTCACATATGCAGATGAATCCACCCTTATGGCATAAAGTAAAGAAGAACTAAAGAGCCTCTTGATGAAAGTGAAAGAGGAAGAGTGAAAAAGTTGGCTTAAAACTTAACATTCAGAAAATTAAGATCATGGCATCTGGTCCCATCATATCATGGAAAATCGATGGGGAAATAATGGAAACAGTGAGAGACTTTATTTTGAAGGGGCTCATGCGTATTTAACTTATATGCAGAGTACATCATGTGAAATGCTAGGCTGGATAAAGCACACACTGGAATCAAGATTGCTGGGAGAATTATCAATAACCTCACATATGCAGATGAATCCACCCTTATGGCATAAAGTAAAGAAGAACTAAAGAGCCTCTTGATGAAAGTGAAAGAGGAAGAGTGAAAAAGTTGGCTTAAAACTTAACATTCAGAAAATTAAGATCATGGCATCTGGTCCCATCATATCATGGAAAATCGATGGGGAAATAATGGAAACAGTGAGAGACTTTATTTTGAAGGGGCTCAAAAATGACTGCAGATGGTGACTGCAGCCATGAAATTAAAAGATGCTTGCTCCTTGGAAGAAAAGCTATGACCAACCTAGACAACATATTAAAGAGCAGAGACATTACTTTACCAACAAAAGTCCGTCTAGTCAAAGCTATGGTTTTTCCAGTAGTCATGTATGGATGTGAGAATTGGACTATAACGAAAGCTAAGCACTGAAGAATTGGTGCTTTTGAACTGTGGTGTTGGAGAAGACTCTTAAGTCCCTTGGACTGCAAGGAAATCCAACCAGTACATCCTAAAGGAAATCAGTCCTGAATATTCATTGGAAAGACTGATGCTGAAGCTGAAACTCCAATATGTTGGCCACCTGATGTGAAGAACTGACTCATTGGAAAAGACCCTGATGCTGGAAGAAGGGGATGACAGAGGATGAGATGGTTGCATGGCATCACCAACTCGATGGACGTGAGCCTGAGTAAACTCCAGCAGCTGGTGATGGACAGGGAGGCCTGGTGTGCTGCAGTCCATGGGTTCGCAAAGAGTCGGACACGCCTGAGTGACAGAACCGAACTCAGACCTTCTGTTAAAAATAAGTTGGTCTGCAAACAAAGTTAACCAGATCAAACATTCTTTCATTTATTTGTATCTTAAATCTTTTTTCTTTTCTTTTAAGTAAGAGACAAAGGGGTGGATTTTGAGCTAGCCACACCTGAAATTACCCAAGACCTCCTGTTAATGTCAATGATAAATAATAATGATAGTATGGTAGCAGATGATATTCGCTGCTTGCTTGTGCCATGTGCACGACCTTCATTTAAGTACCTGCTCTTTATTTGATGCTCATCAATTTCCCTGTATTATATCATTTGATATAAGGAGGAATGGTACTCTTATTATTCCTGCTTTACAGATAGGATGACCAAAGCTCACTGAGGTTAAGTAACATGTTCATGACCACCTAGTGGTGTGTGACATTTGGGGATTTTAATCCAATCCTGTGAGAAACAGTTTGATCTGTGCTGAGGCCCACACTTTTTGTACACTCCCACTAGCAGGGCATGGAACAAGGAGACAAGATGTGCAGGAGAAGACTTCATTTATGATTTCCTTTCTGTTGCCAGGGGCTTCGCTGATGGCTCAGCTGGTAAAGAATCTGCCTGCAATGGAGGAGACCTGGGTTCAATCCCTGGGTTGGGAAGATCCCCTGGAGAAAAGTATAGCTACCCACTCCAGTATCCTGGCCTGGAAAACTTTATGGACTGTAGAGTCCATGAGGTTGCAAAGAGTTGGACATGACTTAGTGATTTTCAGTTCTGCTGACAGGAAATTTTAAAGAAGGTGGGAGGTACCAAGAAGTCAGTAGGTTGATAAGAAGTCTCAGTTCATTGGTCCATCACAACTAGAAAGCAGTTGAACAAGCACAAGGGCAGAGTACACCCAGTGATGAAAGAGCAGTTAGAAACCATCCTATGTGTACAGGGATTTTTAGTTCACAAAAGACTTTCTCCATGTCCTATCACTCGTCCCTTTAAAACGTCCTGTAGATCCAGAATGAATACAAACGCCACAGGAAACATAAGCTATAGAGGGACTGGCTTTCAAGTAATGAATCTGGAAACCCTAACATATAGAAGTAGATGTGAGTGACTGTCCAACCCAAGGTATGACATGTGTGATAAATACACATTGATTCATTGAATAGCATTCTGTTTCTTAAGGAAAAATTTTAAGGAACTCCAGTCATCCATGAATTGTATGCGTGCAGCACACTTTACAAAGTTACCCAAAGGAAACACTTCATCTTGAAAAAGTTGCTGAATTGCCTGCATACTGGTGAGCAATCCTTGGTGTGCACCAGCATCCAAGTGGACACTAGCAGTAATCTAAGAAAATAACAGCTGAGAGGTCTGCTGGACCTGTGGAGTTATGAGGCATAATACATTCCACATGCATAACAGTAATATTTTTAAAACATCCACCATTTTAAAAAATATTGCTACCAAAACAGGCCTTTTTTTAACACTAATTGAAGACTCTTGAGAGTCCCTTGGACTGCAAGGAGATCCAACCAGTCCATCCCAAAGGAGATCAGTCCTGGGTGTTCATTGGAAGGACTGATGTTGAAGCTGAAACTCCAATACTTTGTCCTCCTGATGCGAAGAGCTGACTCATTGGAAAAGACCCTGATGCTGGGAAAGATTGAGGGCAGGAGGAGAAGGAGACGACAGAGGATAAGATGGTTGGATGGCATCACTGACTCAATAGATATGGGTTTGGGTGGACTCCGGGAGTTGGTGATGGATGGGGAGGCCTGGCATGCTGCAGTTCATGGGTCGCAAAGAGTCAGACACTACTGAGCGACTGAACTGACTGACTGACTGACTGACTGTGTCCACTAGCATAAATGGTCTGGAGCTAATCACTAAGTTGATGATATCTATTGGAGGCAGAAACATGGAGACAGGAAAGAGATCATATGTGCTGGCCCAGTCCTTTTCAGAATATAGTCCCAGGGGCGGAGGTAGGGGGGAGCTGTTCCAGCCAAGGAACTGAGCTCTGCAAGGCTTGCTTTATGTCTGGCATGTGCAGGTAGGGAGAGGCAAGAGATGGCAAAGAACCCTTTCAGCCATACGTCCTAAGAGAGCTTGGATTTTGTCCTCTTAAGTGCTGGAAAATCAAAGAAGAAATTCCAGAATAGAAGTGGCAGGATTGAGGTTTGTTTTTTTTTTTCAGAACATTGCTCTAGCAGCAAAGAAAGAGAAAGCTGTCTCACTGCAGTGTTTGAAGACCATGGCCCAGCACTTCTGGCAGTCACAAAGAGCTTTGTAGAACTGGGGATTTCTATTGAATTCAGATCTAGTATAACTATGCCCAGCGTTTGTCTAGACCTCTTTACTTCTAAAACTCTTTCCGTTCATCAAACACCAGTCTTGAGAAATGGGCCAAGTGGAATGATCCCCATTTAGAGATGGATGGAAAACCATCTGTAAATAACTCAAGTGAAGTGAAGTTGCTCAATCGTGTCCAAACAGAACAATTTCCCCTTAGACTAATTGCATTTTGCTGCTACTGCTGCTAAGTCGCTTCAGTCGTGTCCGACTCTGTGCCACTCCATAGACGGCAGCCTACCAGGCTCCCCAGTCCCTGGAATTCTCCAGGCAAGAACACTAGAGTGGGTTGCCGTTTCCTTCTCCAATGCATGAAAGTGAAAAGTGAAAGTCAAGTTACTCGGTTGTGTCCGACTCTTTGCAACCCCATAGACTGCAGCCTTCCAGGCTACTCTGCCCATGGGATTTTCCAGGCAAGAGTACTGGAGTGGGGTGCCATTGCCTTCACTAAAATTGCATTTTAGCTCAGCCCATTTATGATTTAAATTTGATTTGTGTGGCTAGAAAAATGAAGCATGTTTAAAACTCTGGGAAAGAAAGACCTCGATGCCCATAGGTAGAAATCAATGGTATGCAATAATCTGAAAAATATTGACTTCAAAAATCAAAAGAACAACTAACTAACAGAAAAACACAAATAACATACCTGAAAACCAGAAGGCGCTAACTGTGGGTCTTCTGTGCAAAATTAAATGACGTTGGCTGGAAAGTATTATAATTTCATGTATCTAATATGCATAGCCTTTAAATATGTTCAGATATAGAATTTAAGCTGCCTCATTGTGCACATTATTATAACCTTTATCAAACTGTACTTGGAATTGACAACAATTCCAAAATGACTATATAATGCATGTTCTCCAAATTACAAGAGTGTTCTTCTCAGTGTGCTACCTGTTTCTGCATTTTCTTCAAGGCATACATATATAGTCACAAATTTAGGGAGAGATAATCAAGTATCATTCACATATAGTATAACATCATGAACTTCTGTTCTTAGCAGGAAGAGCCAAAAAAGGATTGTCACTTTTCTAACTTGGCTCTGCACAGTCAAGAGAAGTTCCCAGTGGACAAAAACCAGACAGACTCTTCACCATCTTATGCATCTTCCAGAGTGGAATCTCAGTATCTTTAGATTGGGCTCAGTGACTTATTTTCCTTACGTCTCAGTTGTTGTTGTTTGGTTGCTAAGTCACATCCAACTCCTTCATCTATGAGACTTCTCAAGCAAGAATACTGGAGTGGGTTTCCTTCTCCAGGGGATTTTCTTGACCCAGGGATCAAATGCATATCTCCTTGTCTAGTGAATTCTTTACTGCTAAGCCACCAGGGAATCCTAATTTACTTCATTGTGAAATGGCTCACAAGAACATAACTAATTCTGGCCCCTATCTGTCCCTCCCAACTTTACCTCTCACCATTTTCTCCCTCACTTGTTCATTCTCTGCCCCAGGGCAGCCTACATGTCTCCTGGCACAAACCAAGCCTATTCCTGCCTCAGGGCTTTTGCACTTCCTATTTTCGCTACCTGAAAATAGCTGTTCCTTCAGGCAATTGCAGGCTCCTCTCTTAAGTCTCTAGTTAAACAACCTTGCTATACCAAGGCTTCCATTGGTCTCTAAGTAGCACTCGCCCACTGTGTTCTCTTTATGATCTTTCCTGACTGTTTTTCTTTATAGCGTTTATCTTTCCCTGACATTACTTGCTTTCCTGTTTATTGTTCCTGCCCTCACCATAATGTTTAAGATCCATGAGCACCAGAACTTTTTCATCCTATTTTCCAAGTCTTCAAAGAAGTCAGCAAATAAGTAGAAGCTCAATAAATGTTTTTTTCCTGATTTTTTTTTTTCTTCTTGGCATTTATCTCTATCTGACATTATTTGTTTTCCTGTTTGTTGTCTCCACCCCTTGGTAGAAGGTAAGATCCATGAGCACCAGAATTTTGTTCCTCCCAGACTCCTAATTTTCAAGAAGTGTCAGTAAATGAGGAGAAGCTCTATAAATATTTGTAGAATAGAAGGAGGGAGAGAGGAAGGGAAAGAAATCTTGGTGTGTTTTTTTCCATCTAAATTCTGAATTGGTGCCACAATTTTAAATTATTTCCATTAACTGGTTTACATTGGGCAATTAATTGATTTAAATGAGAAATAATAATTATCTCTCTTCTAAAATTTAAAAAATTTATTTATGGTAAAATACATATGATTTAAAATTTGCCATCTTAATCATTTTTAATATGTTTTAATGAAGTATAGTTGATTTACCAGGTTCTATTAATTTCTACTATACAGTAAGTGTTTCAGTTATATATATATGTGTGTCTGTATATATATATATACATACATTCTTTCTCATGTTCTTTTCCATTATGATTTATCACAGGATATTGAATATAGTTCTTGGGCTATACAATAGAACTTTGATGTTTATCCATTTTGCATACAGTAGTTTGCCTCTGATGATCCCAAACTCCCAGTCAATCCCTCACTGACTCCCCCAACCCTTGGCAACCATACGTCTGTTCTCTATTCTGTGAGTCTGCTTCTGTTTCATGGATAAGTTCATTTGTGTTGTATTTTAGGTTCCCTTGTAAGTAATAAGTGATATATAGTGTTCGTCTTTTTCTGTCTGACTTCACTCAGTATGACAATCTATAGGTCCATCTATGTTGCTATAAATGGCATTATTTCATTCTTTTTTATGGCTGAGTAATATTCTATTGTATGTGTATACCACCTCTTCTTTATCCATTGTGTCAATGGACATTTAGGTTGATTCCATATCTTGGCTACTGTGAATAGTGCTGCTATGAACATAGAGTGCAGATATCTTTTTGAATTATAATTTTGTCCAAATATATGCTCAAGAGTGGATTGCTGAACCACGTGGCAATTCTATTTTTAGTTTTTTGAGGAACCTGCACATTTTGATGACTTTATATATAAACTTCAGCACAATTTTTTGGACTGGAGCAGCTTCAAAAGGAGTACCTCAGCCCAGCCTTTCTACCATAGCAAAAGAATGCCCCAGTCCAAAAAACTGTGATACTTTCCTAAAGATTTACTTTAACCAGATTAATGCTATTAAAATAGAAGGAAAATGTAGTGTACTTGTACTAAAGCAAGATAAGTACAGAATTCACAAAAAAACTCATATTAATCTGTAACACACCATAAGTATTGTGATCTATTAATAAAACCATACATTTAAAGCAATACAATTAAATTCTTTCCATCTTGCCATGTGAAGACCATTAAATGAAGCCTGGTTTAGTGATGATGTCAAATACCTACACTTGAACCTCTTCCTGGACATGAGACATGGTCAGTGGCTCTGGTGATCCCAGTGTGCTAGGCTAAGAGATACATCCCTCATTTACAGAAGGAGAAACTAAGCCTCAAAGAGGTTATTACTTGCTCAAGGTCAATACACAGGGAATAGCAGATTATACTCATGTCCATGTTTTCTAATGGCAAGTTCTGGGTCTTTTCACCATATCAGACTGTGAAATGACATTCCTAAATGTAACAGGCTCATTTTTCCATCTCCTTTTACTATCAACTTTGCTATTCAGAGTCATTCTACACTGAAATTTCTTCTTTCAGGACTCATATAAAATAGTGTGTTTTTTTTTTTTTTTCCAGCCAGCCCATGAATTTTTTTAGACTAGCTTCTTACCAATAAAAAACACCTTTCCTCACAAACTTGCCCTCCCTACATACCACCTGACAACTCAGGCCTCACTTTAGGAAATATAACTTAATTTGATGAAGTGCTAGGAAGCCGACTTGGGATGCATCCAGCATTTTAATATAGAATTTCTGACCAGATGGTATTCAGTGCTCCTAAACTTATCCTTCTCTTCTTGTGAGACTGCTTTTTCTGATTACTGTAGCAATAACTGGAGAAGTGAAGGTCACCATTTTGATCCGTGTAGGGGTTCCCTTTATTCAAACTCTAAGATGTTTTTGCTACGATTGGCCCCATTTCATGGGCAGTCCCATTTCAAGTTACAGAGTAGAACTGGGTGGATGGATCAGTGCAGTTCCATTACCAGAGGCTTAGAAGCAGTAGGTTGTCAAGTCTTCACTCAGCCAAAGGTCATTGTGAAATTTCTAGAATATATTTGAGTACACGCTAGGTGTCCAGCACAGTGGATGGTTATAGAGTGAAACTTTAGTCTTAATTCATTGTTAATCACCTATTAATAATGAGTCCTTACTATATTCCTGACTCTGTGCTAGATACTATTAATACAATAACAATTAAGGCACAGACATTATCTGTGGAATTCATAAGCTAAAGATAGTAAATGTATTGCTATAGTAATAAATTAATATCATCTAGTAAGAAGTTGAGTAGGTAGTTACTATTTACCAAGGACTATAGTGGCTGGAAGGATAAAATACCATTCCTGCCTGTAAGATGTTACACATAAAAGTAAAAGAAAAACAATAGGTAAACTCTCAAAAATTATAACATGGGTGAGCATAAAATATTTAAATAATTGACTGACATTCTCTTAAGGGAATGGGAAAATGCTCAATAATGTTAGCTATTGTTATTCCTAAGTACATCTCTTCCCAATGTCTTTTTTATATTTCATGTAGAAAGCCAGGATTTATCTCCATGGTGTTGCTGGGTGTTAGATGTCTAAGAAGCAGTTTTCATTTTATTTGTAGGTGGGTATATACTGAGTTTGGTTCACTCTTTAGGGGAGTTGGACAGAAGTATGTTTCATAATGTTATTTTTTGAAGGCTAAGTATCAGTTGTAAGCTAACTGGGAGAATCTAGGTCACAAGAAATTGGGTCACTGTAAAGTTTTCCTCAGAAGAGTTTTAAACCTTCCCATAATAAAGTTTTGTTAGAAAAAAATAACCCGACCTTTGGATTTAATGTTGAACAGAAGCTGGTAGCCTGGTCACTCTGAGGTTAGCATATACGTGTAGAAACTGAGATTGTGAGGGCTTTCTCAGTGGCTCAACAGTAAAGAATATGCCTTCAGTGCAGAAGATGCTGGAGACGTGGGTTTGATCCCTGGGCCAGGAAGATCCCCTGGAGAAGGAAATGGCAACCTACTCCAGTATTCTTGCCTGGAGAACTCCATGGATAGAGGAACCTGGTGGGCTACAGTCCATGGGGTCACAAGGAGTTGACGGAGTGACTGAGCCTGACGAGCACAACTGAGATAGTGAACTTGGGAATCAGAGACTTGGATTTGAATCACATCTCTCAAATTCACTAACTGGGTGTTCTTTCATGTGTTGGGCAGTCTTTCAGACCCATGGTCTCTGTTAACTATAAAATGGAGATAGCCAAGGCTACCTCAAGAAATGGCTGGGAAGATTAAATGACATAATAAAGCATTTAGCCCAGTGCCTGCTCATCATAAGAACATGAAGCAGTGATGGAGTTGATGAGGAGGAGGATGAAGCAGAAGACAAACAAGATGAAGATATGATAAGGGTGATGTTGACAATCTCAGTGATTCTCTCTCCCACCTAACCCTGTTGGCCTTTTTATATATACATACATGCAAGGCCTATTTTATATATACATACAAACTTGAAGATTGATAGAACTCTGTCACTAGAGGCAGAAACTCTTTAAACTGCATTTCTAGTTGTACAAACTTGGAATGATTCCTCTAGAATCCCTAAGCTAGGTTGCCCTGTGAACAAGAACTTCAGCTGGTAAGATGATTGGTTGTTTTCAGGCCCAGATAGGGACCCAGCTTGGATACTATCTTGGCCAGACTAGCACACTTTCACACAATTGAGCTACCTAGTCTGACTTGAAGGAAGAATGAAATCCTAAACTAGCCCCTGAGTTACTTTCTTTGATTCCACAATAGAACTGTCTGCAAGAAATATTTTTATTGTTGGATTCTTTCTAATCCTCAATGAAGTTTCCTTTAGGATATTTTTCTTCCAATTACAATGGCTCTTTGGGTGAAGGCTTGAGAAGGAGATAACATGCTTTCCTGGGACTTAAGAGTAACCACTCCATTTCATTGTGGTGATTTAAATGGCACAAAATTACAAATGTCATAGAAAAATGAAGAAATCAGAACAATTTGAAAATCTAAAAGGAGAGAAGAAAACAGTGAAATCACAACTTCACTTTGTAATTACATCTTCTTTGCAGTGTGAAAAATATCCATTACTACTCTGTGCATAACAAAAAGATATCTGCAGGACACCAAGATATTTTTCCTCATACTCTCTCTACCTAAGAGGTTTTAATTCCTTTAGATGGTAGAATTTCAGCATACTGGATGAAATGAAGCCTGTGAATGCTATCCAACTCAAAATACATTTGCTGAAAAGTATCAAAGCAACGTGTTAGCATTTGACACTTCTGAAACTTGGCTGCTGTCTTGGCAAAGGGATACACTTAACCTTAACCGCTATTCCAGTTTAGTGAAATGGGTCATAAAATCTTCCCTCAGCAGTAGGACTTTCAAAAACCCTAGTAAATTTTAAATGGAGTCAAGATTGAATTTTTAGGTAAGGGTCTTATCCCATGACATTTTAATTTAGGAATCAGAACACCAGTGATTGACTTAAAATGAAGTTAACCTAATATTTTTATTGAACACTTTATTCTTCAAATCTTGGTCATTTTGTATTTTAAACTTGATCACATTTGGTTATGAGTTGGAAGTTATATGTTTCAGTGCAAATAGTGAAAACCTTGGGACACAGAAATAGAGTCTTTTAATGAGAATACGGGTTAGTAATGGTTCTTCAGTTTGAACTACTTCCCCTAACCCTTTTATGGGAAGGCTGATAAGAACTTAATTTTTAAATAGGTTAATAGGTTCAAACAATAGCACTTACTGAGTACTTCTAAATGCTTAGTGCTGTTGTGCTAAACACTTTGCAGGGATATCTCATTAATTACACAACTTTTAAACTTGGTAATATTGTGAAGAATAGTTTGTCAGGATACCCAGTTCAAATGGCAGCATTGGAAAGACGCATCCAAACTTCTGAAATAGTTAAAATTATATATTTATTTATTTAGCACCCCCTAGTGCTAAGAATGGGGAAAGCAATTCCCAATCAAAACTGCTTTTATATTTCATTTATTAATCATTCATTCCATCAATATGCATCAATTTCCTATTATGTGCAAGACACTGATGGTGCTGGTATTGAGTAAGGAGTAAAATAGACCGTCTCCTACCTTTAAGGAATGTATCATTTAGTATGAGCCAAACAACAAAAGATTAAAAAATGTGCATTTGCAAATTATGGGAACAACTAGGGTCCTGTGACAGAAAGTAAGAGGGGACCCCTACATGGGTAAGTATCAAGTCAAGCTTCAGAGCACTCCTGATGGGGAATAGCTGAGGTGAAGGTGCTGAGGTGCACAGGTGCTTGGAATACTGAGGAAGAATTTCACTATGGCTGGCTGGAGTGTTAGGGACATGTACAAGATTAGGTTGAAGAGGGCCAGGACCCAGTGAAAATGGACATGGTTGGGAGTATCTTTTCGTAGTGTGAAAAAAAGTAGGTTTAGGATGCTGTGTGAACTGATGAAATTCTTATGATGTGAAGACTTCTCCGTGGAGAAAGGCTTTACAGGGAGTGAAGGAGAGTCTTATCCTTACTCGGGACAGAACCAGTCAGGAGCCTTTGTGTGAGCTGAAGTAGGAAATTAGAGTAATTTCAGGAGTTCTCCACTGGGAACATTTTGCTCCCTGGAGAACTTTGGTAATGTCTGGAGACATTTTTGGTTGTCACAAATGGGGAGTCCCTCTGGTACAGAACAGGGGTACTGACAACAATTCTACAGTGTACAGAACAGCCCTCCGTAGCCAAGAATCTTCTGGCCTCAAATGTCAATAGTGCAGAGACTGAAAGCCCTAGGATAGAAGTTTAGCAATACTGATAGAGACAAGTGATCAATTAAAAACGTTTTAAAGTAGTTAATGAATGGGACTTAGTGATGGACAGTTATTGAGGGAGAAGGAGGTATCTTGTGTGACTGACAAGATTTCTAGCTTGAACAAATATGGGGTGTTGTTTACTAAGATGGGAAGGATTGTGAGAAGAGCCAGATTGCAACTGGGAAGAGTCAGATTGCAATGGTGAAGAAATAAATAGCTCATCTTTGAATATGTTGATTTCAAGTGGCTGGGAGATAGCCAGGAGGAGATGTAAAATAAGAAGCTGACTCCCTGAGTCTCCAGTTTAATCATAATCATAATAGTCATTAAGTTATTGAACAGTTATAATGTGACAGGCATCATTCTAAGAATTTTGGGTACATGGCTTTATTAATCCTACTGACAGTAAAGATCAGCATAATTTTGAGTCTTCTTGATGTATACTTAAGGCTGTATCATTCTAGTCTTCAAAAATCTTCCTTCCACATAGGAAACACATTGCTGAAAGCTAACTGTAAATATTATGCCTTCTCCAATGAGACAGAATGTGTCAATGAGGTAAAACATCCTAAGCACCATGCCATCAAAGGTATTCAAAATTACATTTGTCATTCTTCAAAAAGCTTTCATCTTCTTTATTTTAGAAAATATCCTAGAAATATTTATCTAGCTTATTATCTCTGGTTTGGATGTGTTTAGTTGCTCAGTCGTGTCTGACTCTTCATGACCCCATGGACTGTAGCCCACCAGGCTCCTCTGTCCATGGGGATTCTCCAGACAAGAATACTAGAGTGGGTTGCTATGCCCTCCTCCAGGAGATCTCCACAACCCACGTCTCCCACATTGCAGGTGGATTCTTTACTATCTGAACCACCAGGGATAAGAGAGCAAAATTTTACCCCAAAGAGAATACTATTTAGGAAATACAAGTATGATGTCTAGAAACAAGCATTCCAAGACAGCCTTCTGCCATTTAATATAATTTCAAAGCCATCCTGCTCTCTGTTTCCTTGGCCAAATGATACAATGTCTTCAGAATACATTCCCAACATAGCATATGCAGCTGACTAAAGTCAGGAAGCCTAAAGGAATCAAACCACTCCATTCTAAGTTATATGATATGTAAGTTGCTCTTGTGATACTTGGAGTAGATGTCTGGGAGTAGTTTTGCTTATTTAATCTGAGAGAAGAATCTTAAATAACAAGTCTATGAAAGCTCATATTGTTACACTGAGCCCTACTGCACTTGTAAGGTTCAGCTAATTCTTCAGTTAAAAATGGGACTCCAGTTTGGAATTTGTTAACAAAGCCAATTCCTGGTAGAGTATATTTGTAACTTGGCCCAGGCCTAAAGTTTCAGGTCAACTCATATTAAAGTAGAAAATAAAGAACTTTGTTCAGTTGAGAAGGAACTACTCAGCTCAGAATCTAGAAATACAAACAATCTGTGATCCTCAGATATCTTTCAGAGATTTTTTTTTTTTCCTGTTTCTTTTATCTCCACTTTACTGAGAACCTGCTAGAATAATAGCAGGTGAGAGACATGGGTGATATGCTTGAATCCTTCCGGTCCTTACTGGAGATACTCATCCAGATGTGGGAGGGTGAATAAGGTTTCCAGTTGTACCATTCAATTAGTTTTCATTTTGTTGGGTTTTAGGTTTCTAGGTACCTTCAGAAAAATGATAGAATTTCCAAATTCTCTCGTTGGCTAAACCATATTGAAAATGCCTCTCTTAGAGTCACCAGCAAACATTTCCTGCACCTCATTACACAACTTCCTTAGCTGTTCTAAAAGTGGCTTAGGGATATTTTTTTCCTTTCCCCAGGGACAGAGAAGGGTCAGGAAGCTGCAAGAGGAAAGAGCGCAGTTCTGGAAGTGCTGGTCCCAGTGTCAGTCCTTCTACTGAAGTTAGCCATGCATGCTCAGTAATTTCACAACACCTAGAAATTCTCCCTCAAAGCCTTGTGTCAACATGCAGAGTCAGCCTGATCAACAAAGCAGTTCTTATTTGTCTCAGTAGTACTCCAAACAGTTTTTTATGTAAACTCTATATAATGCCTAAAGAATGTTTGTTTTGTGTTTTTTTCATCAAATCTCTTCTAAATTGCAACATAAGTTTTACTTTGCCACCCATCTTTCTGGAAGGGAATATCCTTTTTTGTGTTCTGGACGGAGGCATCTGTGATCTTTGCATTCCACAAAAGTACTTAATTGGTACATTCTTAATCAACAATGTACATGTCTACTGTTGAGGAACATAGTATAGTACCAATTCACTAAAAAGATTAAATTCTACTTGTGAGAAGACCTACATCTCCTTCTACCTCCTACCCACATGTCTAAACTGTGTTGACTCTTAATTTTGTCTTGATTGTTAGAACTGAGTACCATGAGCTATTCCTGGGACACCTGTATCCTGTTGTATGGTGGGAAACTAGTCTAGCCCATATGTAGACAAAGAGAACTAAACCTGACTGAGCTCACAGTCTAGACCAGGCTATGCCAGGTGTTTACATCTGGTGGTTAGCTCATTTAGTTATTAAGTATAATGAACTCGTGCATTTTCACACTGATGATGGACTGTTTTCTTTAATCATAAAAATAATATGTGCTTATGAAACAAATGTAGGCAAAAAGAAGAATAAACTATTGGGAGGGGAGCTCTCATAGCTGTTTGTTGTTGTTTAGACACTAAGTCGTGCCGGCTCTTTGTGACCCCATGGACTAGCCCACTAGGCTCCCATGTCTATGAGATTTCTCAGGCAAGAATACTAAAGTGGATTGCCATTTCCTTCTCCTGGGATCTTCCCAAGCCAGGGATTGAACCCATGTCTCTCGCATTGGCAGGAGGATTCTTTACCACAGAGTCACCTGGGAAGTCGTAAGAGTCATAATGCCATTCTCCAAAAGTAACCACTATTCAGTATACTCCTCATAGTGCTTTGTCTATGGTAGGTTACAGGAAAAAGCTAGTTATAATGATACAATAGGTATAATTACAATATACATACTCTATGTATAATTATGCATAATTGCAATAATTTACATACAATTGGTTTAAATTTTTTTTCAGTTAACACTAAACATGCTTTTAACATGGTGCTGCTACAGTTTTTTAAAACAGCAGCATTTTATTCCATATGTGGCTCTCTCATATTTATCTTAATTACTCTGAGCTTGAGCACGGTCATTTTAAGCAACTTACAAAGGTCAGGGAAAAAAAAACTTACACCATAATTTTAAGTTGAAAAGAAGTCCAAGTTTGGCCATGCAAAGAAATCAAAGCCTTATGAAAACAAAAACACATTAATATTCTTTCATTTTTAAATTATCCTATAGGTACTACATGGTTCAGAATTTTACTAAGCACATTAAAATAAACTCAGATTAATAAATGTGACTGAAATACATTCTTACATCCCTACACCGTCCTGCCAAAAATGACCCCACTGAAACCTAAATTCCCTAATTCTGTATGTATTTTAAAGAGATAACTAAAAACATATAAAAAAGACATAAGAAAAGCAAGCCACTATTTTTCCTCCTCAGATAAGGAGTTATTATCATGCCCCCCCTGGCAATATCCTTTGGCAGAAATATCATTTAACTTAGTGTGCTAGTTTCTCAGGGCTTCCATAACAGAACACCACAGACCAGGTAGCTTAAACTTCAGAAGTTTGTCTCGCAATTTTGTGGGCCAGAAGTCCAAGATGAAGGTGCTGGCAGGGCTGGCTTCCTCTGAGGTTTCTCTCCCCAGCTTGCTGACAGAAGCCTTCTCACTGTGTCTTCACATGGTCTTTGCTCTGTGTGTCCATGTCTGAGTTAAACTGCCTCTTCTTACAATGACTTCAGTCATATTGGATTATGGTCACCCATTTGACCTCATTTCATCATGTGCTGCTGCTAATAAGATTCAGTCATGTCCTCCTCTGTGCAACCCTATAGACCATAGCCTTCCAGGTTCCTCTGGGATTCTCCAGGCAAGAATACTGGAGTGGGTTGCCATGCCCTTCTCCAGGAGATCTTCTCAACCATTTTATCATAATCACCTCTTTAAAGGCCCTGTGTCCAACTACAGGCACATTCTGAGGTACTAAGGCTTAGGACTTTAGCAGTGAATTGGGGAACGGACCCAATTCAACCCATACATAACTCTTGGCAAGATAAGCAATGACAAGATCTCTCTTTTTTTCTTTCCTGCTAAGATGTCTGATTAACAACAACAAAAAAAATCTTCCTTTGGAAAGAAAGAAAAAGGAAAGAAGAACAGATACACCTTCTCTTTAAAACTCCCCCACCCCACCACCACCAAGAAAAAAAAAATTATTTTGAGCTTATTTTCTTCATTTGAAGTCTCAGATCATATCTACATTGGGCACATTTTCAAATCTTAAGCAAGATCTCAGAATAGCAAGGGGCATAACTTTTGCACTAAATTCCTTTAAGAAATAGCCAGTCCTGCTACAACTTCACAAAAAAAGAAAGAAAGAAATGAAAATGCTAATAAAAATGCTGCTCCCAACATGCCCTGGAGGCTATACTTTCAAGCCAGCCTCCTGGTAACTCCATACCACAGAAACACTGTCCTTCTGCAGCCTCCTACCTGCCCGTCTAGCTGGGTCCCAAACCAAAAATAAACCCTATTTTCTTCTCAGGAACTGATCACAAAATTTCCTACCAAATTCAAACACCCCATAATCCTCCCTGGAATGTTTCCTAAATAAAAAGAAGAAGATAAAACACTTACCTTTGTAAAGATTTTGTTAAACACCAACCACCCAATTTCAAAAGTAAGAAAAAAGTAGATTTTAAGTGGAAACAGTCCAGAGAACGCTCTTCTTTGAAGAAATGGCCACTGGCTCTTTTGTTCTTTTATTTTTTCAGGGGACATGGTGAGGGATTTTGTATCCCTTCCCGTATCTTTTTGTGAAATCTAATCCTCTTTTGCTAGAGGTTGCCTTCCCCATTCAGTTTGCCAGGCCAGCGGGGGTGAAAAGTTGCATTTTAACCTAACACAGGGCTTTCTCAAGTTTATTAACATGGTACTGCTGACAAAATTCAGTCCCCCAGTGACTGCCCTGGCTCCCAGATGAAATATTCACTTTCTCTCTGATATGTTATCATAAATAGAATACCAAAAGCTTGTTATATTTTGGACTAGGTGACTGATTTTGAATTAACTGACTCAACTGAAATGAAAATAAAAGACCACTCCATCCCGTGGTGGGAACACATTTGAAAAGCCTCCTTTCCCTTTCTTGTGGATGGTGAAAGCATGAGGTGAAATGTAAAACCTCTGGCAGGCAGATGGGGACCTGGTTTCTCTGCATGGATCAGGCAGGGCCTCGCTTTTGGTTAGAAGCTGGCTGGCTGTGGACTGGTCCATGTGACTGTAAAGAAGACCCTGCACTCTTTGAATCTAGTAATTCATGGAAATGTATCAGTAAAAAGAGGAACCCCCTGACCAGACCAAACATGGTCATTTCAAGCTAATTAACTTTCTACTCCATAGCCAAAGGCTATACTACAACTTCAAGCTGTCCAAGCTCTAAGAAAACACAGATTCAAATGGAAACATTTGAGAGTGGGTAGATTTAGGGAAACCTCTGGAAAAACCACACATGAACAGTTGCCTGCTACTGACCCACTTAATGAGCTTCCCAGGTGGCGTGGTGGTAAAGAACCCACCTTCAATGCAGGAGACATGGGTTTGATCCCTGGGTTGGGAAAAGCCCCTGGAGAAAGGAATGGTAACCCATTTCAGTATTCTTGCTTGGGGAATCCCATAGACAGAGGAGCCTGGTGGGCTACAGTCCACAGGGTCACAGAGCTGGATGTGACTGAATGACTGAGCACACACACACAGTACATTTAATGCAACAGCAATTTGAATTATTTGTAAGGTAGTTATTTAGTTGGAGTAAGCAGTGGCAACCCACTCCAGTACTCTTGCCTGGAAAATCCCGTGGACGGAGGAGCCTGGTGGGCTGCCATCTATCAGGTCGCACAGAGTCGGACACAACTGAAGTGACTTAGCAGCAACAGCAGCTATTTAGTAAATGTCTGTGTCTTCTACGTTATAAACTCTATGAGGGCAGGGATGGATTAAATGAATGAAGAACTGAATGAAAAAAAAAAAAACACCATTGGAAAAGAATGGATGTGGCTTTAAAAGCCTTAGATAAGAATCCCGAGGTTTAATTCTCTTAGGATAAATAAATGACTTTTTTTTTTTTTAACAAAATACCTGTGTTCTTTCCACCATGCTAAGTATTTTAATCTTTGCCTTTCTCCTCTAAGACAAAAATAACTAATATTTTCTAAGAATGTTTGAACTCCTGCTTCTTGGATAACCAGGCATCACAGTTTACCTGGGGCTGACCATGTTCCGAGGACTTTAAGGGGTTTATGATGCTAACCCCAGGGAAGTTCTAGGAAAACCTGGATGAGTTGGTCATGCTGCAAAACTGAACTAGTTGCTTTTTATTCATTTTTATCTCAGCTTATCCTCACCAGAGCACTATTAAATAAGCAGATACTTTCATTACCGCATATTACAGCTGAGGCTGTGGGAGGTTTTGTAGGTTAAACAACAAAAAGCTGGGGAATTCAAGGTAAGGTTATCATGAAGCTACACTGCCTCATATCAGAAAAAAAGGGAACCATGGTAACCCTACCTCACGGACTTCATCTCGTCATTGAGATGATGATAATGAATTCACTTATAGCATTTCACTGTCTGCAAAGTACTTTCTCATTTAATGCTACAGTGAAGCGAGGCCATTAAAATTAAAAACTTCCTGATCTGGATTCAGAAAAGAAACAAACAATAACAACAATAAAAACTTATGTGGTGGTCAACCCAGGTTGACTCTCCTTTGGGAACTTCATGGCTTATTACTCTGAGCTCTGGTCAATTCTTTTCTCACTTCTGTTTTTAGAGAAGACACAGAGAAAATGGAGGGAGACAGAAATTATTCTTCATCAGCAAGATACTTCCTCCAAAGCTACTTTTTATTCGTTACTACAATTAAATATTTATTTTTCCAAAGTGTGTGCTAAGCTTGAGAGAACAACTTTAACTGAAAAATAAGTGAGTGCCTTAAAAGAGTAAGATTGTAAATTGCCAAGCAGGTTCAAGGATTCATAGTTGGTTGCATTCTTTGTATTTATCTCTAAGGTTCCCTGGTCCTTTACCTGGGCTTGCCCATACTGATGTGTATTTTTCAGTTTAGCCAAATCCCAAAGTCATAGGCAAGAAAGAAATTCAATAAGCTGGAGGAAACAGATGCATTTAACAAACATAATGAAACTTTTCCCAGTAGCAGGTCAAGCAGGCATATATAGTTTAATTGAAAATAAATGCCTTATAAATGAAGCATATAACTACAAACCACAGTCTTAAAGAAAATGTAGAAAACTAACTGATTTTCAATTATACTTGATGATATATTTATTATATATGTAATATGTGATGATATTTTGGGTTATTCTTTTGGCTCCCCTCTCCCTTTAAAATTAGGCTGCACACACACTGGAACATTACTCAGCCATAAAGAAATGAAATACCGCCATTTTAGCAGCATGGATAGACCTAGAGAATATCATACTAAGTGAAGTAAGTTAGAAAAAGACAAATATCATCTCATATGCGTAATCTAAAAAAGTGATGCAAATAAACTTATTTACAAGATAGAAACAAACTCAGACATAGAAAACAAACTTGTGGTTACCAAAGAAAAAGGGGAGAGGGAGGGATAAGTTAGGAGTTTGGGCATTAACAGATACACACTAATATATATAAAAGAGACAAAGAATAAGAACTTACTATATAGTACAGGGAACTATTTAATATATTGCAATAACCTATAACAGAAAAGAATCTGAAAAACTGTGTGTGTGTGTGTATGAATCACTTTGCACTAACCTGAAAGTAACACAACATTGTAAATCAACTATGTTGTTGTTCTTCAGTTGCGAAGTCCTGTCTGACTCTTTGCAACCTCATGAACTGTAGCACACCAGGATTCCCTGTCCTTCACTATCTCCCAGAGTTTGCTCAAATGCATATCCATTGGTCTGTCATGCTATCTAACCATCTCATCCTCTGCGGCCCTCTTCTCCTTCTGCATTCAGTCTTTCCCAGCATCAGGCTCAACTATACTTCAACTAAAAAAAAAAAAAGACTTAAACACATTATCCGACAGTCCAGCCTTTTTTATAATACAGTTCCAGCTTAATTTTTCTTTCTTCCCCAACCTTTCTGTCAAACTGGACTCTCCTCTGCTGTCTTGGCTGTCTGCCTTCTTTCAGGCCACTGCCTCCACCTGGGTTTCCCTGCTCCTTCTCATCTTGTGGCTCAGAGGGTAAAGCATCTGCTTACAATGTGGGAGACCTGGGTTCGATCCCTGGGTCAGGAAGATCCCCTGGAGAAGGAAATGGCAACCCACTCCAGTACTCTTGCCTGGAAAATCCCATGGATGGAGGAACCTGGTAGGCTACAGTCATGGGTTCACAGAGTTGGACACGGCTGAGAGACTTCACTTCACTTCTCATCTCCACCTGTGAAACTTGTGCTAGGCCTCTGTTGTTCTTGGCTATGCAGCAACCATTTCTCCTCTTTCTCATTTTAAAGCTTCCTTTTTAATTTGGGGAAACCATTCCTGCACAAAGTCAGTCCATGGGTTTAGTGGGCTGAGCCCATCTTTAACTCCTGACATGGGCATGTGATTGATCCAAACCTGGCCAAACAGAGCCATGTTTGTATATTCTGCCTCACTTATCAGGAGAGAGGCACTCTCTTTATGCTGGAGCAGCGGAGCTGGTAACAATGACAGTCTGAAGAGATGGTGTCCATCGTTTCTTCCACAAGAAATAAGCTTGTCTGAAAACAAAGCCAGTACAAGCTAGAACCTCTAAGAAATTGACAGCTTTCTTATTTTTCTTCAATCAACAAATATTTATTAAATTTTTACTATATTTCAGATACTGTTCTAGGTACTGAGGATATAGCAGTGATAGAAACAGACTAAAACTTCTGCCCTCCTGGAGCTTCTAAAATATTTTATTGGGAAAATTGTTTTCAAATTTACATGGAAGGGGAAATAATAATTTTTCCATTATTCAACTATAATAATCATCAATATTTTTTTGTCTCCTGCATTGGCAGGTGGGTTCTTTACTACTAGTGCCACCTGGGAAGCTCTCTCTCTCTCTCTCTCTATTATATATATATATATTTTTTTTTTTTTAATTTTTAAAATTTTGTTTATCTTTTACTGTGCTGTTTTTGTTACTGCATGCAGGCTTTTTCTAGTTGCAGCTGGCTGTGGTGCGTGGGCTTCTCTGCAGTAACTTTCTTGTTGCAGAGCACGGGCCCTGGAGTGCAGGCTACAGTAGCTGAGCCAGTGCATGGGCTTAGCTGCTCCATAGCACGTGGGATCTTCCAGGACCAGGGATCGAACCTGGGTCCCCTGCATTGGCAGGCAGATTCTTAACCACTGAACCCCTAGGGAATCCCAGTTATCAGTATTTTTGGCAGCTCTCTTACAGAATCATTTAGATACCCTGGATTCACATTTGCCTGAAATTAGATACTCTTACATTTTTTTAAGTTAGCTAAACCAACACATTGTTCTATGTTTGCTTAAATTAATTTGAGTTGGGCTTCTATCACTAAAAACAAAAACAAAACCCAAATCTCGATTAAACAAAATCCTACCTATAACAATGGATTTGTTTCAAAGGTCATCAAATTCCTAAAGCTTTCCTGGCCTCAAAAGCCAGATGGCCTTTTCAATTTAACAATCTCCTAGTGAGATTGTTATATTTACATTTCTTGTCATCTCAGTTCAGTTCAGTTGCTCAGTCGTGTCCAACTCATTGCGACCCCATGAATCGCAGCACGCCAGGCCTCCCTGTCCATCACCAACTCCTGGAGTTCACTCAAACTTACATCCATCAAGTTGGTGATGCCATCCAGCCATCTCATCCTCTGTCGTCCCCTTCTCCTCCTGCCCCCAGTCCCTCCCAGCATCAGTCTTTTCCAATGAGCCAACTCTTCCCATGAGGTGGCCAAAGTACTGGAGTTTCAGCTTCAGCATCATTCCTTCCAAAGAAATCCCAGGGCTGATCTCCTTCAGAATGGACTGGTTGGATCTCCTTGCAGTCCAAGGGACTCTCAAGAGTCTTCTCCAACACCCCAGTTCAAAAGCATCAATTCTTCGGTGCTCAGCCTTCTTCACAGTCCAACTCTCACATCCATACTATAGGTTAAAATTATTTATCAATCTCACAGGACTATGAGCACCTTAAGGATAGGGGCTGAGACTCATTTGTTTCTGCTTTCCTCACAGTGTTGCACATAGTTGATTGTTCCTACCCTTCTGTGTTCAGTCTTTTCCAATGAGCCAACTCTTCCCATGAGGTGGCCAAAGTACTGGAGTTTCAGCTTCAGCATCATTCCTTCCAAAGAAATCCCAGGGCTGATCTCCTTCAGAATGGACTGGTTGGATCTCCTTGCAGTCCAAGGGACTCTCAAGAGTCTTCTCCAACACCCCAGTTCAAAAGCATCAATTCTTCGGTGCTCAGCCTTCTTCACAGTCCAACTCTCACATCCATACTATAGGTTAAAATTATTTATCAATCTCACAGGACTATGAGCACCTTAAGGATAGGGGCTGAGACTCATTTGTTTCTGCTTTCCTCACAGTGTTGCACATAGTTGATTGTTCCTACCCTTCTGTGAATAAATGAATCAAATTTGTTTAGCACTGAAACAATTGTTTTTATTATTTTATTAATTTATTTTCTAAATTAATTTTTATTTTTTAGTTTGTTTTGCTTTACAATACTGTATTCGTTTTGCTATACATTGACATGAATCAGCCACGAGTGTACATGAACTCCCAATCCCGACCCCCACCTTCCCCCCTCCCCCAACACCATCTCTCTGGATTATCCTCGTGCATCAGTCCCAAGCATCCTGCATCCTGCATCGAACCTAGACCAGCGATTCGTTTCACTTATGATATACATGTTACACTGCCACTCTCCCAAATCATCCCACCCTCTCCCTCTCCTGCAGAGTCCAAAAGGCTGTTCCATACATCTGTGACTCTGTCTCACGTACAGGTTTATCATTACCATCTTTCTAAATTCCATATATATGTGTAAGTATACTGTATTGGTGTTTTTCTTTCTGGGTTACTTCACTCTGTATAATCGGCTCCAGCTTCATCCACCTCATTAGAACTGATTCAAATGTATTCTTTTTAATGGCTGAGTAATACTCCATTGTGTATATGTACCACTGCTTTCTTATCCATTCATCTGCTGATGGACATCTAGGTTGCTTCCATGTCCTGGCTATTATAAACAGTGCTGCGATGAACATTGGGGTACACGTGTCTCTTTCAATTCTGGTTTCCTCGGTGTGTATGCCCAGCAGTGGGATCGCTGGATCATAAGGCAGTTCTATTTGCAATTTTTTAAGGAATCTCCACACTGTTCTCCATAGTGGCTGTACTAATTTGCATTCCCACCAACAGTGTAAGAGGGTTCCCTTTTCTCCACACCCTCTCCAGCATTTATTGCTTGTTGACTTTTGAATTGCAGCCATTCTGACTGGTGTGAAATGGTACCTCATTGTGGTTTTGATTTGCATTTCTCTAATAATGAGTGATGTTGAGCATCTTTTCATGTGTTTGTTAGCCATCCGTATGTCTTCTTTGGAGAAATGTGTATTTAGTTCTTTGGCCCATTTTTTGATTGGGTCATTTATTTTTCTGGAATTGAGCTGCATAAGCTGCTTGTATATTTTTGAGATTAGTTGTTTGTCAGTTGTTTCATTTGCTATTATTTTCTCCCATTCAGAAGGCTGTCTTTTCACCTTGCTTATAGTTTCCTTTGTTGCGCAGAAGCTTTTAATTTTAATTAGATCCCATTTGTTTATTTTTGCTTTTATTTCCAGTATTCTGGGAGGTGGATCATAGAGGGTCCTGCTGTGATTTATGTCAGAGAGTGTTTTGCCTATGTTCTCCTCTAGGAGTTTTATAGTTTCTTGTCTTACGTTTAGATCTTTAATCCATTTTGAGTTTATTTTTGTGTGTGGTGTTAGAAAGTGACCTAGTTTCATTCTTTTACAAGTGGTTGAACACTTTTCCCAGCACCACTTGTTAAAGAGATTGTCTTTAATCCACTGTATATTCTTGCCTCCTTCCTTTGTCAAAGATAAGGTGTCCATAGGTGTGTGGATTTATCTCTAGGCTTTCTATTGTGTTCCATTGATCTATATTTAAAAATATGGAACGCTTCACGTTAAAATGGCATTTTTAATATATAGCTATACCATACTTTATGAAACTGATAAGCTATTCATATATTTATTTCCCCTAATCTAGTCCTTTACTGTGCTCCTTGTGACCATTACTGCATTCATTCTTCTTTTTGGGGTGGGGGGCAACTTCCACTTTTCATCAAAATGTTTACAGTTTTACTCTAAAAAATAAGATGAAATTCCTGTGTATAAGTCCTTTTGTGTATCATTGATTATTTTCTTCAAATAACTTCATTTTGAGATATAATTGACTTACAACATTATATTAGTCTCAGATATATACCATGATGATCAGTACTTCCAGTGCTGAAATTTCCTTTAAGATGTACTTTCTTAGCAACTTTCAAATAAACAATACAGTATTATTAACTATGGGGCTTCCCCAGTGACTCAGCAGTAAAGAATATTCCTGCAGTGTAAGAAATGTGGGATTGATCCCTGGGTCAGGAAGATCTCCTGGAGGAGGGCATGGCAATCCACTCCAATATTCTTGCCTGAAGAATCCACTCCAATATTCTTGCCTCTAGAGGGACCTGGTGAGCTACAATCCATAGGGTCTCAAAGTGTCAGACATGACTGAAGCAAGTGAGCATGCATGCACACACTTTATTAACTATATTACCATGTTATACATAACATCCCTTAGACTTATTTATTTTATAACTGAAAGTTTGTACCTTTTGACTACATTTACTCATTTACCCAAGTTTGATCCCTGGGTTGGGAAGATCCCCTGGAGAAGGGGAAGGCTACCTACTTCAGTAATCTAGCCTGGAGAATTCCATGGACTATGTATTTCATGGGATCACAAAAAATCAAACGTGACTGAGTGACTTTCACTTCACTAATGTACCCAAGCCCCATCTTCCTCATCTGGCAACCACCAATCTGTTTTCTGCATCTGTGAGTTTGGCTTATTTTGTTATTGTTTTTAGATTCCACAAAGAAGAGAAATAGTATGGTATTCATTTTTTTCTAGCTAACTTATTCCACTTAGCATAATATCCTCAAAGTCCATCTGTGTTCCATAGGGTCTCAAAGTGTCAGACATGACTGAAGCAAGTGAGCATGCATGCACACACTTTATTAACTATATTACCATGTTATACATAACATCCCTTAGACTTATTTATTTTATAACTGAAAGTTTGTACCTTTTGACTACATTTACTCATTTACCCAAGTTTGATCCCTGGGTTGGGAAGATCCCCTGGAGAAGGGGAAGGCTACCTACTTCAGTAATCTAGCCTGGAGAATTCCATGGACTATGTATTTCATGGGATCACAAAAAATCAAACGTGACTGAGTGACTTTCACTTCACTAATGTACCCAAGCCCCATCTTCCTCATCTGGCAACCACCAATCTGTTTTCTGCATCTGTGAGTTTGGCTTATTTTGTTATTGTTTTTAGATTCCACAAAGAAGAGAAATAGTATGGTATTCATTTTTTTCTAGCTAACTTATTCCACTTAGCATAATATCCTCAAAGTCCATCTGTGTTATCATAAATGGCATGATTGTCTTTTTTATGGCTAAATTATATATATATATAATTATATATAAATATACTACATATACTTTATATATAACAACTTCTTTGCCCATTCATCCATCTGTGGGCATCTCTATGTCTTGGTTTTTGTAAATAATGTTTCTTTGAACATGGGAATGGATATCTTTTTGAGTTAGTGTGTTCACTTACTTTGAAAGTGGAATTGCTAGATTGTATACTCATGTTACTTTTAATTTTTTGAGGAGTCTCTATCCTGTTTTCTTTAGTAGCTGAACCAACTTATGTTCTTACCAACAGTGTTGTACAACAATTCCCTTTTCTCCATATCCTTCCTGATACCTATTATTTCTTGCTATTTTAATCATCATCATCATCATCATGTATTATAATATGTTATTATAATAAGGTATTATTATGCATATAATAATTATTATATAATGAATATATAACAGGTGTGTGGTGGTACCTCAGTGTGGTTTTGATTTGCATTTCCCTGTCATTTGCATTTATTATTTGCAAATGTTATTTGCATTTCCTTGTTACTGACATCAAGCACCTTTTCATGTAACTGTCAGCCATCTGTATGTCTTCTTTGGAAAAATACCTATTCAGATATAAAGGTATAAAAATACCTTCTCTGTCCATTTTTTAGTTGGATTGTGTTTCTTTCTTTGCTCCTTTTGCTATTGAGTTCTATGAGTTCTTTATGTATTCTGGATATTAATCCCTTATCAGATGCATTATTTGTAAATATTTTCTTCCATTCTGTAGGTGCCTTTCATTTTGTTAAAAGTTTTTTTTTTTTTTTTCTGTTGTGGAGAAAATTTTCAACTTGATGCAGTTGCACTTGTTTATTTTTGTTTTTATTGCCTTTGCTTTTGATTTCAGGTCTAAAAAATCATTGGCAAGACCAATGTCAAGGAGCTTACTGCCTCTGTTTTCTTCTAGGAGTTTTATGGAATCAGGTCTTATAGTCAAGTCATTAATCTAGTTTTAGGTAGGTATGTGTGTGCGTGTGGTATATGATAGGGGTTCCAATTTCATTCTTTTCCACATGCCTTTCTTTTTTTCCTACCACCATTTACTGAGGAGAACATCCTCTCCCTGTTGCATATTTTTTGCTCCTTTTTCATAAAGTAATTGATCATCTGTACATGGGTCATTTTCTGAGTTCTTTATTCCGTTCCATTGATCTAAGTGTCTATTTTTATGCCAGTACACACTGTTTGATTATTTGTATTATATTCGGTAGTTTAAAATCAGGAAGTGAGATGCCGCCAGCTTTGTTTGTCTTTCACTTCTTTCCACTTTTTATTTTCTCTGTCTTTCTTTCACTTCTTTCACCTTTACTGCTTTGGCTATTTGGGCTTTTTTATGGTTTCATACACATTTTAGGAACATTGGTTCTGTTACTTTGAAAAAGTCACTTAAGTTCTGATAGAGGTTGCACTGCCTCAGTAGTTTGCTTTGGGTAGTATGGTTACTTTAACAATATTAATTCTTTCAATCTACAAACATGGACTGTCTTCTCATTTATTTCTGTCTTCTTCAATATCTTTTCAATATCTTTCACCAGCATCTTAATAGTTATAGTTACATTCTTTAAAATAAATTGCTGGGAATAGAAATATGTAATTAAAAGGAAAATTTGAAAGTTTTTAAAATGTCTTTTTGGCAAACTGCCTTCCTGTTAGGTTATCCCATTTTCCCCTTCCAGCAGTGCATGAGACTGTGCCTTTGTTCTACATCCTTTGAAAAATCAGGGCTTTCTTTAAAAACCATTGCCAAAAATATATTTATTCTTTTAAAAATTTATTTTTGTTTTTTGAAGATTTTTAGCATTTTAAAATTTATTTATTTTTTAATTGAAGGATAATTGCTTTATAGAATTTTGTTGTTTTCTGTCAATGAGACAATGTATAATATAGTTTAAACATCACTGGAACCAAAAGATATCTGGGGGAGTCTCTCCCTTGCCCATGTACACCATCCCCTTCTGGGTGCCACCATTATTACCAGTTTCTTGTGTATTCTTCAAGAAATCTCTTATGTGTTCATACGCTGTAGCAGCCTAGACATACTGATTGTACCTTGCACTTGCCTATATATCAGGAATGTAGCCTCTTCATTCTTTTCTAAGGTTGCATACTTTTCTATTGTCAAATGCTATATCTTTTAAAGGGCTTCCCAGGTGGCTCAGTGGTAAAGAATCCACCTGCCAACGTAGGAGATGGGGGTTTGATCCCTGGGTCGGGAAGACTCCCCTAGAAGTGGAAATGATAACCCACTCTAGTATTCTTGCCTGGAAAGTGCTAGAGAGAGGAGTCTGGTGGGCTACAGTCCATGAAGCCTCAAAGAGTCAGGCACAACTGAGCATGCACATATGTATTTTATAAGTTCACTTTTGATGGACAGTTGAGTTGCCTTTAACTTTTTGCTGTGACAGTGTATCTGTGAGTTACCTTGTAATTCCTTTACTTTGTACATGTACAAGGGAATAGTTGACAGAAGAGGGAAAGGAAAGGCAAAGGAGAAAGGCAAATGAATGCAGAGTTTCAGAGAGTAGCAAGGAGAGATAAGAAAGCCTTCTTAAGTGAAAAATGCAGAGAAATAGAGGAAAACAATAGAATGGGAAAGACTAGAGATCTTTTCCAAAAAAAATGGAGACAGCTAGGGAACATTTCATCAAACATGGACACGGTAAAGGACAGAAATAGTAAGGACCTAACTGAAGCCTTGGAGTACAGAATGAAGCAGGGCAAAGGCTAATAGAGTTCTGCCAAGAGAACACACTGGTCATAGCAAACACCCTTTTCAACAACACAAGAGAAGACTCTACATGTGGACATCAACAGATGGTCGACACTGAAATCAGATTGATTCTATTCTTTGCAGCAAAAGATGGAGAAGCTTTATATAGTCAGCAAAATCAAGACCGGGAGCTGACTGTGGCTCAGATCATGAACTCCTTATTGCCAAATACAGACTGAAGTTGAAGAAAGTGGAGAAAACCACTAGAACATTCAGATATGACCTAAGTCAAATCCCTTATGACTATACAGTGGAAGTTAGAAATAGATTTAAGGGACTAGATCTGATAGATAGAGTGCCTGATGAACTATGGATAGAAATTTGTGACATTGTACAAGAGACAGGAATCAAGACCATCCCCAAGAAAAAGAAATGCAAAAAAGCAAAATGGCTGTCTGAGGAGGTCTTACAGATAGCTATAAAAAGAAGGGAAGCAAAAAGCAAAGGAGAAAAGGAAACATATACCCATTTGAATGCAGAGTTCCAAAAAATAGCAAGGAGATATAAGAAAGCCTTCCTCAGAGATCAGTGCAAAGAAATAGAGGAAAACAATAGGGGAAAGACTAGAGATCTCTTCAAGAAAATTAGAGATACTAAGGGAACATTTCATGCAAAGATGGGCTCAGTAAAGGACAGAAATGGTATGGACCTAACAAAAGCAGAAGATACTAAGAAGAGGTGACAAGAATACACAGAAGAACTGTAGAAGAAAGATCTTCATGACCCAGATAATCATGATGATATGATCACTCACCTAGAGCCAGACATCCTGGTAGGTGAAGTCAAGTGGGCCTTAGAAAGCATCACTACAAACAAAGCTAGAGGAGGTGATGGAATTGCAGTTGAGCTATTTCAAATCCTGAAAGATGTTGCTGTGAAAGTGCTGCACTCAATATGCCAACAAATTTGGAAAACTCAGCAGTGGCCACATGACTGGGAAAGGTCAGTTTTTATTCCAATCCCAAAGAAAGGCAATGCCAAAGAATGCTCAAACTACCGCACCATTGCCTTCATTTCACATGCTAGTAAGTAATGCTTAAAATTCTCCAAGCCAGGCTTCAGCAATACGTGAACAATGAACTTCCCGATGTTCAAGCTGGTTTTAGAAAAGGCAGAGGAACCAGAGATCAAATTGCCAGCATGCGCTGGATCATGGAAAAAGCAAGAGAGTTCCAGAAAAACATCATTGCTTTATTGACTATGCCAAAGCCTTTGACTGTGTGGATCACCATAAACTGTGGAAAATTCTGAAAGAGATGGGAATACCAGACCACCTGACCTGCCTCTTGAGAAACCTGTATGCAGGTCAGGAAGCAACAGTTAGAACTGGACATGGAACAACAGACTGGTTCCAAATAGGAAAAGGAGTACGTCAAGGCTGTATATTGTCACCCTGCTTATTTAACTTCTATGCAGAGTACATACTTATATGCAGAGAAATGCTGGGCTGGAAGAAGTGCAAACTGGGATTAAGATTGTTGGGAGAGATATCAGTAACCTCAGATATGCAGATGACACCACCCTTGTGGCAGAAAGGTGCCATAAGTTGCCTCTTGATGAAAGTAAAAGAGGAGAGTGAAAAAGTTGACTTAAAACTCAACATTCAGAAAACTAAGATCATTGCATCAGGTCCCATCACTTCATGGGAATTAGATGGGGAAACAGTGGACAGTGTTAGACTTTATTTTTGGGGGCTCCAGAATCACTGCAGATGGTGACTGCAGCCATGAAATTAAAAGGCGCTTATTCCTTGGAAGGAAAGTTATGATCAACCTAGATAGCATATTTAAAAGCAGAGACATTAATTTGCCAGCAAAGGTCCATCTAGTCAAGGCTATGATTTTTCCAGTGGTCATGTATGGATGTAAGAGTTGAACTGTGACGAAAGCTGAGTGCCAGAGAATTGATGCTTTTGAACTGTGGTGTTGGAGAAGACTCTTGAGAGTCCCTTGGACTGCAAGGAGATCCAACCAGTCCATTCTGAAGGAGATCAGTCTTGGGTATTCTTTGGAAGGAATGATGCTAAAGCTGAAACTCCAATACTTTGGCTCAGGAAGCAACAGTTAGAACTGGACATGGAACAACAGACTGGTTCCAAATAGGAAAAGGAGTACGTCAAGGCTGTATATTGTCACCCTGCTTATTTAACTTCTATGCAGAGTACATACTGAGAAACGCTGGGCTGGAGGAAGCACAAGCCAGAATCAAGATTGCTGGGAGAAATATCAATAACCTCAATCAATAACCTCAGATGACACCACCCTTATGGCAGAAAGTGAAGAAGAACTAAAGAGCCTCTTGATGAAAGTGAAAGAGGAGAGTGAAAAAGTTGGCTTAAAGCTCAACATTCAGAAAACGAAGATCATGGTATCTGGTCCCATAACTTAATGACAAATAGATGGGGAAAGAGTGGAAACAGTGTCATACTTTATTTTTTGAGGCTCCAAAATCACTGCAGATGGTGATTGCAGCCATGAAATTAAAAGACGCTTACTCCTTGGGAGGAAAGTTATGACCAACCTAGATAGCATATTCAAAAGCAGAGACATTACTTTGCCGACTAAGGTCCGTCTAGTCAAGGCTATGGTTTTTCCAGTGGTCATGTATGGATGTGAGAGTTGGACTATAAAGAAAGCTGAGCGCTGAAAAATGGATGCTTTTGAGCTGTCATGTTGGGGAAGACTCTTGAGAGTCCCTTTGCCTACAAGGAGATCCAACCAGTTCATCCTAATGGAGATCAGTCCTGGGTGTTCATTGGAAGAACTGATGTTGAAGCTGAAACTTCAGTACTTTGGCCACCTGATGTGAGGAGCTGACTCATTTGAAAAGACCCTGATGCTGGGAAAGACTGAGAGCGGAAATAGAAGGGGATGACAGAGGATGAGATGGCTGGATGGCATCACTGACTTGATGGACATGGATTTGGGTGGACTCTAGGAGTTGGTGATGGACCGGGAGGCCTGGTTTGCTGTGGTTCATGGGGTCACAAAGAGTTGGACACAACTCAGTGACTGAACTGAACTCAACTGAACTGAAGCAGAAGAGATTATGAAGAGGTGGCAAGGATATGCAGAAGAACTATGTAAAAAAGATCTTAGTGACCCGGATAACCACAGTGGTGTGGGCACTCACCTAGAGTCAGACATCTTGGAGTGTGAAGTCAAGTGGCCTTGGAAAGCATTACTATGAACAAAGCTAGTGGAGGTAATGGAATTCCAGTTGAGCTATTTAAAATCCTAAAAGATGATGTTGTTAAAGTGCTGCATTCCATATGCTGGCAAATTTGGAAAACCCAGCAGTGGCCACAGGACTGGAAAAGGTCAGTTTTCATTTCAATCCCAAAGAAGGGCAATGCCAAAGAATGTTCAGGCTACAGTACATTTGCGTTCATTTCACATGCTAGCTGGCAGTGCTCAAAATTCTTCTAGAGAGGCTGTTGAACAGTACGTGAACCACTAACTTTCAGATGAACAAGCTGGATTTAGATAAGGCAGAGGAACCTGAGATCAAATTCCCAGCATCTGTTGGATCATAGAAAAAGCAAACTAATTCCAAAACAACATCTACTTCTGTTCCATTGACTACAGTAAGTCTTTGACTGTGCAGATTACAACAAACTGTGGAAAATTCTTAAAGAGATGGGAATACCAGACCACTTTAACTGCTTCCTAAGAAACCTATATGCAGGTCAAGAAGTAAGAGTTAGAACCAGACAGGAAATAACAATGAACTGGTTCCAAATTGGGAAAGGAGTACGTCAAGGCTGTATATTGTCACCCTGTCTATTTAATTTATATGCAGAGTACATCATGTGAAATGATGTACCGAATGAATGAATGAATCACAAGCTGGAATCAGGATTGCTGGAGAAGTATCAACAACCTCAGATATGCAGATGATACTATTCTAATGGCAGAAAGCAAAGAGGAACTAAAGAGCCTCTTGATTAGGGTGAAAGAGGAGAGTAAAAAGCTGGCTTAAAATTTAACATTCAAAAAATGAAGATTATGGCATCTGATCCCATCACCTTATGGCAGATAGATGGGGAAAAAGTAACAGATCTTATTTTCTTGGGCTTCAAAATCACTGTGGACAGCCGCAAAATTAAAAGACGATTGCTCCTTGGAAGAAAAGCTATAATAAATCTAGACAGTGTATTAAAAAACAGAGACATCACTTTGCCAACAAAGTATGTGTAGTCAAAGCTATGGTTTTTCCAGTAGTCATGTACGGATGTGAGAGTTGGAGCACAAAAATGGCTAAGCATTGAAGAATTGATGCTTTCAAACTGTGGAGCTGTAGAATTCTTGAGAGACCCTTGGACAGCAAGGAGATCAAATCAGTCAATCTTAAAGGAAGTCAACTCTGAATATTCATTGGTAGTGAAGCTTCAATACTTTGGCCACCTGATGTGAAGAGCCGACTCATTGGAAAAAAGCAATCATCTTTTAATTTTGAGGCTGTCCACAGTGATTTTGGAACCCAAGAAAATAAAATCTGATCCTGGGAAAGATTAAGGGCAGGAGGAGAAGAGGATGACAGAGGATGAGATGGTTGGATGCCATCATGGACTCAGTGGTCATGAGTTTGAGCAAACTCCAGGAGATAGTGAAGGACAGGGAAGTCTGGCATGATGCATTCACTGGGTCGCAGAGAGTCGGACATGACTTAGCAAATGAACAACAACAAAAAGGGAATGTGTTTAAGTTAAACTTTTGAATTACTAGGTCCAAGGACTTTTTTAATGTCTTTGTTATTATTATCTTTAAAAGAAAAAAGAATAAGGGAAAGAAAGCAAAGGAAAAAATTAGAAAATTTAGTGAGTCTGGTGGTTATTAAATGGTGGGAACTGTTATATATTTACCCCAGATTGCTCATCTCTGAAGTTTCTGGTTTTCTTCCTCAACTGTTCAAGAGGTCAAAAATTTCAAAAGACTAAGGGCAGGAAGAAGAATAGGTGCTAAAAACCTAATAGCAGAACTGCCTGCAGTCCGGCAGCAGCTGTTTTACCATCAGTTGAATTCTGATAAGGAAAAGCAAATACCTTAGAAAACAGCAAGCTAAGCCTTTAAGCTTTGGAGGTGGTGTTACATATTTCCTCTTCAGAAATACAAAGTGAAAACTGTTTAGGGATAGAAAATAATTTTCCAGGGATGACATGATCTACGACATAAAGGATTAAAACTTCAAAACCCCAGTTAACATACCTTTATTAACATTGACTTTAATGGAAAAAAGTAACTTTCTTTTAGTTTGCATGTGTGCCAAGTTGCTTCAGTTGTGTAAACTTAAAATAATAACATGCATACAGCAAAGTGCACAATATATAGCAAACCGTTATATAACTTAATTTTTACCAAATGAACACATCCCTGCAACCACCACCAAGGTCAAGCAGTAGAACATAACCAGCTTCTTAAAAGCTCCCACTGTGTGTCCTTCCAACGCACTACCCACCAGCAAAGTAACTGTTCTCTTTCACACCAATTAATTGTGTCTGTATTTAACAATATATACATGGAAAACGTAAGATGTACTTTTCTGTGTCTGGTTTCTTTCACTCTAGATTATATATAACTCATCCCTGATTTTGTTTTTATCTTTCTGTTATGTGGCTTCATTCATTCCACAAATATTTACTGAGCGTCTACTGTACGCCAAGCACTGTATGCTAGACACTACAGACACAATGGCCGTGATGCAGATACGGTCCCTTGCTTTCTTGGAACGTACATAGATTGTCTTCTGACTCTGAAAATGAGTATCTAAGGATTTAAATGTCATTGCTTCCCAGAGACACAATGACGTTTGTCAACACAGGTAGCTCCAAGGTACCCATTTGTCTAGAAAGTAACAGATATGGTCTGGCTAATGTGTACTTCTGGAGATTTCCAAATCTTTATCTCCAGAATCTCCCAGCATTGTTTACCTGCTATTTAAGAGCCAGAGGCCTGCAAAATAAAAATCTCAGTTGCCTTTTTAGAGTTGCATTCCAGGACAGCCCCTTGATTGAATAACTAGAATGTCTGCCAGGCAGGTCTCTGGGGAAGGAAGTTGTCTGTATCTTTGAAATGTTATTTCAAACATGCTTCTTTGGCAGAAAAATTCAGAGAAAAGTAACAGGCAGGCAATGGCTTTTTCCCCTTTGAAGTTATAGTTTCTGCCCTTTTCTCAGTTTAGGAAATAGGTTGGGAGATAATACTTCATGTAGTCAGTGAAGATTTCCAATTAGCCAAAATCAGGAGAGGGATACCAGGAGTGCTATATCAAGATCCCACATAAAGTAAAATTGTAAACTGCATGTATACATTAACTTTAGATGTGCTACTAATTACTGACTACTATAAATGACTTTTAAAAATTTAAATTAGTACAACATTGAGGAAATTAAATATGTGCATTTATCAAAAGTCTTAACAATTTTAAGAGCATGAGAAATCTAAAGTCCCTCTACCCATCACCCTCAAATTTTTCCCCTCTCCTTTTCTCCAGGTATGAATTGAGTGCATGCTTGCAGCCCTCTTTTTATATATATTTTTCCAAATACATTTATGCATGTTGTTTTTCACGTAAATAATACACATGTCATGCCTCAGCTTGCTTTCTGCCCTTCAACAGTGTTTTTTGTGATCTTGCCAATTACTGTCTACCTGGTTCCCTCCTTTGAATTGCTGTGCAGGGTTCTGTCATGTAAGTGCACCACTTTCTATAAGGCAGCCATCCTTCTGCTGAAGACATGCTGTCTCCAATTTTTCAGTACGACAAACAGTGCTGCTGTGAACAGCCTTGACGTGCATTCTTAGACTTGGAAGCAAGTATTTCTCCAAGACACACATCAAGAAGTGGATAGATGATGCCACTGCTTCTTTAAAAGAGCCTCTTGGTTCCTCCCTCTGAGGAAGCTCTTTGAAGGCTGCATAGGTCTTATTTGTATCTGTTTTGCCAGAATCCAGTACAGAGACTGCCAGCCAGTGACTGCTTGCCACGTGTGGGGTCTCCTGTTTCCTTTTCATCTCTTCACTTCTCAGTCTCTTGGTTGATTCCTCTTTGCCTCCAGGTCATTTCAAAGCAAGCAACCTAAGGTCTTCCTTCTTGGTCTTTTGTTTCTCCAGTGTATCTTTCCCTTTTGTCAGAAGCTGTCTTCCCAGGCTTACATTAGAATCAACTGGGGAGTTTTTTAAATTTACCAGTGCCCAGACCCACTTTCCAGAGGTTCTGACTTGACCGGTCTGCAATGCAATGGATCTCAGATAATGTTTGTTTTTTCCTTAGCTTTCTGTCTGATACTAACAGGAGGCTACAATGGAGACTCAATGCCTTGGGGCATTGGTTCTCTAAGTGCAGTGCCCAGCCAGCACTCCATGGGATTTATCAGAAGTATGAATTCTTGGGCTTGACCCTTTATAACTACTAAACCAGAAATTGGAGGATGGGATCCTGTAGAATAGTTTTGGTAAACCCTTCAGATGATTGGGAGGCATACTAAAGCAAATTTGAGAACCGCTGCCCTCCTATTTTTCCCTGACTCTGTAATCATGGAGAAGACATCCTTATTCTGACCTCGACTCCTCTCCTGAACGCTGACTGCCTCACTGACAAAGCTCTAGGGTGCATCCCTACATCTCCAGTGCTCCCCACTCCACTCCCACCTTGCCAAGTGGTGTTCCATTGCATGTATATATGTATAAACACACCACATCTTCTTTATCCATTATCTGCTGATGGACAGTTAGCTTGTTCCCATGTCTTAGTAATTGTAAATAAGGTAGCTATAAATATTGGAGTGCATGTATCTTTTTGAATTAGTGGGAGTTCTTTAGGATATATACCCAGGAGTGAAATTGCTAGGTCATTCTTAATTTTTGAGGAACCTCCAACTGTTTTCCCCAGTGGCTGCATCAATTTACACTCCTACCAATAGTGTACAAGGATCCTCTTTTCTCTACATCCTCACCACCAACTTTAAAATAGTTTTATTACTTAAAAATTTTTTTAAACTACATAGCTGCCAAGTCATTCTAGCATTGCATAGTGACTAGTCCAAGTTTTCCCAATCAATTTCAGAAACTATCTCTATCAGAAGCTAAATTCTCTCAAATCTGTTCCTGAATTTTCTAGTTTCTTTCATTGGGTTTTCTGTTCACTCATAATCCAGTATCACCATATTTATTTACTGAGGCATTCCATTATATTTTGATATTTGGTATATTTTTTGGTTAATAGTTTTGTGAAGGTTTTATTTGTTTATTTAGGTTCAGAAGCAAAGGAAAGTTTTATTTTTGATCAGAGAATGGTAATATTTGGTATTATTACTAGAGTCTACACATAACTCGTTTTCAAAATTTTCCAAGCTGTTTTTTTATTTATGTTCTCAAGTAAAGGTTGGTTCAATTTTGTCTCAAACAAAAGAAAAATAACAGAAACAAACTATTGGCATTTATATTGTGTTTCCAGTAATTTTATAAACTGTCTTAGGGAGAATGGGCACCTTAGTGACAGTCAGCCTAAGAAAGTGGTGATTTTCCATCTACTCACATCTCCTCTGAAGTCTTCATTAGCGTTTTTAAGTAGTATTCATATAGGCATTGCATGTTCCTTGTTATTTTTATCACCAGTGATTTTGTTGCTATTGTATGTGAGTTTTTATTCTTTTATATTTTCTCTCTGGTTGTAATATGTATGTATCAAAGGCAGCAATTTCTGCATAATCACTTTGGGACTCATTCTTGACGTCCTCCCTTCTCATCCCTGTGATAACATCCTTCACCGTGTCCTGTTTAAAATACATTTTCTCAGTATCTAAATCCTGCCACCTCCACTCCCACACCCTAGTTAAAGCCACCTTCATCCTCATTTGAACAACACAATAGTCTCCTAGATCCCATCATCCACACAGCAGCCAGAGGGATTTTTTTTCATTATGAAAGGAGTGTCTTGCCATCTCCTTGCCTAACGATTTTCTGTCTTGCCCTTACTTTTAGAGTAAAATACAAACTCCACACCTGAAAGGTGCCATATCGCCTGGCTCCTGTCTCGCTCGCTCGCAGCCCCACTCTCCGTCCCCTCTCTCTCATTCACAGAACTCCAACCACAAGGGCCTCTTTGGGTTCTGAAACCCTTCCACTTCTTTCACTGTCTTAGACATTCTCCTGCTGTTCTCTCTGCCCAGAATATTTTTCTGCTTGTTCTTTAAAGGGCTGGCTCCTTCTTACTATTTATGTTGTTGTTCAGCTGCTAAGTTGTACCTGACTCTTTTGTGACCCCATAGACTGCAGGCTCCCCCATCCCTGGCATTCTCTAGCAAGAACACTGGAGTAGGTTGCCATTGCCTTCATAGACTGCAGCAAACTCGGCTTCCCTGTCCTTTGTTTCCCGATGTTTGCTAAAACTCATGTTCATTGAGCAGGTGATGCCATTGATCCATTTCATCCTCTGTCACCCCCTTCTCCTCCTGCTCTCAATCTTTCCCAGCATCAGGGTCTTTTCCAGTGAGTCGGCTCTTCACATCAGGTGGCCAAAGGCTTCCATTTATCTAGCACACCTCAAAAAGCCTTTCTCTGTCCACCTAATCTCAACTATATGCCTTTTAATCTCCTCTACAAAGAACTGTGCGTAATTAATATACTTGTTCACCTATTTACTTATTTTGTGTTTCTCTTCCCCATTGGACTGTGAGCTCCTCTGCAAACTGCATGGTACATAGTAGGTGTTCAATAAATATTTTTTAAATAAATAAATGTCTTCCTTGTTTATATAGTCAGGGGCTGAGTAAGCATCTACTTTTTCCTGAGACTCAATAATTATTCTCCCATCATGTTCTAATTCCACAGTTACTATATATCAAACACTTTCATTTCTATATAAATCACAAGCTCCTGTCAAATTTCATTCAAAAACCTGACTTAGCTATCAGAAATCTCTTTGTAGTGTTTGATCACATCAGTATATATGTATTTCAAATAGTGAAATACATATTGAATGTTACAGAAAAAGCTACCATTTGCATATTTATGAAAAAACTTTTCCCTGAGGGTAGTGATAACACTGTATCTTCTTTATGTATTGTGTCTTTATTTTTAAAAAATATTATTCTCATTAAGAAAGTAATATATTCTTATTACTAAAAAAGGCGGATAATACGGGGGTGGGTATCACTGAAATGTAATAAGTATGGAACATTTCCATAATTCCCGGTTTCAGAGATCACAGTCATATGGTTATAGCATGATATAAATCCCTCTTTCTAGATTTTTTTTTCCTATGCAGATCCTTTTCAGGTTGAGATTTTGCTCTTTTATTTTGTTTTTAGGAGCCAATTACACAACAAGACTGTGACTCATTTACTTAATAATACAACTTGGACATGTTTATATCTTAAAACATACTGCTCTTTCTGACTCTGAAATAATTGCCCAATATTTCATTGGATTTACTGTTTCTTGATGGTTCTTTTCCCTTTCCACCTGATCATTGAAGTGGGGAGGACAGGATCTTGAATTATGTCTGTTCTCAATTATTAGGATCTTTATCCCTCCTGGACACGAGGACCAAAGTCACCATTCAAGGAGTCATTCTCTACCTCTGCTCTGTTAGAAATGGTGCTTAGAGCAAATATAAGTTCCATGAGGTCCAGATTTGTAGTCATCATTAATGAACTGAATAATCGGCACAAAATAAGAAGTGCTGATTTTAAAAATGTATGTGGGTGAATTTGTGTTGCTGACTGTAATTAGAATTCAGGCACCACCGCCACTGTGGTAAGTGCCCAGAAAAAAAATTGTATGTCCAAAGCCTTGCTGTTTGTAACTGCACCTCTAGCACAGAGCCCAACAGTAGCTAAGCTGTATTCCAGTTATGCTTGCCATGAATTTCCCTGATATGTACCGTCAGACCTGTTTTTAAGTGGGGGAGAAAACAAACGTTTTTCTTTGTGCCAGCTTCTGATAGAGACTTGACAAGGTGCTAATTGCCAGGCTTACATTTCAGGAAGCAACCTATTTTCTGTTATTGGTGACAATTAACACAAAGACAGTGCATGGTGCATATACCATTTCCAACTGGCACTGATTTGATGTCACATAATCTCATTACCATGTGAAGCTGTTGCATGCAATGCATCTGTATTTTTCCACATTAAGTAAAAAATGAAATTATTTATGCCTGCCTCTAGCCCCTCTCCATTGTCCTTGGTAGTCACAGTAGCTGAGATATTTTGAAAAGTTCTTTGAAGACCTTCTTTGTAGCAGGCTTCCACATAAGCTCACAGGGAATTCAAATACTGAACTACTTTATAACTAGAAGGCGGGCCTTCTGGCCATATGCTATTTTAATAGCAAGGACCATATACAGCCTGAATAACACAAAGATACTGAGCTGAACTGAGGGCCGTGAGAGTTTATAACGATGATGGTTGCTATGAGACCACTGAAGAAGAGCAGTGTTCACAAGGCCCAGTCTTACAGGTAGGTCACAGGGTGGTCTGGGTGTTGGAAAAGCATCCTCTCCATCAACCCCAGCTGGACCCATATCCACAAGCCTCACCATTTGTGACTGACTCCCTAAACCACACCCTCTACAGGCCTGGCAGGACTGATATCTGAATTTTTTCTAACGTCTAGATTTCTACTTTTTGAGATTATGTTCTTCACCATCAAAATTTATGCTATTTTAAGCTTTGCTGTTGTTGTTTAGTCACTAAGTTGTATCTGACTCTTCTGCGACCCCGTGGGACTGTAGCCCGCCAGGCTCCTCTGTCCATGGAATTTTCCAGGCAAGAATACTAGAGTGGGTTGCCATTGCCTCCTCCAGGGAATCTTCCTGACCCAGGGATCTAACCCCTGACTCCTATATTGGCAGACAGATTCTTTACCACTGAGACACCAGGGAAGCCTGTGATTTAAGAATACAGACCTTGAAATCAGAAAGTCTACCTTTGAAGGCCCATTTAGCTACTCACTAGCTGTGTAACCTTGAGCCAGTTACTTATCCTCTCTGTGTTTATTTCTTCCTCTCCAAAGTAGAGCTCATGGCATTCCTATTTAATTGGGTTGTCAGAAGAATTGACTACAACCTTATCCATTGTTAGTTGAAGTAGTAAGCTATCACAAAGGTTAACCATTATTATGATTAATATCTTTACAATAGACAGCCTATTAAACATCTTCTGGCAAAGGAAATTATATTTTTGCATATGTAAATATTTTCTACCATATAGAAACATGTTTAAACTGTTCCTTCAGTGGGGAAATTGGGTTCTGGCTAATGTTTTGGTTATGTAAAATATTCTGCCAGATAAAGAAAATGCAGTGTTTGAAAAAAATGCTAAATTGGACTTATTTAAGCAGGTAAAGGAGAAATGAAAAGATAATATATCCTTCTGAATGCAGAGTTCCAAAGAACAGCAAGGAGAGATAAGAAAGCCTTCCTAAGTGATCAATGCAAAGAAATAGAGGAAAAACAATAGAATGCAAAAGACTAGAGATCTCTTCAACAAAATTAGAGATACCAAGGGAACATTTCATGCAAAGATGGGCACAATTAAGGACAGAAATGGTATGGACCTAACAGAAGCAGAAGATATTAAGAAGAGGTGGCAAGAATGTACAGAAGAACTGTAAAAAAAGATCTTCATGACTCAGATAACCATGATGTGTGATCACCCACCTAGAGTCAGACAACCTGGAATTCAAAGTCAAGTGGGTTTTCAGAAATATCACTATGAACAAAGCTAGGGGAAGTGATGAAATTCCAGTTGAGCTATTTCCTAAAAGATGATGCTATGAAAGTGCTGCACTCAATATGCCGACAAATTTGGAAAACTCAGCAGTGGCCACAGGACTGGAAAAGGTCAGTTTTCATTCCAGTACCAAAGAAAGGCAGTGCCAAAGAATGCTCAAACTACTGCACAATTGCACTCATCTCACACACTAGTAAAGTAATACTCAAAATTCTCCAAGCCAGGCTTCAACAGTATGTGAACCATGAACTTCCAGATGGTCAAGCTGGATTTAGAAAAGGCAGAGGAACCAGAGATCAAATTGCCAACATCCACTGGTTCATCAAAAAAGCAAGAGAATTCCAGAAAAACATCTAATTCTGCTGTATTGACTATGCCAAAGCCTTTGACTGTGAACAGGAACGTGAAAGCCGCTCAGTCATGTCGGACTCTCTGCGACCCCATGGACTATACAATTCATGGGATTCTCCAGGCCAGAACACTGGAGTGGATAGCTGTTCCATTCTCCAGGGGATCTTCCCAACCCAGCGATCGAACCCATGTCTCCCATATTGCAGGTGGATTCTTTACCAGCTGAGCCACCACTGTGTATATCACAACAAACTGTGGAAAATTCTTCAAGAGACTGGAATACCTGACCACCTTACATGTCCCTGAGGAATCTGTATGCAGGTCAAGAAGCAACAGTTAGAACCGGACTTGGAACAACAGATTGGTTCCAAATTGGGAAAGGAGTATGTCAAGGCTGTATATTGTCATCTTATTTATTTAACTTATATACAGAGTACATCATACAAAATGCTGGGGTAGATGAAGCTCAAGCTGGAATCAAGATTGCTGGGAGAAATATCAATAACCTCAGATACGCAGATACCACCCTTATGGCAGAAAGTGAAGAACTAAAGAGCCTCTTGATGACAGTGAAAGAGGAGAGTGAAAAAGCTGACTTAAAACTCAACACTCAAAAAACGAAGATCATGGGATCTGGCCCCATCACTTCATAGCAAATAGATGGGGAAAAAGTGGGAAAAGTGACAGATTTTATTTTCTTGGCCTCCAAAATCACCATGGACAGTGACTGCAACCACAAAAGTAGAAGACACTTGCTCCTTGGAAGAAAAGCTATGAGCAATCTAGACAGCATATTTAAAAGTAGAGATATTACTTTGCCAACAAAGGACCATATAGTCAAAGCTATGGTTTTTGCAGTAGTCATGTATGGATGTGAGAGTTGGACCATAAAGAAGGCTGACCTCCAAAGAATTGATGCTTTTAAACTGTGGTGCTGGAGAAGACTGCTGAGAGTCCCTTGGACAGCAAGGAGATCAAACCAGACAATCCTAAAGGAAATCAGTCCTGAATATTCGTTGGAAGGAATGGTGCTGAAACTGAAGCTCCAATACTTTGGCCACCTGATGAGAAGACCTGACTCATTGGAAAAGACCCTGATGCTGGGCAAGATTGAAGGCAGGAGGACAAGAGGGGTGACAGAGGATGAGATGGTTGGACGGCATCACCAACTCAATGGACATGAATTTGAGCAAGCTCTGAGATATGGTGAAGGAGGACAGGGAAGCCTGACGTGTTGCAGTCCATGGAGTTGCAAAGAGTTGGACATGACTAAGCAAATGAACTGAACTGAACTGAAGCAGAATATAAGAAAGGCATAAAGCTTTTAAAAATGAAAAAAAAAAAAGTTTTGAAAGGGTAGCTAAAGCAAGGATGAATGTGAAGAAATACACAGTCAGTGAAATATAACCATGCAGATCGCATATTTTCTTTTTCAGTAGAAGTATAGCATGCATATATGTGTACTCTATCACATCCAATTTTGGGTGTCCAACTCTGCGTCCCCCTGGACTATAGCCCACCAGGCTCCTCTGTCTATGGGATTTCCCAAGCAAAAATATTGGAGTGAGCTGTCATTTCGTTCTCCAGGGGATAGTCCCAACCCAGGGATTGAACTTACATCTCCTGAGTCTCCTTCTGGTGGATTCTTTACCACTGAGTTGCTGGTAGCTTTCAGTAAAACAAAAAGTCCCATAAATTGGTGATGGGAATAGAAGGAAGTTAACAGGGGAAGGAGTGCTTGGTGGCCAGCACTGTTCTCTGTCAAACTGAATTAGGAACCACTCTTCCTAACTGCTGCTGCTGCTAAGTCGTTTCAGTTGTGTCCAACTCTGTGCGACCCCATAGATGGCAGCCCACCAGGCTCCCCCGTCCCTGGGATTCTCCAGGCAAGAACACTGGAGTGGGTTGCCATGTCCCTCTCCAATGCATGAAAGTGAAAAGTGAAAGTGAAGTTGCTCAGTCCTGTCCAACTCGTAGCGACCTCATGGACTACAGCCTACCAGGCTCCTACGTCCATGGGATTTTCCAGACAAGAGTACTAGAGTGGGTTGCCATTGCCTTCTCCCACTCTTCCTAACTAGTAGGTGGGTTAGTCAGCAGGTGAGAGCACAGATGTGGATGTTTAGAGATCAATTCCTTTGTGCCAGCCACTAAGCCAACACCTCGGTCCATTCATTTTCACAGCACCCTTTTGAAGCAGGCAACTGTGATTATAACTCTCTTTTCAGGATATGGAAAGGATACAGAAAATGCACTCTTACTTTCTATGCTCATAATCCTAAAGTAGGCATTGGAGAAAACCTAGCTCTGGAAATTTCTACTCTAGAAAGTAATAATCATGGTAAATTCTAATTAAAGCAGGATTTTTCTCCTAGGAGTAATGATACCATGAGAAATAGAGATTACCTCCATCATTCCTGGAGTTCCATGTGTGTGCGTGCGTGTGTGTCTTTGTGTGTGTGTGAGACAGAGAGTAAGAGAAAGAAAATGACTTTTGCAAATTAAAGGAAATACTGGCTCTGAAAACTAGAAACAACTTTCAATAATTGTAATCTCATTCATTTAAGAAATATGTATTGAGTGCCTATTAGGTAGCACCAAGGGGATACAGTGAGGATGGGGATCGATTTGCTGTTGCCCTCATGTAGTTTAAAGTCTAACAAATAACACCAAAACACCAACAAGACAAAAGGGGTGAAACAAAGTAGGGCAGAAGAAGTTCAGATTTCAGGAGGCATATAGCATCCTGGTGCGTCTCCCAACAGCCCGAGCATTGTCAGATTCCATGCTAGCAAGGGTAGCAGCTGTCTGTGTTGAATGTGCACTTTCAGGAAATGGTAAAATTGTATGTGCACAGACTTCAATGCTTTATCACTTGGCTTCAGTTTAAGAGTGGTTTCTATCTGAGCACTTCTGAATCATTTGTAGTTATGATGTTGAAACCCCTGGTCTGGAGGTCTCATTCTACAGATACTGAAGGAGGCAGAATAAGGATCTGAGGCCCAAAGAGTCTCAAGCAATTGTTAGTGGGATTCACTTGGGGCTCCAAAGCCTGGGTAAGAGCTGAAGTATGGTCTTCTGGAACAATAAGGAGGAAAGGAATATCTGATAGATAAATAACTTTGTAAAATTGCCATGAGCTAGTCATGAGCTATCTCGGAACATCATAAAGACCAGACTGGGACATTCCATGTAGGCTCAAAAGGAGTTATTAAGAACTGTAGATTTAGCTTTCAAATGAAAAGAAAGGATGTTCTTACAGATCATACTCATCAGGCCAGGTATAAAGGCTCAATGATCAGAAACAATTAGATGGCCATCTTTCTGTCACTAAGCTGCTTTTATTTACGGAGGTAACAAGTTTTGCGGTAAACTGATTCCTGATTAAATCCCAACTCAGCACATTCTAGCTCTGTAATGCTGTATTGGGTCATTTAACTTTGCAAAGAATCTAATTTTCATCATATGTAAAATAGAGCAGAACCCAGACAGCAGAACTGCTATGGTGATAGTTTAGTTGCTAAGTCATGTCCAACTCTTTTGCGACCCCATAGACTGTAGCCCACCAGGCTCCTCTGTCTGTGGGAATTCCCAGGTAAGAATACTAAAGTGGGTTGCCTTTTCCTTCTCCAGAGGATCTTCCTGACCCAGCGATCGAACCTGAGTCTCCTGCATGGCAGGCAGTCTCCTGCAGTTATGACCAGTGGCTCAGTGGTAAAGAACCTGTCTGCAAGGCGGGAGATGCGGGAGATGCAGGTTCTGTCCCTGGGTCAAGAAGATCCTCTGGAGTAGGAAAATGGCAACCCACTCCAGTAAACTTGCCTAGAAAATCCCACAGACAGAGGAGCCTGGCAGGGTCACAATCCATGGGATCACACAGAGTTGGACGTGACTGTGCACATAGGCACACATGCTACCCGGTAACTGTAGACTTACCTATTCCTGAAGCCACTTACTGCTGACTGCTCAGGAAACAGTTCATTATATTTCTGCCTCCTGGTGTCTGCCTCTCATTTCGGTGTGGGTTTTCCCTTTCTGTGGAAAGAGATGGCTTTGCTTCAGATCTCCTTCCTGCTGTTTTCACTGGTGTTCTGCAAAGTCATATGTGATGTCATCTTTCACATTTCTGTTGACCAGACTCTCTCCCTAGTGACTCATCTGCATCATCACTCCTCTGAGATTTAATTTGTATGAAGAAGCATCCACAGAAACCTCCCATTTAATCTACAATTACATTCAATTCCAGTAAAGCCTGGGAGAAGAAAATGGGCTAAAATCTGTCCTTCCCTTAACTCCAAGTGACCTCAACAAGATGTTCTTCCTTCAGGAAAGACTTCTGTAGGGGGCCAGCTATTACAGAATCTAGTCTCCCCTCCTGCATTCAGGTATTTTATATATTCCTATATATAGAACCAGCTTCCAAACTGCATACACATATGTTTTCTTTTATAATTTACATTTTATTGGTTGTTTTGAGGCTCAGTACACATACATTTTAATAATGGATGTGCCAGAAATCTAAAACAAAATCATGTTAACTGTGATTCTTTTCTAAAACAGTTATTCCAGACAGTTTCCAGCCAAAAACTTGGTGACAAAGATTCCTTTAAAGGATATCAAATATAAAATGCTTTATCATTTATTAATTTATATCATTTATTTATATCACATTTATGTACATTAATTTGATATTTGCCTTCTTTAAATATGATAAAGTCACTTTAGGATTGCTGAAACAAAATAGAGGTTTATATTTATTCATTCATTCAATAAATATTTGTTGAGTTCCTACTATGTGCCAGGCCCATACTAGATACTGAAAAAAACATCCTGAAATATCAGTGAGATAATTAAGATTATCATGAAATACTCAACAATAGAAAATGGAGTAAGAGAGCCAAAGATATGTCTGTCATACATAACAAAGACAGTTGAGGCAATTCTCTTGATGATGTTAGCCACCCCCACCCAAACCAACCCCCCAAAACTTGGCAGCATTTCAGATCAATGATTTACAATGAGTAAATCATTGATCATTATGATAGTTACCAAAACATTGATAAATATGTATGATAATTATGAACTTAGACTAAAGCGCTGAAACTGAATTTAAACCATATCTCTGACTTACTAGTTAGGGGACCCTTGTCAAATTATTTTACCTCTTTCAACCTTAATATCCTTATCTGTAAAATGGAATTACTATCCTGCCTGCCTCATAGAGCTGCTGTAAAAATTAAATGTTGTATTAAATGTGCAAGGGGTAGCACATGGTTCTCAAAGTTGATTATCATCATTATTATTATTCAGACAAAAGATTTTGACTTGAATTGTTTAGCTGGCTCAGTTGTCCTATTCGTTTATGATGATTTCAAATATCTTCCTAAGATTTTTGTTGTTAAGACTTGTTTTAGATGTAAATTCAGAGATAAGCTAGTAACTTAAGAAAGGGTGAATAAACTCCCTGAGGATGAGAAATTCAGAAAGCCAGACTCCTGATCACTTCAGGAAGTTCCAAGAGGAACTCTGTACTTTTAGTCCCTATCAGCTGTAGAGATGGTTATTCGTGTCAGGAGCAATGTTAAAGAACCATAAAGAAAGTTCATCCTTTAATGCCAAGTCCTAGAAAGAAAGCCACTGAGAGCACAAATGAAACCTCTACCCGTACACATAGTCATTGCTCTACTGTTAAGTTCTTTACGGGAGGGATTCAAATTGAAAAAGAGGACAGTTGTTTAATGGGAGATACTGCCACATTTGTGAGTAATTTTATGGTGGCAGTCCTAGACTATTTTCCATAGGAATCATCTAAGAGCTTGATTTCTTGATGTTTTTCTGTTTCCTGCTAAACTGTCAGCAAACCTCAGACACTCTGATTGTGAGGAATTTTTACTACATAATGATAAGAAAGATTGTGTATGAGAAGAAATGTCTTTTAGTCAATACCTTGAAGGTTTAAGAAAAAATTTTAAATATTATTCTTTAAAAATCTGATTGTGTGCTTAACAGGGGTTTCTATTTTGCCGTCTTTACATTGTGTGCACCAATCATAAATTCCAGTCAAGGCAACATTGGTCTCTTTGGGTTAACAACTTCTTTAGGAAATTCTATTCTTGCCAAGTCATTTCTCCCTGTATCAGGAGAAGTATTTACATTAATATTTCCAGAGTAGTGGACACCTATAGAATATTGCTTTAGTCCCCTTTCCCCCGGTCTCAACCCTGAGTAGGCAGTCTTTGGTGTTTTCATCCCTGAGTGCCAGCCTTCCAAGCAACAGAGAACTCTGGTTCTACTTTGGAGCAAATATTCATTTTTTACAGAAATTGTTCAAAACATCCGGAATTAAACACCTCTTTCTTTCTGTCTTTCTCTCTCTCTCTCTCTCTCACACACACACACACACACAGACACACATGCCGACACACATACATAGCACCATCCCTCTCTGGCAGAATTTCCAACTTAAATATGCATCCCAAGTCAGAAGTAGGTATAGTTAAAAGTGTCAGCTTTAAGCGGTTCCAAGCATCTCTCTGGCAAAAAGCAAGCCGAAGTGGTTGAGAAATCTCTGCAGGCACTGGTGCTTCAGCTCGAGTCAATGACAGTCCCCTCCTCTAAAACCCAAGGCACTTGGGGGCGCCGAAATCCTCGCCTCCTCTTGCTGCCCAGAGCAGTTCTTAACCTTTTTTGGGCCGGAGACCTACAGAAAGCTATAGACACTCTCTCGATGGGTCTGACGTTGAGGCAAGCACAACGGGAAAGCTTTGGGAAACTTTGAGGAGACCATGAATTTGAAACGCATCCTGAACTGCCAGATGAGAACCCCGAGAACCCCAGCTCCCAAACTCTTGACCTGGGGCGGTGAAGCCAAGAGCAGAGCTCAGAAGCCAAACCGCCTCCCTCAGTGAGAAACTGTGGGACGAGAAGGTGCTCCTGCGCTGGGCCATTTTCACTTGTGAGAAACCAAAAGGAGATAGGGACAGAAATTCATAAAGAGAGAAAGAGGAGAGAGAGAGATGGGGACCGTGTAGAAAGAGAAATGGGATGGGGGAGATGCGGGAACTAGAGAGGTGCACAGTGGGACGGGGAGAAGCGACCACAAGCGGGAAAGGGGGCAGAGAGCGGACTGACAGGGCGAGGGAGAGAAAAGATTCCGAAGGGAGAAAGAGAGGATACGGGAGAGAGACTGAGAGCGCCAGGAAAAGGGGAGAACGTTCTCTACTCAGTCTCGCCAGGGCAGGGAGTCTCAGAAAAGCCCGTCGCGGGGAGATGGCGGACCGCACTCAGCGCCCCTGCGGTCCCGGCAACTCTGCAAGCAGCAAGTACCGCACAGCAGCCGAGGAGCCGAGTGGCAGGAGGCGGTCCCCACTCACTCCGCTTTCTCCTCCCTCTCCGAGAGGCGGGGACCTGAGTATTTTGAGTAGCGCCCCCCCCTCCGCCCCCCAGCCCCCCATTCA
>SJXQ01006425.1:316525-337213 GCA_006408695.1 Aepyceros melampus
CCGCAGCCGCAGCCTCGCAGCCAAGGAGGGCAGGAGGTGAGGGGTGGGGGCGGCTGGGGAGGGGGGGGAGCACCATGCGGTTTGTATCCTGGGCCACACTGCTAACGCTCCTGGTGCGAGACCTGGCCGAGATGGGGAGCCCAGAGGCCGCGGCGGCCGTGCGCAGGGACAGGCTGCACCCGAGGCAAGGTAACGAGAGGGCCACGGGGACCCTTCCGCCCCTGTCGCCACCTCCTTAGCCTCCGCGTCCGACGGCGGACACCCCGCAGCGGAGGCCTCTCTCTCCCCTCTCCTTTTCCTAGAAAGAATTATCTCCCGCTTTGCAGCTTCTCCCTTCTTTAGGTCAGTCCCAGCCAATCTCTCAAGAGACACTGTGGAAAGAACTTAGTCGTCTGCCCCCTTCTTTTAGCCTAATCTTTCTCCTTACCCACGCCAGGCCCCAAACTATAGTTAGTAATTGGGGGCAGCAGCTCGTCGCATAATTCAGGGTATCTGTCAGGATCTATAATCATGTTATGTATTTTGTCTTGTTCACTGTCTGACTCTGACAGCATCTAACACTTTTCTGACACATAGTAGGTGTTCAGCAAATATTTGTCCAGTGACTGAAGGTGAAGGGATTGACTTGAATGGGGAGGAAAAAGCTGGAAAATAATTTAGGAGAACCCCCCCACACACACACACATACACACACTTCGAGTTAAAACTTGCAGAAAACTATATTATTGGTTCATGTGCCTCTGCTTCTCTCTACAGTGAAATTATTAGAGACCCTGAGCGAATATGAAATTGCATCTCCCGTCCGAGTGAACGCTCTCGGAGACCCTTTCCCACGAACGTACACTTCAAAAGAAGGCGACGAAGCATTAACTCTGCCTCTGACCCCTGGCCTGGCTTCGCCTCCTCTTCCTCCGCTACCTCCTCCCAGGAGCATTACCGCCTCTCCGCCTTTGGCCAGCAATTTCTATTTAATCTCACCGCCCATGCTGGATTTATCGCCCCAATGTTCACTGTCACCCTCCTTGGGGCACCCGGGGTGAACCAGACTAAGTTTTATTCTGAGGAGGAAGCGGAACTCAAGCACTGTTTCTACAAAGGCCATGTCAATACCAAGTCAGAGCACACGGCCGTCATCAGCCTCTGCTCGGGAATGGTAAGTGGACGCGCGCCCCCTCCCCTGCCCTGCCCTTTCACCTCCTCACCCGCTTCTGGAAGACTTAATTGCTCTCTAGCCTAAGGACCCTCACTGCGCCGTCTCTCTAGCATTATACGTGGGCTACTAACTTGTTTGCGTCCTACGCTTTGGGTGGCTACTCCTGCGAGTGTGCTGACACTTGAAAGAAGCTCATCCTCCCCGACACCCCCCACCCCTCACCAAGTCCCAGGAGGGGGTAGTTCTGGATGTTTCGGAGCTTTGTGGGGTCCAAATTCAGCTCAACTGTTGAACTGCGTGTTGCCCCACACCAGTAGGTGGCTGGGGTGTCGGTTTCCAAACTCGAAGAGACTTGTCCTTGCCTTCTGCAAACTCGGCCGCCCAGGAGTGGAGCAGCTGAGCACTGGGAGAACCCGACTCCTTATTGGTGCATCTTGAGTCGGAGGGTGTGGGCTGAGAATCCCCTGCGTCCGGTACGGGGAGTTCCTTCTGTGTGTCTTGGAGGGCGGTGCGTAATCTAGAGTCCCCACGTTCTCTCAGGGTCTTTTTTCACGCGCCAGGAACCCTGAGGCTGAACTGGATTGACAGGGAACAGGTCCGGTCTCAGGAACGGAAGGGTGGGCCCAGGGCTCAGGGGGCGGGGAATGGGGCGGGGCCTGTCCTAGATGCTTTGCTTCAGCAAGGAACTAGGGTGGGGGTACGTCGCAGTCCGACTCTGCACCCTGCTGGCGGGGTGGCCCCAAGAAGCAGAAATCCTGGGGAGAGCTTGGAGAGATTTCAGTTCTCCTGAGATTTCCACTAGCCATGGGGTGCCAGAGAATTCTAAAAGGGAGCCTGAAGTGCACATTTCCCTAGAAAGGGAGGGTGAGAGGGCGCGGAAGTCACTTCCGTGCGCTGCAAAATACGCACTTAGCAGGGAACCCAAGCTGGTACCCCTACCCGGTGTTTATTTACTTACCGTCCCCTTCTCCTTCCCCCTCCCCTCCCCACTCGCCCTCTTGTCTGCCCTACCCGGAATCTGTCCTCTCCCTTTTGTGAGATTTGAGGGTCTGCTGTAAGGTTTTGGCCCAAGTGAGAGCGGTTCTAGGACTTCCCCAAGCGACGTGCGTTTCTGCCACGCGCTCTGACGCAGAAACTATCGTGGGTCAGGATCTCCCAGCGCACAGGGGCTGTGCGCCCTGCTCCCCAGTGATGCAGTTGCTTTTCTCCGGAGCACCCGTTCTCCCCGCCGTTACCTTTTCTAAGTGGAGGCTTGACTACTTACCCAGGGCGCTTGGCCGCCCCCTTCTCCGCGCGCTGCTGTTCGTGGCTCGCGAGTCCCAAATGTTGATGTCGCATCCATCTCCACTGCTCAACCGAGGGGTCGGGTGGGAAGGGAGGCAAGCTTGTAGACTGAGAGGAGGGAGGTTTAGGCTGCTGGGATGCGAAGATGAAGATGAACCCTTTTTAGACCCCAGCAAAGCTGCCAGAGTCGCGGTGCTCCGTGAGATTGTTTGGGGGTGGGCGGAGACGGCAGTCGGCGAAGTGGGAGGGGGTGCTGCGTGAATCACCGCTGCCCCGAGACGCCTGGAATCCTTCTGTTCTTGGAAAGGTGGTTTGATCTGGGTGGTATAAGTCAGGTGCTGGAACCCGAAGCATCAGAGTGTGCCCAGATCCCAAGGCTGTAACCCACAGTTCCAGAACCTTACTGATAGGGCTGCGTGTGTAAGTCGATTTGTAAACAGCCTTTACTCCTCCTCCCTCCCCGCCTCCACACCCTGCTGAGTGGCCCCAGCAGTGGTATAAACGTTTTGCTGCGCAGGACCTTAATTTCTGTTGGCAATTTTAGGTGGTAACTCGCACTTGTAACTGCAGAATAGTAACTCTTCGGGAACTGAGGACCAGGACGTAAGAAAGACAACTCCCTAACCTTGAGGAGTCCATTTGTATTACACCTAATTTGCAATCTGGCTCTTTTTTTGGAGGGGAGGGAGGTGCAGAAGATCTGACATGTTATCTGAAAAATATGCGAAGTAGCCCTTTATAGCTTGAATGAATCTAGCTCCAAAATCCTTGCCCCTTTGTCTTCCTTTTGGAATTTATCTTTCTTGGAAAGATGTCCCCATACTCGTTTGGTACTTGTAGTATCTTGGTGCTCCTTCTGGCCCTCTCAGGAAATCTTCCTGGAAATCTGGAAATCATTCATTCTTTAGACTGGGCCATGCCAGCCTTCCTCCCTTCCCTCACCCTACTGGTCAGTTATTAGTTTCCCTGAAATCCTTCTTAGATGTGTTTCTCACCTGTTCTGAGCATCCCTACTCTACCTCTAGACCTCTTTGCTTCTCCCTTCCTCTCTCATTAGGGCTGATGTCTAAGAAATATTTCTGTCTGGCTTCTTCTCCTGGTCTTTTCTCTTTAATCCCTGCCACACGCTGCTTGTAGATTAATGATGACAAGGTGCAGAATCACATCACTACCCTGTTCAGTTACTGCACAGCCCTCCCCACTGCCTAGTGAATGACTGTAAATTCTTCTGTCTGGCACTTAAGGCCATTGCCAGTGTACCTCCTCACCCCTTTGTACATCCAGAGTGTCTAGTCTCATCTGTCAAGCTTTGCTTCACAAATTCTACATTTCAGGCAAACTGTTTTTGCACATTTCATTTCCCTCCCATCTCATAACCTTTGGGCCTTCGGATTTGCTAGGTGACCTCAACCAGCTTTGCATGCTCAAATCAAACCCTTCTTTCAAAGTGTACTAACACATCTTGTTCCCCAGGAAACCTCTTCCTAGTCCTTGGGACTGCTGCCATCTCTCTCCTTTCACAGACATGTACCTCTCTCCCTCCTTGAGGGTTAGTGTGCTCGCCCTTGTATTATGGCTCTTGGAACACATGTTCTATCCCCTTTTCCTGGGAAGCAGGGTCAGCATCAATTCATTTCTCTCCCACAGTAGAACCTTTCATATATTGTAGTAAGTACTTACAGCCTGTATTTGAATAAATGGTCACCTTAGCCAAGAAAGGGTTACTCTTCATTCAAACAACTGTGTTGTGAATCAGCCACAAATTAATTTGATCTCATTTGTATTCCTTTTACTGAACTCTTATTATGTGCCTTGTACTGTAATAAGTGCTTTATGTATGCATTATTTCATCTAAATCCTTACAACAGCCCAATCCTTGAAAGAGCCCATTTTGCAGTTGAGGGCACTGAATCTTCGAGAGGTGGGGACTTGCTTGTGGTTTCACAGGCAGCAGGTTGACAGAGCTGGGGTTCCCATCCAGTCCTTCTGACCATACTCTTAACCATGGGCCAGAGACTGAATCTGTGTTCCTAAAGAGAATTTCAAAGTGCCTTTTTGTTTTAAAGGCACTAGACTAGAATCAGGGTACCTGAGTTCCAGATTTAACAGGAGAACTATTCAGCTGCTTCTGTGTCACTGAAAGGGACAAGTCAACTCCTGCCTCTGGACCTCAGTTTCCCCTTTTAATAATTAAAGATGCCAGACCTTCACCAGATGGGCTCCCAGATTCTTTCTCAGTATTTGTGGCCTATCTCTAGTAGCTTTCACATGTTGTAGTTGATTTCTTGCTCTGTGCTCAGAGAGCCCCAGAGTTGTGTTTTGAAAATAGGGAGAGGTGCCTGGGTAAAAGCAACCTTGTTAAATCACTTCTTCTCTGGAAGCCAGTTACTCTCTTAAGGGACAAGTCAACTCCTGCCTCTGGACCTCAGTTTCCCCTTTTAATAATTAAAGATGCCAGACCTTCACCAGATGGGCTCCCAGATTCTTTCTCAGTATTTGTGGCCTATCTCTAGTAGCTTTCACATGTTGTAGTTGATTTCTTGCTCTGTGCTCAGAGAGCCCCAGAGTTGTGTTTTGAAAATAGGGAGAGGTGCCTGGGTAAAAGCAACCTTGTTAAATCACTTCTTCTCTGGAAGCCAGTTACTCTCTTATTCTGACATCAGACTGTGTCAGAGCTGTCTTGTCTTTAAGTCAGGGATGAATCACATGGAGAGTTTTTTTTTTTTTTTTTTAAATACAAATATTAAATCTTACCATTAGAAATACCAAATCTGCATACATAGGGTGACTTCTCAAATCTAAATTTATTTTTCAACTTCCTAGGAAATTTTGACACTTAGCTGGGTTTGGGAACCCCAGTGCTTAGCCAAGTACTTTAAAAACTTTGTCATGCCTAAGAATTCTAAAATGTCAGTTCTTGGGCCCTACCTACCCCCCAGATATTTCAATTCAGTAGATTAGAATTTGGGTGGAATGTGATACTTCAGTGCTGATACTGCCACTGATGTTCAAGAACAGTCATTTCCTGGATCCAGGAGAAAGTCAATGGCCTTTGCCTTTTCCCCCACACTGAGGAAAAAGGAACCACAGAGAAGGCGAGAAGAGCTTGATTTTTTTCCTTGAAACACTGCCCACTGGCATGGCATGCGGAACTTTTTATCGCTCTTGTATCTTCCTTTGGGTGGTTCAACTTTGCAGCTTCATTTATAATTTGCAAAAATTGTGGGTATATGGGAAGGGGAGGAAAAAGAGTTACCGTGAAACTCTTAGAGTAATTGGCAAACACAAATTATATCCTGGTGGTTAGAGGCTAGCTCACTCAGCAACACCAAAAGCCACTTCTGTTCCAAGCCCTGACAATGTATCACTTTGCTAAGCACTTTACACACATTTTGGGCTTTCCTTGTGGCTCAGCTAGTAAAGAACCTGCCTGCAATTCGCTCTTGTATCTTCCTTTGGGTGGTTCAACTTTGCAGCTTCATTTATAATTTGCAAAAATTGTGGGTATATGGGAAGGGGAGGAAAAAGAGTTACCGTGAAACTCTTAGAGTAATTGGCAAACACAAATTATATCCTGGTGGTTAGAGGCTAGCTCACTCAGCAACACCAAAAGCCACTTCTGTTCCAAGCCCTGACAATGTATCACTTTGCTAAGCACTTTACACACATTTTGGGCTTTCCTTGTGGCTCAGCTAGTAAAGAACCTGCCTGCAATGCAGTAGACCTGGGTTCGATCCCTGGGTTGAGAAGATCCCCTGGAGAAGGGAAAGGCTATCCACTCCAATATTCTGGCCTGCTGCTGCTAAGTTACTTCAGTCGTGTCTGACTCTGTGCGACCCCATAGATGGCAGCCCACCAGGCTCCCCCGTCCCTGGGATTCTCCAGGCAAGAACACTGGAGTGGGTTGCCATTTCCTTCTCCAAAGCATGAAAGTGAAAAGTGAAGTGAAGTCACTCAGTCGTGTCTGACCCTCAGCGACGCCATGGACTGACTGCAGCCTTCCAGGCTCCTCCGTCTGTGGGATTTTCCAGGCAGGAATACTGGATTGGGGTGCCATTGCCTTCTCCGAGTATTCTGGCCTAGAGAATTCCAAAGAGTCAGACACAACTGAGCGACTTTCACTTCACTTATACACATTATCTCATTTAATCTGCACAGTGACAGTAAATATTTTTATCCCTCATTGATAAACAAGGAACGTGAAACTCAGAGTAGTTAAGGAGCTTACCCAAGGTGGGTGAGCAAGTGATGGCACTGAGATTGGAACCTTGGGCAGCCTGACTGGAAAGTCTTATCCCGGGTCACTCCCTGTGGTCAGGGAAAGGGTTGATAGAGGCTCCTCTGCCATTGTCCCTGGCAGCACCGCCTTGAGTGCCTTCTGACCAACATGTGCTTCCTGATTTTGAAGTCAGGATAAGGCTTTCTGGAGTAGGCTTTTCTCTTTGGAACTGATACTTGTCTCTGTTTCCAGGCTGTCTTAACACACAGAAACCCTCTTTTAACAGCCTGGAGGAGTGAATATAAATCAGTATAAATATTTCTTAGAGACTGATTTGGATAGCAGGTTCTATAGAGTCCACTCAAAGGTAAAGGTACTGATATGGCAGAGAGTGATAAAAGAAAAATTAAAAAAACTGCTTCTCCGAGTATATCAGTAAGATTTTCAGCTTAAGGAGCCCTCATGGGAAAGGAGTTGGGTAAGATGGCATCACTTACTTGGCATTGTTCCACTGTCCTTTTCCTCCCAGTGGCTAAGTTATATTAAATCAACCTCTCGTCTCTCTTTATTTGCAGCTGGGCACATTTCGGTCCCATGATGGAGATTATTTTATTGAACCACTACTGTCCATTGATGAACAAGAAGATGAAGAGGCCCAAAACAAACCCCACATTATCTATAGGCACAGCACTCCCCACAGAGAGCCGGCGACAGGACAGCATGCATGTGACACCTCAGGTATTTGCTCTTGCTTAAGCGGAGATCCTGGCTATGTGAGCTGGGTTACTTGCCAGGCCTCAAAGAGGCAGCTATTTCACAGGCTATAGAGAGCTACCGTTTACATTGTCTTTGTTATTCAGTCTTCAAGCCAGGTAGGTATATTCCCATTGTACAGATGTGGAAACTAAAAAGAGGTTGAATAACTTGTCCAGCGTTGCACAGTTAATAAGTTCATCACAGGAGATGAACTCATACAGCAGTGATATCAAGCCCACTCTGGGAAGATCCACCTCTTGTTGAAGTTGCCAATTTTTAGGATTAAGCTTTAGTGATGTCTTGAGGCTATTGTTATTGTATTCATTAGGACTTTTTTTTTTTTTTTTTTTACAATGTACAAGTATGAGAAAGTCTTACAAATGGAAGGCACAAAAACTTCTGTATGTTTACTGGAATTTTTTTCAATCAACTTCAATGTAACTAATGTTCTGAGACTTCAGGAAATACAGGAACAGAGCTGTGGTTTGCGCTCTCAGGTGTCAGTTGAGTGCATATATACCTGCCATATAGTTTCTTCCATCCTGGTCAGATTCTTGGAGGCTTGGTGCTGACACACTTGGCTGTTGTCAATTCTAATTCCCCTGGGAACACTGAAAAGCTTATGCTGGTGTATGCTTCTCAGTCTCCAGTCTCGAAGCACACTTTCACTATCTCTGAAGCCTACTTATTTCTCTCTGATGGTCCTGTTTCTTTAGAAACCATCTATATGTTTGGTCCTGTGTTTTAGGATGTTTGTTAAAATAACCATCTTTTTTATTGTTTCTAAAATTGTATCCCTCCCCCCTATTCTTTATGTTTTTAAAGTCTCTTCGTCAAATTAAGTGATTTCTCAGGGTGTTTCTGGTTTCTCCAAATAAGACCAAAATTCAAGACCAAGAAGGTCTTCCTAAAATGATCGCTTGTTTCATCTTGTATCTATATCAGGTTCTTCCACTGTGGCAGAGTGTGATGTCCTCTTCTCTCCCAGAATTATTAGTTCTGAAGTGAAACCTTAATGAAAGATTACACTGGCTTGTAATGTGGTATAGCCGAGTCGTAGGGTGTGTCATCGGGCTTTATCCCATTCAGTCCTGTGTTCTTAACTACCAGGGCTAATTGGAACATAACTGAAATGTTCTGTCTAGACTCTACAGAGCCAAGGGGTAGAGATGGGAGTCTGAAGTCAGAAACAGTCATCAGGGTGCCAAGACTGCCAGCCAACTGCAAGTTGATTGTGGCCCTGCTAATAAGAATATAGACCTTAACTTCTGACTTTCTAAATCTGAACTAGGAAGTGCTTATTTTATGCATATGTGCTGCGATCATGGGGTCGAAAAGAGTCGGACACGACTGAGCGACTGAACTGAACTGAAAGAAACGAAATATATCTCTTCCACTTCTATCTTATATAACGTACATTCAAAAGATAAATAACATTTTCATTGATCAATTTGTTGAACATCAGCACTTTGTGACACTCTTCTCCCTAAAGTGAAAGCAAACTACCGTTTTTTAAAAACTGCCTTTTATTATTTATTATGGTCCTATTTTTTACTGGCATTGGGCAAAGCACTTTGCCTACACGACTTCACTTAATCATTACCACAGCAACCCTATGAGTCAGACACGAGTCTCCCCTCCATTGTGTCTGGTAAAGGAGCTGAGGCTTTCGGAGATGAAACAGCTTGCCTAGGATCTCACAGCTAGTCTGTGATGACAACCCATGATTTCCTTTCTTACCTTGCAGCCTTTGCTGTGTGCAGCTGTGATGTATATGAGTGTGTACATTCAGGTGTGTATTTGTGTGAAAGAGAGAGAGAGAAGTCTTTTTTAATACTGTCATTCCAAAAATCCTCTGGGTTCATTTTCTTAAGTTAATTACCAAAATAAATAGACATTTGGTTTTCTGGACCAGAGGACAAGTCATAGTCAAGTTCAGTTAAAAACACAAAAGAGAGGGAATCTGCAAAGGTAAGGAAAGAGGACAGCAAAAGATGCTTTTGTTGTCTTTACCATATTTTTGGGGGGGAAAAAAAAAGATTTTTCAAAACCACTTATTCGTGTCCTAATTATCTGTACTGGGGCCTCCAAGCCATCTTCCAAATCACCAGTGCCAACTTTTAGTTTTCTGTCTGGTTTTTTGCTTGCTGGCATCCAACCTGGCAGACCTTTCCCTCACCCTGTGTGATGATTGAGCAGGCCGGCAGTTTTGATTGGCTCTTTCAAAGGTTGCTTTTGGACTGTGCTGCTCTGGTTTTTCTCTCCCAGCTGCTTCTGTACCCCTTCTTTGAGTTCAGATACAGGAAGCTCAGAGCAATTGGAGAGAACTTTGAAACATGGCACATTTCACCAGCAGCCATTAGCAGCATGGACCAGCAGATCAGAAACCTCCAAAATCCAGGGAGCTTTGGCACAGGGAGTAAAAGTAGGTGGGGGTGGGAGAAGTCCCTCTGGCCAGGGATTATCTGCCCAATGCAAATATCAGTTCATTCAGGTTCAGAGATTTCCCCCCAAAAGCAGTGGTTGGTAATCAGAGGTAAACTTTAAAAGTGCCCTGGGAGCCTCATGCAGATTCTTTAAACAAACTCCTCTTGCAGGGAAGTGAGATGGAGCAAGAATCAGTGGGGTTTAAAAAGCATTCCAAGTGACTTAGAAGTTCAGTTCTATGTGAGAGTTCCCACTAAAGTGGGATTTCGGGCAGTAAGCACTGTCCATAGCTGGCACTGTCTTTGCATCTCCATCACTGCTTTCCATCTTCACTTATAAAGTGATAGATGATCCGAGCTAGAAGAAACTAACTCTACGTCAACATGCTAGCTCTACCCAGATGAGCAAACTGTAGGCCTAGGATGTTAGGCTACTTGTTTACAGGAGTGATACTTAAATATTCAGCAAGAAACCTTCAGAATTTAAGATGGCCCAAGCCCGGAAGCAGGCACCTGGAAGCCCTCTGCTGATCTAGGTGTAACCCTTCAGTTCTGGATTATGAGAGTCTTCCTGGGGGCAGGGCACTGTGGCTGTGACACTGCTTCCTACAGACGGAATAGAAGTCTTGCCATTTCTGATTGTTAATGTATGTTGAATTTTCAAAAAGGATTCTGAGATAAGTTCTGATAAAAAGACATGTAGAAGGAGTCTTATGGAGTAAAAATGTTATGGAATTAGAAAGGAGTCTACAACATAATTTATTCATTAATGTGTGCATTTATTCATTCAGCCATGAGCTATTTATTGAGTAACTCCTCTATGCCATGAGGATTAAACCATCTTTTTACAGTTAGACATGTGAAGCACATTTAGAACATAAAGTAAGAGTAACGTATCCCTTTCAAGAGGGTAGGTAGGACTAAATAAGTATGAAATAATGAAAACTCCAGGGACAGATGGTAGACAATCACTGATTGGGAGGTTTTTTTTTTTTAATGATCATAAAAGTAGAAATTAAGACACCATAGCTAGGTATGTTGACTCAAAATATTTGGTATTTAGACTCAAAATACCAAAACTCAAAGTTAATCATATCCCTGTGGTTAAGCTTAGAGCTTCTTGGTCACCTAATCATAAAAACCCAGTAAGAGACACCCCATGGTGCCCCTGCCAGTGAGGAAGAGCTAAGAGCCCCTTCTATGTGTTTATCTCTACCTAGTGCAGCATTTTGAAATTTTATTTCTTGCTACTTTCCCTTAGCTCAGTGCCTGTGCCTCTGTTTTCCCATCATTGGTTGTGTCTACCTATTTGCCTGTTGGCCACTTGAGTGTCTGTGCTTGGTTTGTGGTTTCCATCCTGTTTGTAGGTTCCTCAGGATTCAGGATAGGGTGTGGGGTAGCTTCTCTTTCTTATGGCAGGCCCTTGTGATTGGTCTCCCTTGCCCACTGGATCCTTAGTAGAGGTCTTTGAGGTGACTGCCTGCCTGCCCTAAACGCCATGAGGGGTAGACTCATGGGAGCTGTTTGGGAGAGTTTGTTGCTTTAAAGCAGCTTTGCTGCTGATCCTTTGCATTGCATTTACAAATGACACCCCAAGTTCTGTTTTGCAGACACCTGCTATATGCCTCTGGATTTTATACAAGAGGATTTAGTGTTTTTGTCAGTGAAAGAGATACATTTCCCAATAGGTGAATGAGAGGAAGGCAGGAAAAAAGACCAACAGAAGGTTGTTCTGTTTGCCTGGACCTAAAAGACAGTGACTCTGTAACTAAAATGCCTCTCTCACCCTCCCATCTCAGCAAGGCTCGCTCTTTTGCTCTCCCTTAAGGCATTTAAGAGTTGTACACTCACTAACCCATCAATGTCGCTTCTAAGGAAGTAATTGGACATTTGTGTAAACAGGTTTATATACTGTGTCTGGTGTTATTTATTATAGCAAGTGACTGAAAAAGACCTAAGTGCCTTTGGTTGACGGATAGATCAATAATTGATGAAGTCTGCAGTTGGTGGATTCTTATGCAGCCATTAAAAATGATGGCATAGATTTAGGTTAACAAACCCAGAAATAGATATATTAAGTGTGATACAAGTGATGAAGTAATATGAGGGTATGATCTCATTTTTTAAAATAATGACAGAGTGTGTGGGAGAGCATGCATGTATAAAGAAAAAGATCTGATGCAGTAGGCACAAAAATATTAAAAAGGACTATTTCTTGTTGGTTGGAACATAGGCAATCTTTATATTTTTAGCTTATATTCTTATATTTTTGTCATGATTCTATAGTAGGTTCATAAAGGGGGGGTGGCATGTAATTATTTTGTAATCCCAAGACACTTGTCACCAGGGACAAATAGCCAAGTCAGGACCCCACGTTTTTGTCTTTGGGATGAGATAATCTCAGTACTCAGACAGATAAAGTTCTGCCTTGTGGCTACTTCTTTGGGACACCAGGGCTGGTCAAAGCTGAGGCTCCATTCCCACCTAGCTAAATTGCCTTGTACCTGCTGTACTAACTAACTGTGGGATTATAATGGGATTACCATGGCTTAGTCTTAGTTAGGTGCTGGGACCTCTGCCTGTCACCCCATTAGAGTGTACTGTCACTTCTTGGTTGGGCTCCCAAGGATGCGATTGTAAAGCCTGGAAAATACAGGATGCCTATGGAATCGCTTGCTACGCACTTTTCATATGTTGTCGTATGCGATTCGTTCATCAATACTGTGGGTGGTTATTCTTAGCCTGTTTTATGGTTGAGTAAATAACATCTCAGTGAGATTGAGCCTCTTGTCCAAAGTCACACAGCTGGTAGGAAGTTGGCCTGACACTTGAATCCAGATCTGATTCCAGTTTGCTCTGCTGTGAGCCGAACTTCATTGAAAACACAAATGGAAGCTGCCATCTAAAAAAACATCCTTTTTCACTCAAGTTTTCAGAGCATCCTCTTTGACTTCTATATAATCTCATCTCTAAATAATACTAACAGTGGCTAATGTTTGTTCAGTGCTTATTGCATGGCAGACACTGTTATAAGTGTTTGCCATGGATTAGATTTAATTTTTACCTCAATTTTCATTTTTGCAGATAGGAAAACAGAGACATAGAAAAAGTCGTTGTGGGTTACAGTGCTCCTAAACATACCATTTTCCACAACCCTTTTGTCCTGGTCTGGCTAAAGTAGTTTTTTGGCCTGTCCCTTTGTTGATTGGATTGCATTTTTGTATGAACTATTTTTGCTGAAACTTTTTTTTTTTTTCTGGAATGATTTTTTAAAATGCATTCCTAGAATCTGATTTGTTATGGAGGAGGATTGCCTGCTGCCCCGAATTCCCACTAAGGTTCTGATGACTCACGAAGCCTGTGTATCCAGCTTGCTTCTGTTGGAGTATATACTTGTTACACATTAACTTTGTGTATCCCATTAATAATTTAGCATAGATTAGCTTCCCTGAGAGTAGGGCCCACATGGAGTGAAAGACAGAGGTAAGGAACAGACCTCAGAAGGGTTCTTCAAGTAAACAATTCTGGGACAGCTTGAGGGTTCCAGGCCGTGACAGAAGCTTTGGTTGACCTCCTACTTCTGCCTGGCCCTAAGCCTGTCTGGTGATTTGTGTGTGTGTTTAGTATTTTTAAAGTTTTTATTGAATTTGTTGCAATATTGCTTCTGTTTTATGTTTTGGTTTTTTGGCTGAGAGGATGTGGGATCCTAGCTTCAACAGGGATCGATCCTGCAACTGCTGTATTGGAAGGTAAAGTCTTAACCACTGGACTGCCAGGGAAGTCCCCTGAGGTTGTTGGTTAATTAGTGATTTGTGTGAGAGGCCAGCCTGCCAACACTTTCCCACAGCCTTTTTCTCTCCTTAGATCCTTTCCCCTTAGCCTTTTAGCCTAAGAACAGGCCACACTAAAGGGACCATGTGCTGGTCAATGTGAAAGTGCATTGTGGGTTTTTTCATTTAGTCCTATAACAGCTTCCCAGGAGGAAGATGTGTCAGTTATTCCCATTTTGCAAATGAAAAAACAACTCAAGAGACATGAATGAACTTGTGTAAATAGGAAACAGCTGACCCTCAAAGCCAAGGTCTGTTGGAATCTTTAAAGATGGAATTTTTCAGTTGGGGTTTATTGTTTTGGCTTAATTTCTTTTCATTTACCTCTTTTTGTTCCACACCTATCTTTATATGCCTTTCCCCCCTTTATTAAATTCTTTGATAGACCTTATTATGTCTATTAAATAGTCAATAACAGCAATTACTTCTAAAATCCTCTGTAAATTACTAGAAAGGAACTGTTTTAAATAATTGAATTCTTGAGCTTCTTTTCTCAGCTTTATATTCTTTGTGCATTTATATTAAAATATTGCTTTTATTTTGTTTTAACATTAGGATTAATAGTGCAGCACGCCAGTAAAATTGGCAAAGGGTAGTAAAACAGAAACTTCTGATACAGGACCTGTTCTCATCTAATTTTTAAAAAATTTTCATCATGTTTTTTAAAAAGCATTTTATTATGAACATCTTCAAGAAAAGTACAGGCAGAAGTAAAATGAACCACCAGTATGTACCATCTACATTTAATGATGAGAAAGTTTTTTTCCCCATATTTGCTTATTTTTTCTTTTTGTTACCTAAGGTTTTCTTTTTTGTAAACCTAAGTATCATGTCATTTTCTAAATACTCTATGTTTCTGAAAATGAAGATACATTTTCTAACATACCTTGGTAGTGTTTGTCATGGTGAACAGAATCAACAGTAATGACTGCGTATCATCTACTCAGTATCTGTGTTGGCATTTTCTTGATAGTCTCCCAAATGCCTTTTTACGTTTGTTCCGATGATGCTCTAAACAAGGTCCACACACTGCAGTTGGTTGTTAGGTCTCTTAAGGAACTTGTCACTTTGTTGTCATTGCCATTGTTGTTAACAATCACTGTTTTCTTCCTAGTTTTAGTTTTGCTCCCTATGACCCTTTGTATCTTTTCCATTTCTTTCACTCTTTGACTCTTCCTTATTACCCTAAGATCGAGGTGCATCTGTAACAGTTTGAAAGAGCAGGGTCAGCCCCTAAACCTAGACCACAGCAAGAAGAAAGCCACCAGGGATGAGCCACTTCTCAGAACAATTCCCTTGAGCACAAAGGTGGTGTGTTAGATTGTTTTCCTGACCCTTTGTCTGGAGTCTCCTGAAAACCTCCTCCCCACTCTTTTTTAAACTGACCAATAGAAGGATCCTCAGGTTACAATATTTACTGAGACTACCTTATCTACCATTCAAGAATTTCACTCACTTGTGTTCTGAAGCCCAGAAGAGCTGGTTTGCAGTTGGGAAAGTGAAATGGCAGGTTAGGTTTGGATGTGAAGTAAGGTCTCTGTGATGTATGACACACTTACCTGTCCCCTCCCACAAGCCATTTTGATAAACTTCTGGATTCAGAGATAGCCCGAGGGTGGACCATTTCACCTTTGGTCCCAAATCAGGATCTTTCCCTGTCACCTGTCATCAGATCTCAGTTATTTTCCTTTCTGCAAAAGCCCATTCACTCTCAAGGAAAAAGGTCAGACAGATACTTGCTAGTCTGTTCATCTTCCCAGGAAACCCCTGAAACAGTTAAGATGCATGTCCTTTAAAGAAAGAATGTAAGAAATGACAGAAACCTGGGACAGAGGGCAGCCATCAGATGTACATGCTGATAGTGGCAGGAGGTACTTAGAGCAAATTTAAGGGCTTTCAGACCTTCACCTAGCAGGCTGTCTTTTCAAAGTAAGACATCAGAGAAGCTCATGGTTCTCTTCTTACAAGGGTTTTCTTCTTCTAAACCCATTCATTTAATAAAGTCCTATTTACTCATACAGTTGAGGTTTAAACTTTCATTTCTCCCATCTTTATTGAGATATAATTGGAGGCTTAAATTCTTGAAATTTGTATCTGCTAAAGTTAGGTTCTTTGTAATGATTAGATTAGTATAGAATCCTTGTCATAGTTATTTTTGGGTAGCTAGAGTCTTCTTGTGTCTGGACCAGACTTCTGCCTGGAAATGCTGTACAACCCCAAATCATTAGTAAGTACAAAGCATTCTGCATGTCACAGAAAGGAGCAGGAGGAAATTCAAAATACAGTGGTTGTATACTTGTGAACAGTGGACTCTGAGAAGGAGTAAAAATAAATGAGTGGCAAATATTGGCAAAATGCTTCCTTTTTTATCAATTCCCCATCTCTCACATGACATTAGAGTTCGAGTAGGGTGTTAAGAATGCACTTGGCCTGTGATGTGTGAGAAGAGTTTAAATTAATGGGATAGAACTCAGAATTTTCCTGCTAAGATTTTATTTTTTTACAAATATTTTTATTTTCTATTATATTGGAAAATATATAATATATATAATTTCCATTATATTGGAAACTATATTATATATATACTACATATGTATATATAATATATTCTAGTATTTTCTTCATTTTTTTCCTATTAAGATACTATTTATGCTCAGAAAGCAGTCATCTTTTTCAGTGTACAATTTTTCAAGTTTTGGCATACAGTCAGGTAACCATTATCACAATCAAGATAGAGAATGATTCCTGCTGTGCTCTGCAGCAGCCTCCTACTTTCTGTCTTTCTAGTTTGGCCTTCTCCAGAATGTCATATCACTGGAATCATTAAGCATGGTCATTGGAGTTTCATACACACTGTTGCCTACATCAGTAATTCATCCCTTTGTATTGCTGAATAGTGTTCCACTGTATGGGTAGACCTTGATTTGTTTGTACCCAGTTGAGGGATAAAGTTTGGCAATTAAAAATGAAACCTCTATAAACATTTGCATGCAGATTTCAGGGTGAACATACGTTTTCAGTTGGATAAATAACTAGAAGTGAGATATCTGAGTTATATGGGAAGCATATGTTTAAGTTTATAAGAAACTTCCCATCTGCTTTTCAGGGTGGCTGCACCATTTTGTAGTCCCAGTGGCAGGGTATAAAAGTTCTGCTGCATCTTCACCAGCGCTTGGTTTGGGCAATATTTTATTTGACTGATTTTGTTTTTTAATTTTAGCCATTCTAGTAGGTGTGTAATGGCATCCCATTGCAGTTTTAATTTCCATTTCCCTAATGACTAATGATGTGCTTATTTGCTGTCTGTGTATTTTCTATGGTGAAATGTCTGTTCAAATTCATTCCTTAAAAAAAAAAAAGCGAACATCTGTTTTTGTGTTGGTGAAGTGAAGAGTACTTTATATATTTTGATATTAACCCTTTATCAGAAATGTAGTTTGCAAATACTTTCTCCCAGACTACAGCTTATTTTTTCATTTTCATTTGCAGACCCTGATTTCATATGTGTCTTCCTTATTTTATTGCAAACATTTCATGTCCTGTGGATTTCATGCTATCAGGGGATGACGCTGCAGGAAAGCACAGTAGACAGAGCAGTATAGGGTTTGTCCAAGACTCAGGTGCAGAGAAATGGACTGAGAAAGATGTCTATAAGTCTAGTTATCCAAAGCCATTGTCTGTGCCAATGGAAAGGGACGTTGTTGTGTTTCTTTCTAGCTGATATCTAGAAACATACCTTTCAATTTCAAGCCTGTGTAGTTAATGATAGGAATAGGTTCCTCTTGCCTAATGGATGCAAACATTTACAAAGGAAACCCTGAATTCCTAAGAAGGCAGCTGTGTTCTACTTCACATTATGTGCACACAGCAGAGAAAACCAGAGGACAGTGAGACGGAGACACACAGAGCAGAAGTTAGCAGTGTGAGATTCAGCTGTGTGTGACCACACATTTTGGGGAAACAGGAATGGGAGACATGGCTCCATTTTCCCGCAAAGTTCCTATTCTGTGCTTTGTGGGCAATATAGTGGTTTTTGAAAGGTAACTTGATTATGAGCTAGTTTGGTTTTTTTTTTTCTTTTTAGCTATTTTCCTAATCCTGACATTTTATGCTATTCCAGTGAAACAAGTCAAATTAGAGAATATAAATGGTTTTTAGAAACTGTCACCTATGTTAGCAGTTCCAAAATAAGCACTTTGCAGTGAGAAATGGAGATACATATATGGTCCCTTCCTTGATATTTTTTAACATCACGCATAGCATGTTTCTTTTTTCTTGGTCTCTCTCCATTGCAGTTATTCTGGCTCCTTCTATGTGCCCACCCTGTGTATCTTTGGTCTTTTTTTTCATATCCTCTCTGAGTGGCCAAGAGAAGAGACTCTTGAGTTTTGCAATTTTTGAATCTTAAGACTTCATTTTCAGCATTTTTTACCTTTATCTAATTAAATATGAGAACTCATCAGTTTTCAATATTGGAATGAACTTTAGAGAACTAACTTCTCTTCTTTGTCTTTGTGGATAAGAGGATCGAGGCTGTGAATTTTTAAGGGATTCATAATATTGGAGCCAATGTGAATGGAAAAATGACCCTGAACAAACATAGTCCTCTTCCTTCCTATATTCTTTCCAGGCTGTAAATCAGGGAAAATATAAAAATAAAATATAAATCTATGCATGGTGCCTGGAAAGAGGATGTTCAGAAGTACAACTCAAATGGGATTTTGGTAGTGCCACTGGGTTTATTGTAAGTGTAATAACTATGAATAAACTAGTGATAACATTTAAAAAGTTATATCAAGGCTATAGAGAAAGACATTAGGCTTTTAATTCACTTAAGGGATTAAGTTGTCACAGCAAGCACTGAATATATAGCAGTTGAATATATGAGCTGGGCCAGGGTGCTGTGGGCTCGTGACCTGTGGTTGGGAGGGCCCCTGGTGAGTTCAAGCTGTGACCAGAGTACAGTGTGTCTTTACAGCACTCAGGTGCATGGTGGCCAGAATATGGACATCATGATGAAGGGTTTCTACTGCAGGCCTAGTGGGTAAACTTGTCCTCAGTTGCCTGGAAACTGGGAGACTGGTGTATCAAAGGAATGTGGGAGATATGCTCTCTAGGAGTTGTTTAGAAGCCTTTTTAAAGGACTCCAGCCCAAGTGCCTTTTAGTCTGTGAAATGGGAGCCATACCTAGACCCACTGTGAGCATCACAGGGCCACCAGGAGCTGCACAGAAATGTTAGCAGAAGCCCCTTTATTCTAGCAGCCCTAAAAGGCTGCTCAACCTTAGTAATGAGTTGCTGTGGCCAAGACCTCTATAGCGCTTACTCTGCACCAGGCTCTATTTCAGCACTTTCCCTGTATACTGAGTGATTTAACCCTTCTTACCACCCTGGTGAGGAAGAATCATCATTATCTCCATTTCACAGATGATGAAATTGAGGCCCAAAGGGCTTCAGTGACCTGCCCAAGGTCCCAGATTGAATGCACAGAAACTAAGATTTCAATATAGGTCTCTCTGACTCCCAAACTCTTAACACCACATCACAGTGCCTCCTGTATTCACACTACAAACACTTAATGCCTAGGATGTACCAGCCTGTACCATAGCCAATAGCTCCATGTGGCTCTGGAGCCCTTGAAATGGCGTTGGTGCCGCCTGTTGAAAGGATAATATTGGGTTGGCCAAAAGATTTGTTTGGGTTTTTCTGTAAGATGGTCTGGAAAACCCAAATGAACTTTTTGGCCACCCCAGTATTTTTGGATGTATTAGGTTAAATAGAATATATCATTAAAATTAATTTCATCTGTTTCTTTTGACTCTTTAACATGTAGTTGGTGGAAATTCTTATCTTCCATAAGGGGCTCACATTTTTCTCCTGGAGACCACTGGCCTGGAAGATCCCACTTCATGTCACAAAAAGGCCTGTGAAACAACCATTGGAAGCAGGCTGCAGAGAGTGCATGGTGACTGTAGACAGCTGGGACCCCACTGGGCAGAGGGCCCATCTCCCCTTATTGCTCAGAGATGGAATGAGTCAAAACCAACATTTCCCTAGGAGTCTATTTCAGGATATTAATAGCAAAACCAAACAAACTCTAAGACCTATAAAATACAGGCCTGGGTATGTTCAGCATTGTGCTATTTCAAATAGATGTGTTTTAAATATTTTCTGAAGTTATTTCAAGGGTGCTTCAGTTTGATCATTTATGAAATGGAGCTAATAATGCTGTGAGGAACGATCAGGTTAGTCCATGTAAAGTGCTTTTAATAGTGCTTGGCACGGTGGAAAGCTTAAATGTGAGCCAGGATTATTGTAACAGTGTAGTCAGTGTTGTTGTAGTTACTGCATGTAGTTGAAGGAGCTGGGGGATGCTGAATATGGGAGGATGCAGCAGGGCCTTTGAGGCAAGAGTCTCAGCTTCTGCACCTGCATCAGCAAATTTACCTCCCCAGAATAGGGGAGGCACTCAGCCCTTGGAAGGTGGTGTGATGACCCTCAGATATGCCGCCCACCACCCACCACCAACCACTCATCACAGCTCCTTGAACTGCAGGAAGCTTCTAATTGTCTTCTCTCAATGGCATTTCCTTCTCTCCCTGAGAGGAAGGTCCGTCAGTACACTCCTCTTCATCTCGTTCTGTTTTCAAGGACTTTCAGTCTCCTCATAAATTGGCCTGGATCCCATAATTTTCCTGATTCCATGGATAAACAAAACGTAGACTGGTTTCTTTTCTGCAAGACTTCTCAGAGCTCTTAAAATGCTAATGTGGATGGAGAAAGTCCCAGATGTAAATGCTGTATAAAGTATTTTGCAAACCCACTTGGTTGTTTTGGGAAATATCTTCTGGGACTAACGTTCCATAAACCGCTCCTGGGGAAACCTTGTCCATAAAGGCTCTGGCCAGCCAAGAGGGAAATCTCTCCCGCCACTACCCTTTGCACCCTTGTCCCCCAGCCCTGTGTGTGGAGCACTGTTAGATGCTGGACTGGGCGTGCCATCCCCCCACCCCCCCACCCC